>JADLZK010004977.1:0-205523 GCA_015847255.1 Hyparrhenia diplandra | reverse complement strand
GTAGTAGGCCAAAGAGTCATAGCGAGATCCCGCACGAGTGAGTGTTGGTGTCGAAGTCGCGAGGTCATATTTTCTCGATAGAGTTCGACGTAATTCGCTAGTTGGGTTACCGCCCAACTAAGCAGGTAGAACCTCACAATTAAGATCAACCTAGGGTAGGTGGTTTCCAAATTCAACGGCGGGGTAGAACCTCACAATTACGATCAACCTTTCTTCGCTTTCGAAATGGTAGAGTCAACGCGTTTCCACCGCCAAGAGTGCTAATCCAACGCTTCCACGCCTTTCAACGCCTATCCACGGCTAAATTCCTAGCTAACACGGGTCCGGCAACTCAAGACTAACTGGTCGATCCGAATCCTATCCGAGAGAGAAATATGACCTCCGCTTATATATATATATATATATATATATATATATATATATATATATATATATATATAGGATCATTCTATTGGGAGCCTTTGGGCTCTCAATAGTTATAGGAAGCCCTAACTGACCCCTGGCCAGGCCAGCAGACCCAACAGACCCCGTGTGGTGGTCACGCTGCGGGGGACCGTCAGGACCACCAGACCGGAGCATAAAAAACCCAATTCAGACTGCGTAAAAACGTTTTGCTGTTTGCGGCGATGCATAAAACCAGTGCTTGAGTGAATTAAAAATAATTTGTCGACGCATAAAAACTTTTGTGCGAGCTGGCTATCCACCAAACACCACATGACACAAACTAATAAGGCTGACACATGCATGGGGGCATGCATCTCATGTAATTTCTTTCATTTTTCCAATAATTCCTCAGCGCTTCATCCAGATTCAAAAAGCAGTTTTCACCATTGAACTGTTGACATTTTTGTGCTCAATTCAAGATCCGTGAGAATATTTTTTTGATTTTTTTAAAAATTTAAAAATTTATGCTACCATTCTATATAGAATCTCGTGAGGAGTGCATAATAACACTGGGAGGTGCTCCTCTCTACTCTAAAAATTTGAAATTTGAATCACCTACTTGAATCCATCAATTGGAGGCCGATTGAATGCATAGAATCACTTGTCAATATGCATAGGAATAGTTTTGACATCGGCGTTACATAGAAATTTGTGGTTGGATGAATAAAAGTTACATGTTTTACCCTGCGTAAAAAACCCTATCATCGAGATAAACACAAAGTTTTATACAACCATCTGCACATAGAAGCTTGTGGCGAGTGCATAAACATATGATATACTCTCGTCTTCTCGAATTTGAAATTTGAATCCGCGACACTTGACTTACGTTGGAGGCGTAAAATCACTTGTCAAGATCATATAATAGTTTTGACACAAACATTGCCTAGAAATTAAGTGATTGAATGCATGATAGTTAGTTTTTGTTATAAGGCATAAAACCTCCACTTTGACAACAATAATGATTGCGGCAATCATACTTCTGGAAATAAGGTGATGTATAATTAGCATTGGGACAATGCATACTATATGAGGGCCGGAGATGATCTGCGTCTTCTCGAAATTTGAAATTTTGAAAAAAAACACATCATGGGTGGTCAAGATCTTGTCGTAGTATTGGATACCCGACATTACATAGAAATTAGTGGTGAAGATGTAGAGTTTTACTACCATAATGGCATAAAATCTTGTGATTGAGTGCATGAAAATATGATTTTCGCGCTCTCGTCTTCTCTAAAATTTGAAATTTGAATCCGCGACACTTGACTCATAACACTTAATGGCTGATTGGATGCATAGAATCACTTGAAGATATGCAAATTTTATACTACCATCTGTGCATAGAATCTTGTAAGCGAGTGCATAAAATTTTGATATGCACTCTCATCTCCTCAAAATTAAAAATTTGAATCGCGGCCTTTGGACTCATAAGCGCTTGAAGGCTGATTGGATGCATATAATCACTTGTCAAGATGCATAGAATAGTAAGATGTAAGGATTTTATTCTACCATCTGTGCATAGAATCTTGTGGCGAGTACATAAAATATGATATGTGCTCTCGTCTCCTCAAAAATTTGAAATTGAATCCACGAAAATTTGGTGACAACACTTAAAGATTGATTGGATCGTAGAATCACTTGTCAAGATCGCATTACAATTTTGATATAAAAGCATTGCATTTTTTAGTGATTGTATGCATATTTGGTTTACCTCTCCACAATATGGGTGTACATAATGAACATCACAATTTACGCCCGAAATTTGAAATTTAAATCCTATACTAAAGGTGACCATCAGACATATAATCCTTCTTACACGATGCATAAAATCAAAACCCAAAATCCATTGCATAAGCATATAAACGTAAAAAATAGTATGGATGTCATGTGGCGTACACCGTCGGCCCATCGGAGAGAGCATCTTTGTCTGGGGGCCTGCGTCGTTGTCACGTCGACCAAGCTCGCCCGATCATCCCCATTAGCGCGTCATCCATGGGCGAGCTGCGACTTGTGTGTGTCCCCATCCGCCCCGTGTATCTTCAGGTATCTTATAACCCGCGGAGCCGAGGGGTGCCCTAGGGGAGCGAGGAGCCAAAACCTCGACCGCCCGGATCAAAGAGCCGGGGCCCGCTTTACGCCACCGGTTTAGAGGAAGGGTGGTGGCCGCGGTCTAGGTCGGGGGCGTCGTCATTTTGCTGAGAAGGCCGGAGGTAGGTACCCCTTTACATTAGAAGAGGCGGAGCGGTGCTTGCCAAAAGCGACTTCTGACTGAAAGCATATATCGCACAAATGGTCGTAAATGTAAACCTAACTCTTTGAAGCATAGAAACACAAATTATCAAAGGCAGAGCATAAAAATAAAAAATAAGAATGCATATCCTAATTTCCTCCCCTTTCACTGACATTTCAATCTCTCAATTTTCATAAATGCATAAAAAAATATGCTTGCAAGCATAAAAGACTATTATTTCTTTTTTTTGAAGTTTGAATCAATTGCATAGAAATATTTGCGCAAACATAGAATCCATTGAGTGCATAGATTTAAATTAGTGAGTGCATATATTTAGTTGACATATTACCTTAACGTGGTGGGGAGCCACCATGCAGCAGGAGGTGCTTAACAAGCCCGAAACACACCATACGCATCATTACACGTGTCTACCGGATCTTGTGTTCTTGACCCCCAAATAATAAGAATGAAAAGCTAAAATAGTAAAGCCACAAAAAAGCTAAAATAGAAAACAAATTGCTTGCTTGCATATATAGTTGGCTTAAGGATAATCATATGCACAAAATAATGTCATACAACCATGTATAAGTAGTGTAGCCTTTGCATAGTTAATTGCTCAATTAATGCATATAAATGAAGAGCTATCTCTTTTCAGTAAATTTGAACTCGGCATCTTTTGTAAGCTATCTCTCAACCATCCATCACACATGAAGCATATAAATTTACATATCAAGCATGAAAATAACAATACATAGTACCATGCTTTGATTCCTCGTGCTCCCCATGTTTTCACCTTGCTTGCATTGCTAGATCTTTCATTCCCAGAGCTACCATGTTCCTGCAAGACTACCAAAATCAAATTAAGCGGTAAAAAAATGGGTAGAGCACGGTGGCCTTGCGAGGATTGAAAAATAAAAAAATCGGGGAATGGAAGCTTGCATCTATCTCTGATACATATAAACCTTGTTGTTACATTACCACAGAACATACATGCCTCTACCCACACGCATATAAACCTTCTTTGCTAGATTGCGGACTAGCGGTCTTCCAAATCGAGCAAAAGCGGTATATATGCGGTTTCACGACAAATGTTATTCCATCTAAAAGCATAGAAATAAGGCATTCTTGTTCATACAAAAACTACACCAAGGCGATCTACTAATTACGATGCATAGAAATAAGCAATGAAATGCACATTAGATTTTAGTGCCAAAAGCGATTACGATGCATCCAGCGATACGCTAATTTACGGAAGAAAAACTACAATTTTTATGTATAGAAACAAAGGTAACAAAGCATAAAAAATCCACTTGTAGCCATTTGGTAGTAGTACTATCACACGAGAACCTCAAAAATTCAACTTGTTGCTCAGCGTGCTACAAAATAGGCGGCTCTCGCTCATCGCTGGCTCCTCATCCCGCTCAAAAGGTTGCTCACACTTTTGCCCGATTGGATTAGAAGGGGTTGCCTCACACCCAAATATTGCATAGAATCCCACTCATTCAAAAGATAGAAGCCAATAATTAGAAGTGCATCAAAATTTATATATGCTTGTATTTTGCTCACCATGCTACATAGTGCATAGAAACATGCGGGGAGAATCAATATCTCATAATGAATAAACAGAAAACTTGTAGTAAAACAAACATCAATCATAGAAATTATATTGAAAGGCATATATTGCAACTAGATAGCGAAAGGGAGTGAAGAAGCGAAAGGCTTGTTGTCCTTGATGGGGCAACTAGATACCTAAAGAGTGAGTGAAGGAGAAAGCTGAAAGAGCTTGTCCGCAGATCACCGTCAGGCGGTACGCTTCCATTGATGCTGCCTGTGGCGGGGCTCTCTTTGCTACACGCCATCGACCTGCAACCAAAAACGCGGCCCGTATAATCTACTATTACCCGCGGCAACAACAAAATCAATTGGGCCTAAATAAATACAAATGGCGGCAAAGCGGGAATTTTTACAAAATATATACACATAAGCGTTCATGCGAGACATATTTAAAAAGTAAAAGTATAGCATTAAGGCAAAATTGCAAAAATTTATATGCACACAAGTTATGGTAAGCCATGCATTCAGATTTAGTGTGGCCGCATGCAACACAAGTTATGGTTAAATGTCGGGCTTTTGATGATTCCAAAAGAACATTTTTTATGACTACTACCTCGCGACCATCTTTTACACATATTCAAAATAAAGAAAAACTCTTTGATAGAATAGAAAATACACATCGGTTTTTATGTAATGTGAAGCTAGCTCGCTCATTCTATCGGCATCGGCATAGGTCATGCGGGGATGCGTCAAGCGATGCGTGCAATGCATATGTATCACAACAAACTTTAAACCTTATCCGGACAAAATATAAAAAAAAAGACAACATGGCAACAATGGCACATGCACACGACCATTGTAGTATTACGAAAAATGGAGGATGAAACATTACGATAATAGAAGCAAGCAAAGCATCGATTCTGATCGGCAATTCAAAATTTTGGACCACGGCTTTAGGAGTAGATTGGCCGGATTTATGTGCATCAAATAAGAGAAAAGAAAATACAACAATTGCGGCGAAGGCTCATGGGGCTCAGGATACTCAGCCTACTGCCCGGCAGCCCATGCTCGAAAGTATCCCGGAGACGGATGGAAAGGAATCGGTCGGATCAAGAACCATAACCAAAGCGAGAAGCAATGCATATCTTTACATATTACAATTTGTGCATAGAAAAAATAATTAGTTAGATCACCCAAATCAAGAGCATAGAAACTATGCATGCTTCGTGCATTGGTAATACGGGCACAATGCATAGAAATTGCTTGCGCCAAATAGAAACCCACACACCATGACATATGAAATCGAGAAAAACGAATTTGATATTCTGTAGCCAGCCCAACCGACCGCGCCGTCCAACGCACACGATGCTTAGCCAGCCAGGCGCGCGGTTGTGGGTTCCAGTAATCCCACCGACCGATCCTTGATTACCGGAGCCGGCTGGGTCTCGTAATTAATTAGCCTGTTGCATGCGAGCTGAGCCGACCAGATAACTGAGCCGAGCTGCAACACAGCCACTGAAACTTTGGAAAGTAATTGATGAGTCCCATCATTACGGTGATTTCGTGTTCCAGTTTTTTTTTTTTTTTTTTTTTTTGACCGAAGATTCCGTGTTCTAGTTGACCACGTATGCATGTAAAGCTACCGATCAGGACAATACGGTAAATGTGTTACGAGGAAGTGCGTAGATGCAGACGCAAGGATTACCACTCATATATAATATAAATATAGGATTATAGTAATTAGGAAATAAAGTTTGGAGATGGTAATCGGGACAAAAATTACTACAATAGGTTGCAAAAAAATTACGATAGGATCCACTCATATATACTTAAGGAAGTTTGACTATGTAATAATTATAGTAATTTGTATGGGTTGAGACGATAATTACGGTACGTTGTCACCACAATTACGATAATCAGAACAGGGAGTTACACAACAATTTTGAAACCAACACAATATGTCTCTTTGCGAATACATTTGCATTGGTACATTTTTCTACCATATTAGACACAGTCCACATATTTTGAATCATGATACGAATGAAGATCCTGTGCGGCAGCATAAGCATCCCTACTGGAGCTGGAGGCCTCTATTTTGCAGCAGCATAAGCGGTCAGATGTCTTTCTCACCTGAAAAGCATGATAAGAATAGTAAGTATTATGGTTCTCTAAGAAATAGAGCATTTACAGAAAAAATTGATTGCAATCCTTCTGAATTTGACATTTATCAAATGCGATTCACAAAAAATATGCCTTGCGATCCTTCTGAATTTGACATCTATGATTTACAAGAATTTCTAGCGAGACAGTGATAAACTTCTTAATTGAATCTCAAAATATCAATACCCTCTAATTTAGATTTCTCGCTAGCTAAAGACAGAACGAGGATGAGTCTCCAAGTGATAATTTAGGAGTAAATTCTACACACACTTTTGAGATGCTCTTATATCGATTAGATATGACATCGCAATTAGCCGGTCCTCTGAGCCACGAAACGCAAATGGCACGGGCCACGCCAAATGACGACACGAACGGTTGGTCAGCAGCTCGCTATCCTATCCTTAACAACTCATTCAAACCTTCGATTTTGACCTTAAAATGCCACTGTCTGCGTTACACGGCATCGCATCTTTTCGCACGCACGTACTGTACGAGCGCATAGACTTGCTAGTCTTGGTCTGCGCTCGCTTTCTCAGGCCCAAAAACGGAATGGTACCGCCCTCATGGCCGTGGGGTCTCTATGGCAGAGAGAGGAGGTCGGTCCCGGGAGTCAAAAGTAAAGAAAAAGAAAAAGAAAAGAACAAAGAACATGCCCCTGGAATCCGGATACGTTGATCGAAGTACCTACTACTACTAGTACCGTTGAAAGCTACAGGCTGTGGCGTGGGGAAGGGACGAGATCGAGCAGGCAGAGTCAGATAAATTTTTGCTACTAGGTTTCACACCTCTCCCATTCTCCCATGGATAATCACAGTGCACCTACCTCGAAAAGAATTCATGTTCGTTCTGCGTTTGGAAGCTTCTTCCAGGCTACATCAACAGGCAACACTTTCAACAGAAGTGTCCGTGTGGATAGCTTCCACTGCATACCCACTGCATACCTTTCCAGAATTCAGTTTCTCCTCTAAACCTGAAAGGGTATGAAGGTTCAGAACACGTCACTGGTGCACGGTCAACATCATGCACAAACTGCATAAATCTCCAGCAGAACTGCAATTTTACCCAAAATAGCATATTCTAGCAGAGAGACCAGAGACAATATAAAAGAATGAGGTTAAAACTAGAAACCACCGGCGCGGCTTTGCCACACCCTTCTTGGAGCGGGCCAGCCAGGGATCACCGAGAATGACCCAAAGAAATGTTGACATTGAAGCAAAATAGCGTTGTCTGGTATTGATCTTTCAAAAGAGGGTTTAGATCACATTAGAGTAACTATAGCTACCTACATTGTTTTCTCTAATCATTTCATTCTGTAGGAAAAGGTCCTAGAGCAACTTTGATGATCTCAGCTTGCAAGTTACTGCACATGTAAAGAACTGACACACAAGATCAACACAGAACCAGAGAAAGTAAAAAGAACTTGGAGGTCAGTTGAAGGATAGCTACCTTTGTATGTAACAACGTTTTTAAGAGTATGCGAACACATATTATGGACATTTTTTTTATTACTGGTACAACACAACAGTTGTTTTAAGGAATAATATTATGAACACATATTATTTTTTCAAGAAGTTGGGTGTGGCCGGCTCTCCTGTGCGGGATGCGGCCGGCGATGAGGAAACATTCCCAGTCTAAGCACAACTAACACAGAAAACAAAAGTAGCAACCCCTTTAGGATACCAGTTATATGAGTGCCAGATGTAGCAAATTATTCTAAGAGGGACAAGAACGATCTGAACCATATATTTCAATTAGAAAGGACCAGAGGCTCATAGACCAAAGCAGCAAACATTCAATATTCATGTCCCTACTGCCAAATCCTTTCTTCAAATCCTGAGAATATCATGTAACTCCTGAGACAAATAAATTGACGTAAAACGTATAACATCAGGATGAGCTAGCTCATAACTCTCTATTCAATGCTTACTCTGGTTTTCCAATTATTTCCAAGAATATTGTGCTGGATCATGTATGACATCATATGCTGATTACCAATGACCAAATGAAATCTTGTAGAGAAGCATCATTCTTACTTTGCCAAACACACAGCACAATATGAACTCCCCAGCATTCTCTGAATCGAGGCACAGTACAAGAACGAGAAGTTTTAGACCTCAAAATGTGAGTAGCACTCTGCATCTCCTGGATGTACAATTATTAAAAGTAGTTCCAAAACAACCTATTGCATTGAGGAATTTCTGGGAGTGTCAAGAAAAACTGGATGCGGGTCTTCTTGGTTTTCTTTGAACGGGAGTGCTCTGTTGCTAGCTCCAGCTCATCAGTTTACCGTGCAAATATGTAAAAAAAATCTTCACGAAAGTTCGAATATGTTAAGGCCCCTGTTTGGATCCCTTCATTTTGGAGGAATTGGAATCTACTTAACAAATTATGCTATTTAGTTTGGAATTTGAGACTCCCCAACTTTTCAAAGTTCACAAATAAGCCTATCTCAAATTCATAGGGTGAGAGATGGAAATTAAATGGAATAGATCACCATGTTATATTTGCACTCTCCAACTTAGTTCCATTCCATTCCAATTATATAGCCTAGCTCAAATATGTGCCTAAACTACAATGAATTCAATTCCAAGGATCCAAACGGCCCCTAAGATTTTTTAGAATAAAAGGCATAATCAGAAAAGTTAGCATGCAGCTTCCTACAACTTTCAACCGAATGTACAGGTTAAATTAGTTGATATAAACTGGATAACATTTACTTTTATTCTGAAGGATTGTTTGCTGCTCAATTTTCAGTGGTGCTACTTATCCAATGGAGTACCAGACTACCAGTATTTGATAATTGAATAGCATTGTTTAATAACTTGATTTCTGGTACTGCACAGATATTCCCTTCTCTAAATTTGGGATCCACCAGAAAGACTTGCTGCGAATAAATGCACAGATATCAACGTAAGTAGTGAGCAATTGTTTTAAGTGCATAGACAGTGAATCTCTTAGCGTGCTGTCAGTGATGAATAAAGAAATTAGCTTCTAGTGTCTGTGGAAACAGGGCATAATCTTCTCACCTCAACCTTCAGATACAAATTATGTTAATTGATGATTGTGCCAAATGAAAGCAGTTATTGCAATTTCACAAACACCGATAAGCACTTCTGCATAGTACTGATTTCACCAAAGAACATGAACTGTTTCTCATAAATTAATTCCCAAAGAAATTTTGGGGTCCAACAGGTATCCCCTGTTCTTTATCTTAAAAGAAAGGTAATCCCCTGTTCATATAACACGTGCAAGCAGAAATCAAGATAATTCAAATAATGAACTCACAGAAGAAAGCTTTTATTTCATTTTACCTTTTTGGTAATTTCTTCTACATTTTCCTCTCTCTCCCTCTCCCTCTTCTTTCAATTTTCATTTGACAATCACTATAGGAGTACATCAGTGGAACCTACAACTGTACTAGTATATACCGTACTATATCCAAAGTGCACAATACACAAAGTGAATTAAGATCACAACATCAAGTCTAATAACTACAGACAACCCACCCATGCTAATTCAACTGCAGGCTGGAGGGTACTCGTACCGATACGCGAATCCACCAGCGGCGACGAGGCAGGCCGCCAACCCGGCCCCAACGGCGGCGATCGCACCGATCCTCTCCCACTGGAGCATCGCGGCGACCGGTGGACGTGCCAGGAAAAAGGATCTGAAGAAGTGGATCGAAGCGTAGAAGAGCGCTGCGAAGAGTAGGACGACAACGGCGGAGGCGGCGGGCATGGGCAGGCGTAGGTTGCCTGCGGCGGCCGCGAACTGCTCGACGAACCACGACGCGGACGTCAGCGCCGCGAGGATTAGGAATGCGACACGCGCAAGGTAGGATTGGGAAGGGCGTATCGCGGGGGCGGAAATGTTGGCGGCGGTGGCGGCTGCGTTGGTGGCGGCTGGTGGTAGTGCTGGCTGTGGTAAGTCGATTGGGGACGGGGAAGTAGGGGAGTAGGGTTGCTTGAGATCGTCCACCGATGCCATTGGAGAATCGAGAATTCGGGGAGAAGAGTTGGGTTTGGATTCGATTCGATTCGATTCGGGCACGGAAGACGGGAAGGGGAGCATGAATGAATAAATAGAGAGGGGGGTGCTGGGTGCTGTGACCTGTGTGATGAGTCGAGCCTTTCCATTCCGCGTGCGGCGAGGTGCCGTGCCCAGTGGTAGCTATCGATCCAGCTGGCTGAGGTGCCGAGATAGGGATGAAAACGGTCGGAAACAGAGGTCATATCATTTTTCATTTTTTTTTCTGAAAACGAAATCGATACGATATTGTCGGAAATGAATACGGCGCCGGTATTCCGGGAATTTCGAAAATGATATAGTCGGTCGGAAAATACATCGATAACGGTCGAAATCTATGATAACGGTATTAAAAACGATAAACACACCAATAAACCGTAGAAAAAATGAGAAGAGTCATATAACTCACAACATCACTACGATTCTTGACAATGACACAAATAAACGATCAAGTTTTAAGTTGACTTGACATATCATAGTGATAAAAACATGAATTATTAGAGTTCCTTCTTAAGTAGAGGTTGTTCCTATATGTGTACAATCATTGTCGTATAATTAGTTTTCAAAAAGTATTTGCCTTATGTGCATATTAGTTGTGTGTGTCTTTGATTCGGTAATTACCAACGGTAAATTACCAAAATACGGAAATCTTCTAAACGATCGGAAGAGGGCAAAATTGTTTTTATTTTCATTTCCATTTATTTTACCATTATCATTTTCATTTTTCCGATTACCATACGCTTCCATTTAGGCATCAAAATCGGAAAAAACTCGAAAACGACTTAAAAAAATCGGAAACTATCATTTTCGTTTTCATCCCTAGGTCCACCTTCAAGCTGACAAAGCTGGGAATTAGGCCATGCCCATCGCTCCACCGTGGCTAGTGGCTTTGTCGGGGCCACATAGGTTCGGATAGATAAAGGTAGCTAGATAGTGTCCCCTGCAGAGCTTCATGGTCTCCTGCAGAAGCCACAACTGCTTCACCTGACAAAAACACAGAACCACCACCGAGTATAGTCCTGGCTCGTCTTTTTCAACTGAAAAAGCTGACATTCTATGGAGAGAGAGTGGTAAAGTTGCAAGATTATCAATAGCCTACGATGAAGGAGTGATCTCTTTAATTACCCTACTCCTACGTGTAGAATACTTTTTACGTGAGGCTAACGTTGATGGGTGCCTGCGTTGGGCTTGCTCTTATAGGCTACGTTTGGATCAGATTTTAAATTTTGAAAACCTAGATTCTAGCTGGATTTCTAAAATCCAATTTTCTTGTTTGGATCCTAGAGCATCTGATTCTAATTTTTTTTCCTGTTTTCCTTTTATGCCCATCACTCTTCGCACTTCATGCAATTGTCAAGAAGATGTACAAAACTACACAAGAAACAAGCCCTCAGAATCAGTTGGAAGCAGCTTTTCTCTTTTTGATTCTTGCAATCCTATCTCTAAAATTCTAGAATCCCGGGTTGTTTGGAAGTTGCATGGATTTTTTTTTTTCTCTAGGATTTTATAATCCAGGAGGATCCAAATGGGGTCTAAGCAATGGACTTATTATAAACCGTACTTCGACTTATCCTCTTATGCAGAACACTATTGAAATAGCTGAAATCAACCTTGAAATAGCTAGCTGACAAAGCTAGGAATTAAGCAATGGACTTATGAATCGTACTTCAACTAAATCAATCAGCTGACACGACCAATGTCAAAATACTATACTTGAAAAGCTCAATTTCCAAATCCTAATGCCCAATGGCGTCACTAAAACTTTGGATGCACATGATTAGGCACAACAATATAGAATGAAACACTCTACCCTTCAATTCCTGCTGTGAGAGAAAAAATAATATACCATGGTCTGATAAAACGGCGAATAGGTCGCATATTTTCTGTCTTTATAAATATCTTACGTGTCATTATTTTTCTTATGTGATATCTCATTTAGGACTATTTTTATATGCACTTAAGTTTGGTTCTGGAATGTTAGATCTTTGGACATGTCCAACACTTTGTGATTAATTTCTTTGGGTTCAACATAAAGACTATACTTTGGCATCGGTGTTCAATAAAGTTCTGTTCTGAATCGAGAAAACCCATTACGGAAGAAGAAGAAAAATCTGAAGAGAATTTCTTTTATTTTATTTTTTTTTTTTTCATGTGTACTAAATTAAGAATGTGTTACTCTGAATTTAATATAGGTATTCCTCCCCTTCGGCATTGTAATTCTGATGTTTACCCGAACGCAAATGCAATTGGGTTGCTTCATCGCGACGCTATGTACGGCCCGACGCGGAATTCAAACCTTTGCAATTGCAAGCCCAACCCAAAATGCACGCGAGTGCGGACGGGCGCCTTTTCTCTCTACTCGTACCTGGCTACAGTAATGGCTAGTACGGGGCTCCACGGACTGATGGTGTCGTCATGTGTGTCACAGTGTCACCTGTGGGTTGGACGATGTATTGACGTCACTAGCCAATGGGCTTCTGACGCGCGACTCGACGGTAGCGATAGAAAACCGCGCAGGCGGCCGGCGGGGTGCGGGCCGGCGTGGCCCGTGTGGACTAGGGACTGTGAGGAGGCGCAGCGCGCCATTCAAACCGTTGTTTCCTTGGATCATGATTATCTGACTTATCTCACTTTTTTTGTGCGGGCAGAAAAAAAAAAAAAAACATGCTTTATTAACATGTTAGCCCCGCCAGGACCTTTGAATTACTACAAATCTTTTTACCGCAATTCATGCACCATTAAAATTTCACAAACACCAGTAATTACACTCCACGTTGATTCCAATCTCCAATCCACAACCAGGCACTGCCTACAAATCATAAGTCAATTCCTCCAATAAATAAATAAAAACTAAATATAAGAAGTGATACTATGATTGTTATGCAGATTGAATTGGCCAGAAGGACATTCAGTAAATCTCTCGGACTTATAGAGTGGTGACGATATACCAGGTGATGATGGAAGGGACGCGCGATGACTACGACCCAAATATACTAGTGATAATATTGTGCCGATAATATTATACATATATTTAGTATAATATTGTACTCCATGTTTGAGTGTTTTTTAAAATCGGCCCGCGGGCCCGCACGGCGCGCAACCACGATTTGGCTTTGGCCGTGGGATGGGCCCGATCTCCTCTACGCCAACCCGTTATCTCTCCAGACTCAAAGTCCTGTAGAATCAACAGTTGAACCCGTTAAACCAAAAGAAGCTTTCCCGAGCAGCCACGTCCACCCGTACGGCAGCTTCCAGTTCCTTCCGCTACATTAAGGCAGAGCAACAGCCGTACTTAAAAACCAGTGCCTCCTAATCCTCCGTGTACTGCTGGACTCAGATCGCCGCCGCCGCCGCAACGCGAGTTCGCCGCCGCTCGGCCTCAACACCGCGCCCAGGACGCACGACAGCCGCGCCGGTGTCCTCCGCCTTCCGCTCACAGGCAGGAAGTCGCGCCGCCAAGGCACCGGCAAGGACGCGCGCCGCCAGCGCTGTGCTGCGCCTCTCCTCGACGTAGTCTCTCCCACGCGCCGGCAGGGCGGCGCTGCACACCGACAGGGACGCAGGCCGCTAGGGCTCCACGCCAGAGCTGGGCCGAGCAGCCGTTCCTGGGGGCCGGAGCCCGTGCGGCCAGCCGACCTCGCACGACTGCGGCCGTTCATGCCTAGGCCTGCCCCAGGCCAGCAGCGGACGATCATCAGGTCTCTGCTTTTGGGTCTGTCTGGGATGGGGATGAGCAGGACTCAGCTTTGGAGCTGCGATGCGGACGAGCAAGAGCTCGAAATCAGTATGGGCAATGAGAAATTTCATATTTCTTTCTCTTTCAAATTATCTATGCAAGGATAGGTAAAGTATCTGCATCAATAACTACTTTACAAAGTTGACTGATTCGATGGTTCATCAGTGTGGGGCGCATGTTTTTCTTTTTCTTTCATGTCAGATTGATAAAGTTAGAACTGACCCAGAACAACTATCTGAAGTTAACTCAATATTGATCAGTTGATTCAATTGCGAGGTACTTTTGTCAGCAACGAACTGGAACATAAAGGTGAGTTTATGTTCAAATTATAAGCTGGATAAAATCCGTAAGGTGAGTCTTCTTCGAAGCTATATTGCTTTGATGCATGTGACAATGCTACAAACGATTAATCTTATGCCACCGCAGAGCTTTTTAGCATGCTTTCAGAAAAACTTGATGGTACAAAATCTTATTTGCCACCAATAACAAAACTCCAACTCACAATATATTTGCAAATGCCTGAACGCCTTATGCTTTAAGACCAGCGTCACCTCAACATCAGCAACTGGTATGAAAGGCACTAAAACTTTTTACTTTCGTAGTGTGTGTGTCATTATTTAAGCCTGTTTATACAGGCAACAAAGCTAAATGGCACACTTCAAACATACTTAATTGATACAAATATGTCATCTTTGTTCACTACACCTACATCTGTTGGCCACAAAGTGTTCTACCCCCGTGCGAAGCACGGGGCCGCCTGCTAGTAATATGACTAAGATTTATCACAATACGAATTAGCGTTGATTGCTCCTCTCCCTCTGGACTAGGACGATCCAACTCAATTAGAAGAAAATTACTCCAATGATGGTTTGTGCCGACAAGCTAGAGAGGCCTCCGCTTCAAATCCTGATCCAAAAACGACTCCACCAATGTCCTTTTTCTAACTTATTCAGCCAATCTGGACGACTCGCTGATTCAATGTGATGCGGTCTGCAAGTGTCATGTTTGTTGAAACATTAAAAACAAGAAATCAAAGAAGCCAAATGACGGTAGCATCTTAAACGTCTTCCAGTCACCGCATTGGTTGACTTTGCTTCTACATTATTTATAAGTGGTGACGATATACCAGGTCATGAACGTCGAAAGGTATCCCGATTTTGTAGTACTTGATGACTACTGACGCTTCAATTTCTTCTGGTGATTTGAGATTTCTTTACAGACAAGGATAACGCCACACCATATATCAAAGCACGAACGACACCAACGGCCATCTAATGGCACACGCAAAAAAATACACAACCAAAAGAGAACGTCTAATTCAACATCAACACAAGCATCCAGTGGCACAGCACGGATTGCGGCACCCAGAACATCGACACCCTTCTGTACACTTCTTGCAGGACCAAACGCACCCGCACGAGCACCCAGGGCAAGCCGGCTTCGGAACACTGCAGCATGACCTCCGGCAGCAGTTGCTACCGTCTTCACCCTCACAGCACGACGACTGGCACTTGCAGCAGGACGGCGCCCCCTTGCAGCACGACGACTGGCACTTGAAGCACTGCTTGCAGGAGCAGCATCCGAACAGGTTGGAGCTCTTGAAGGACTTGAAGCAACCGAAGCAACTGAAGCAGCTTGAGCACCGAGGGCAGGAGCACGAGCAGCATTCCGGGCTGAAACAGCCGCAGCTTGGCTTGCAGTTGCAGCAGTCGGTGGGGCATGAGCAGCATTTCTTGCAACTGCCGCAGGGGTTGCAGCTGGAGCAGCTCGGGAGGCTGCAAGTGCAGCAGTTTGGGCTGCACTGGAATTTGAAGCACGAGAGGGTCTTGAAGCAGCTGCAGTTCGGTTTGCAGCATGACGGATTGCAGCACGAGCTACAGTTTGGTCTGCAGCACGAGTTGCAGTTTGGTTTACAACATGATGCATTGCAGGTGCAGCACGAGCTACAGTTTGGTTTGCAACACGACAGATTGCAGCACGAGCTGCAGCTCGAACTACAGGATGGGCAATCTGGCTTGCAGCATGATGAACAGCTGTTGGGCCCAAAGCAGGGCTTGTTGCATGATTTGCAGCTGGGCTTGCAGCATGACAGATCTGGGCATGAGCAGCAGGAGCAATCCAAGCAGCATGGTCTTTTGCAGTTGGGCAAGCAATGGCAGGAGCAGCAGAACCATGACACACACACGCACAGTTTTGATCTGCATGGAGGGCAAAACAGTAATATCAGCATCTTCAAATTGCAAAATTCAATATGAAAATGAACAAATATGTGTTGGGTAGTAACAATGAGAGAAACAAATCAAACTATAATCTCAAATACACAGAAGAAAATGGAAGCAGATTTAGATCACGGTAAAAATGTTTTATGGTCTTTACTTGAATTACATTAACAAGGAGTTAAGAAAATGATAAGTTATGTGGCAACAAGCACTACCGACCACAAATTTCAGTAAGAGTAACCCCACAATGGCTCAGTGTGTCTTTCTAGTTCAAGAGAAGTTTTCTACAATACCATGCAGACACCACTATTTCTGTAAAAAAAATGACAGCCATTTTGCTTCATTGTGACATTGTTTTAGGTAAGGGCCTCGCTACGGTACTTCAATCACAACATTGGTTTTTTAAACCGGAAAAAGAAAAAAGGAATCCCAGGAAAGGAATCATTCTCAATTATCATTTACTGTGTATGTCTACACGTTATACAGTAAATTTGCTGGGCGTGAACAGAGGAAAGAATGATAGTTTAAGGCCGGACAGTGCCAAAGAAGACAGGTGCTGGTGTCATACCAATTAACCCAATTAACATGTGTTCAACACACACAAACACACAAAAAAAATAGCGTTACACACAATAAATATATTTCACCTATCACCTAGAGATCTAGTTAAATAGACTAGCTCTTCCTGTAAAAAGAAAGAAACCGTGTCGCCTGTAGCAGTTGATGGTGAGTTGGTGACATGTACGGTTGGTTACTTAGCAGAGAGGGACAAGTTCTACTAATCATCTGTTATGTAGCCAGAGCAAATATGATAGGTTCCATGAACATTAAAATAAAACCAGTACCAAGAAAATGAGACTAAAACGTCTGTGTGCGTGGGGGTGGGGGTGGGTCCTGGTATCAATTTTCCAAGAAACCCAGCACATTTGCCACTTTTGGACCAACAAAGTTCAAATTTGCTCATTGAGATGCAAGAGACTTGCATTGTCCAAGAAGAAATACAGAAGAAAATTTTGCAGATTCATCTAATGCATAGATTTTTTTAGGTGAAACCACAATGAAATACTATCATCAAGATTTTAATGCACCAGCTATACAATCAGTGACAAGAATAAGTAATGGAATGCACACCTGATCCACCAAAAAAGACGGCATGATCTGTGCGTCTTCTTCTTTCTGAATAATCAAAGGAAGTCAATTCATAATAGCATTTGTAGATGCTTCAAAGTAATTATAACATCAAGTCTATAGGTCATACATCGGTAGTAGTGGGTCTTGTTTTGTACCAACGAACTCATTTACCCTGGAAGGTTTTAAATGAGAACGTTAGATAAAATATAAGCAGAATGTGCTTCAAACAGTGGAGAAAACTATGCGATATAGCTGAAGTTTGGCCCCAAAAACCAGAGAATTACCATAAAAGTGCACTATGAAATAATTCAGTAGGCAATAATTTAATAACCTTCCCAACTGCATATAAATATGCACATTCCATTGGGAAAATAAATTTCATACAAGTGATGAATTCAGAACTGGAGAGCTAAATACAGCATTAAGTAAATTTTGACTAACAATTATTCATTTTGACCAAGTGTAGTAAATGTGATAACCAAATATTATCAGTTAGTATTTGAGGCCTACCGGAAATAGGAAGAAATATGCTGGGTTAAAGTACAATTAACCAATAACATTTTTTGTGGCAAGTTATAAGAAAAAGAAAGGTGAAAAATTAGCGCAAAAAAGAAAATCAATGTCATTTGACATGAACCAGGATTTCATCCTAAGCGATGGTGCAGGGCCTCCGATTCCCGTAGGCCTCCAAATATTAAAGTACTATTACTCATTACTCATATAGCTAAGCACAGCCGTATCAATTTGACGTTTCATTGCCCAATAGTAGCATCGCCATTAGGCCAATAGAAAATTGATTTTCCGGCTGGCCGCATGGACGTCGTTTAGTCGAACTAACTCTGCATCTCAAGTACGTTCTAAAAAAAAAAAAAAAAACTCTGCATCTCAAGTCGCAAACTTCTCCGTCTCTTATTGCCTTGTGCCCAATTGGCCGGACTGACGGCAACGGTGACGAACCCAGGCGAGGTGCCGAGGCCCTGAAGGCAATACTACATATTCATTTTCTTTTCAAATCATTCACGATCACAACAAATTATAGCATGTAGCGGGTCAATCTCTAATTTTTTTTTATGTTTTCATGTATCTTATTTTAGTCCTATTTTTTCAAGTTAATAGGCCTCTTTTTAGTTTTGTACAGGGCCTCGGATTTACCGGGACGGCCATGTTTGCAACAGATGCCAAGGAAAGAGTGATATGCAAAGCAGGAAGGGCAGCAATGCATACTCTTTACAACTTCTAGAAACTGGTGGAACTCCTTCAAGTGATTGTAGCTCGTCCTGCAAAAACAGATTGCTGTCAAATAAAACAGCTCTTACTTTGCACGCTACTTTTGAAAGTGGTTTAAGTAAACAAAAAAACTGATAAAAGTGGTAACCAAAGAAGCATGGTTGCCAATTGTAAGCCTGATTACCCATGAGAAACACTATGAAAGGAACACTAAACATTTGGAATTATGCATAGCTTTTTGTTATTTGCCCCAAACTAAGTATCTGATGTGTAGGCTAGTCGTAGCTAAGTTTAAGCATATGAGAAACTTGTAGCACACCTAAATTGTGGCAGAATATAACCATTTGGTTGGGTAAACTTAGTCACGCTGTTGCAAATTGGATCAGGCAAACGTTTAGATCTCAGCCACATGAGCTGCCAAGAATCATCGTTGAAGGTGGCTTCAAGAATTAAAGAAGACACTGAGCAAAGGAAGAGGGCATTTCAATGGGCATTGCAAGGAGGGAGCTAGCAAGCTGGTCATTCTGGTTGTATATGTGTTTTTTGGGATCTTTGACCCCGGTTTATTAGTGCAGCTGCTCGGGCTGCGACTGTGCATAAACCTTTTATATTCCTTCCTTAATCGAGAGGCAAAGCTCCTGCCGTTTGTTTCCAAAAAATAAAATTAAAAAGAACTTGGCCAACTTCTCTGGCAACCGTTTGGATTATGAGCATTGCTGAGCACAAGTAAAATAACCGTTTCGCTTACCACCTCGTACGTGCACACCTTAGCTGGCAAACATGTTTTCTTTTGTACAGAGAGGACCTAAATCCATCTCTCAGCCTTCTCTCCGGTTCCCTTCTCTAATTCACCATCAGCAAAACACTAAGTAGCCAGATCAGCTGCCTTCTTCTCATCCTCCCTGCCGCGTGACAGTCTCCACCCCATAGATTCATGGCATTCACTGACTGCCACAGGCAATTACCTCGAGCGCTTTGGACACCCCTATATTAGGGGTGGCCTGGGCATGTTTGGATGCTGTTGTCACCGCTCCTCGCCGAAGAAGTCCTAAGCTGCATCGGACAAAAATTGAACTAGCTGGTTTGTGGCATTTCTGAGACGTGCCTAAGCTGCGGCGCTAATCGAACAACACAGCGGCATGCCACACTTGCAGCCCCGATGAGCAGTTGCGTGGTGACCGCACGATTGCACGAACCAGATAGGGCCTACGTGAACCCGAGACATCCGACAGACCGATTTTAAAAGGTGGGATTCTAGTCTCAAAAACACGGCGAGATAAGTAATTGACTAATAATGAGACAGACTCCTGCTTTGCTGAGCATGGTAAAGCAACTGAAGTTGCAAGAAGAGATAAAAAGAAGACCAAAGCACACTTGACCAGTAAAGAAGTGCTTTAATCACCTGGTCAGCATCGCAAATCTGCTCCTTAAAGCAGTGCACAGCATCAAAAAGACACTAGTTTCCCTTGATTAAAAAAAAACGAACAGAAAATCTTGTAGTTCAGAGCATGGAAAGCCCCGAAACTGTGGCAGCCCGGCCCATAAATAAACACTACAGTACGGTACGGCACGCCGTGCGCCGCACCACCACCTTTGCCTACCTCTGCTGCCTGCACGAACCCTCCCTCTCAGTCATCATCATGATGGTGCCTGACGAGCCATGCCGTGTGCGTGTCCGCGAAGCAAGAACTGGAGGAGAGCGTGGAGAGGGAGAGGGGGACACGCCCACCCGCTGCTCCACGCGCAGCGCTGACACGGGCAGCGTGCCAGTGCCACTGGCCACTGCTGCACTGCCCTGCACACTGCCCTGCACGGCCCATGCCATGCCCCCGTCCCGTCGTCAGTCAGTCCCCCTCTTTTCTCCCAAGGAACCGAACCGCACCGCACGGCCTGCCCAAGAGGTACAGCCGCGGCACGCCCCGAGAAGGCAACTGGGCAAGCCTGTCGCGCCTCGGGTTTAACTGCGCTGCCGCGATCCGCCGCCCTCCCCTTCCCCTTCCCCTTCCCCTTCCCCTCCCTCCGCATTAGGCTCTCATCCCCAAAACGAAGACGAAATAAATGGTGCCGTGCTCCAACGATCGGATTTCGCACAAACCTGCTAGTATTAAACTACTGCATCTGTACGAGAAGTACTACTCCTACTCGCCCAGGGCTTCTACACGCCGCACCTGTTCCTTAGAAAACGAGATCGCGCGACGAATCGGATCCTATACTGGTGCTGATGGTGATTTTTATTTAGGGTTTTTAATTGGGGAAGTCAAAGGGGAAGTCGACGCGAGAGCGTGGCCACTGAAGGGGGACGAGACAGAAAGGAACAGGGACTGGCGGCGATGATGCATGAGGCCTCACCTTGAGGAAGTCGATCTCGCGGTTGAGGATCTGCAGCTCCAGTTGCAGCCGGCGGCGGCCGCACAGGTCCGGGTACCTCGGCGGCGACTTGGGCCGTGGCGGCTCCATCACCACCGCCACCACCTCCTCCCCCATGGACCGACCTCACACTCACATGTAGTACTGGCCAGATAGGCCTAGGCGGCTAGCTAGCACAGAGTACCTCCGACGACCTACCGAGTCCCGGCCGGTGTTGGGGAGGACTAGAGACGCGGAATGTTGAGGAGGGAGTGGTTGCTGGCTGCTGCTGCTGGTGGTGGTATAAATCGCGCGTGGCGATGAGCAGGCGGGGACAGCGGGCTGAGGCGGTGGGGGATGGTATCGTCGCACGTACGAGGCGGGAGTGGCGGTCGTGTTTGCGCGCGCGCGTGCGATGGGAAGCAGGATGAGAGGAGAGGAAGCAGAGGAGGTGGTGGGAGGAGGACTGGATGAGGAAGCGAGCAGCAGGACGTCCCCTGAGCGAGGACGAAGGGGGGAGAGAGAGAGAGAGAGAGGAGGGCTGCGCGGGCAATAATGGCAGAGAGGGGGGAGGCGTGCGTGGCGTGGGGTTGAGAGAGAGAAACGAAACGGGGGAGAGAGTGAGTGGGGTTTAATGGGAAGGACGCTGTTGGGGTTTAATGGGTGGGCCTTGTTTGACTGCGAAGTGGGCTCCAGGCCCACAGGGCTCGGGGTTTAAGCTGGGGACGCCGTTGGACGACGACGGATCAGTAGGATAGGATAGGATCGGACGGCGTTTTGGCCTTTGCCGTTGCTGCCTTTGCCGCTGGAGAGGGAGAGCAGCAGCGTTCGTTCGTTCGTTCTCGGCGGGATGGGGTCCGGTGGGTTGTCGTGGGGTTTGCGAGGCTGGCTGGCTACCTCCCGCTCATGACCTCAACAGTGCAAAATCATGATGCGGATGCGGCGTCGGTGAAATCATGCGAGCGTCGACCGCGGCGAGGATCTGTTTACCAACTAGTATGCTTTTCTCAGAAGGTTTCTAAACTAAAACAGGCCTGGATGGGCGTATCATTCCGCAGGGAAGCAGTTGACCCTAGTTGATTCAACAGCCCAACGTACTCGTATGAGATCGATGGCAGATGGCATCTACTAGAATATTTCTTTTTACCACACAGCATAATATCAAAATTTTGTTAACTCTCGCAAATAGTTACCCCTTCCATAAAAATTCATAAATCTACCTACGAATCTAGACGAACACCTAGATGTTGCAATTTTTTGGACGAGGCAGTACATTGTCATTGGGACATGGTGCCATATCATGTTTCTCATCGTGAAAAAGCGGGGACAGTCTCATCTCTAAAGCGATTTTTTTTTCCTTAAAAAATACCACACTCCTCGATCCTTGTACAATGATTTAGGGGTTGTTCAGTTTGCCGTCGTATCCTGCATTCCTCTCTGTGGTGCCGCCCTAGCTTTTCCCATCACTCGTAGTACTTAGTCACGCTCACCACAATGATGGTGCCGAAGGTTATGTGATGGTTTTGCTCGCCACATGTGTGGCGCGTTTTTGTGTGCTGGAGCAGTAGTGTGGCCGCCACAGCTTTTACCGCAACCTAACACCGGCCTCAGAATCAATGGCAGCCGCAACCTTTGGCATGGCGCATGTTGGCACGAACCAAACACCGGCTTGCTCTCCATGGCTGCTGCAGGTGTGGCATGGCAATATGTGGCTACAAACCAAATATGTCCTTGATCATTATGCAAATTTGTCACTATGGTTCCGAGTCATATATGAGATATTAAATCAATAATATTATGTTGGAGACCACATCCGATAAAAACTAGTAATATTTAGTCTGCCAACAAAAGATTAAACTATATATCAAATTTATCCTAGGTGACACATACAGATGCATGCCTAGGTGACGTACCCTTGTCTATCTCACAGGCAGCACAGTGAACTTGCTTCACCGGCCATGATCGATAATGCACACTTTTAATATTGACCAGAGAAGTTTGGTCCCATTTCTACAGTAGAAAGCATAAAGAAGTTTTGTTAGGGTTACTGGCTTACAAAGTCAAGAACTCAAGATCCAACCCAAAGGCTGCTACTCCACTCTAACATCAACAATGGATGCTAAACTTAATAATTTTCCTTGATTACAATCTTTTGATTACATCTTCCTTGATTACAAAAGACGGAGTTTACAATCTTTTGATCCTTGATTACATCAACAAGGAAGCTAACTTCCTAATTTTCCTTGATTACAATCTTTTGATCCTAAACTTCATAATGCGCACTGGCACATCTACTAGTACGTCTCGTTAGGCCCCGCCGCCCGGCCGCAGCACCCAACACGATGAGTGTGCCCACGTCAGGGCACTCCCCCACTGATCTGGCAACGGGAAGAAAACAGAGCAGCACCCGTACCGCGGGCCGTACGGAATGTCTCCTCCTCGGCCCACGCTACTGTGGAGTGGCCCGCAGGAATCGAACAGCGCTCGCTCGGAGCCCGATCCGGCGATCGCAACCGCGGGGCCGCCATCGCAACCACTGCTTGGTTCTTCAAAAAAAGAAGAAAAAAAAATGAAAAACGGCGAAATTTCAATGCGCTCTCGGGCGGCGCGCTTCACTTCACTCCGTCCGTTGCAGGAGTGGCAGGGCTGCTGGCTGCGACCCTGTGGAGTGTGGAGCGCGGTGCAGCGCAGTAGCAGTTTTGAATGCGTCCCGTTTGAATGCTCGTCACGCGCCGGATCTGCTGCTTCCCGGCGAGGAGTCCTGGCTCCTGCGGTGAGCCAGTGCAGTGGAACGCGTTCAGTGGTCTCACACAGTGGCATTTTCTCAAGACCCAACGGGCAACGGCTCGCACATCGTACCTAGTATAAACAGGCGGCTGCACCGTGGTCCTGCGAACGCCGTAACGTCGCCTTGGACAAGCTCTGGCCGGCCGACAGCGACCCCACTCGCAGCGCGGGGCCACCACTGGCCAGTGCCATGGGACCGCCGACGTGGACAGGAGCGTGCGGGCACGGGCCCGGGTCCGGCTCGCACGCCCATCCACGGGTGCGTTTAGAGGCCTAAATTTTGGGCAAAATTTTGCATGCACGTCACATCCATGTCACATCGCATTGTAATTAGAAGACATTTTGTTTGTTAGTGATAAATATTATTCTACCATGATGTAAATAGGCTCAAAAAGAATCGTCTCGTAATGTACATCTAAACTGTGTAATTAGTTTTTTTTATTTATCTAATTTTATACTTGGGTGGCAAGCGTTTTTTAGGTGTATTGAATGTTTCGATGTGATAGCGTGTGATGGGAATGCAGAAAATTTTTAGGGGAAACTGGGGCTCTAAACACACCCCACGGCCGAAAACGGCTCTCGCTGACGTGCGCCACTCAGGCTGGCTGGCCGCTGGCATGCAGAGCAAGGCCAGCAGGTGTGCAGAGCAGGACCAGAAGGGCGCGGGCGCGAGGCGCGACGACGCGGCAGCGCTTTGTCCCCGGCCCCCTCACGGTATCCGCGGCGGATACTAGAGATAAGATGGGCCTCCACGCAATGCACGCAATGCATGCCTTCCTTCTCGCCGCGCGAATTGCTTGCGAATGCCACTACTACTGGTAGTCTGGTGCAGAGTTGTTGCGAATCAACCCAAGGTGTGTTTAGAGCCTCAAATTCCCTCCAAAATTTTCTGCACTCCCGTCACATCTCATCACATCAAAAAAAAGATTCTGCGTCACATTAAAATCTTGCGACACATGTATCGAAAGACTAAATGTAGGTAAAAAAATAAAATAATTATACGGTTTAGATATATCATTCGCGAGGCGGTTTTTTTGAACACCTAATTACGCCATGGTAGGATAATATTTACCACTAACAAACGAAACATCTTCTACGATTAGCGATGTGACCGTCCAAAAATTTGGCCAAAATTTTGGGTGTTAAACACACCCCCCAGAGACAGAGAAATCCCTTGTGTGCAAGACGTACCGAGAACGAAGCACAGCAGATTTACCTTAATGACGATCTGGGTAGGATGTACCCAGATCGGATCTCGGTAGGATCCAGGGCCAATGCTTCGCCTGCGTCCCCAGATCTCTGCTCCATCTCTCGAGTCACGTTCGATCCGCTGGACCTCGCCCGAGACTTTGGCCGGCCGTGCCACGGGACATGCTATTAAAAGCTCTCGCCAGTTTGCCTTTGCATGCTTGGGGCGGCGGCAGCGGCAGAGCGCCCGCTGCACTGGCCGACCCGGCGCCCCTAGCTGCTGCTGCCGCGCGTCTGGCACCTACGTGAATCCGCTGCAAGTCTGCAGCGCCACGGAACGGAACGGCGGATCAAGCGCGCGGTTTCGTTTGTGTACCTATGCTTCGGTATACGAATACTAGACTTGAGAGCTTTGTACATGTTGCACCGACGTCCGACGACGCACCATGCCGTCTACCGTACGAGACATCACCGCAGGCCTCTACGTGGCCGGCCGTTTGGTTACTGTTTTGGACTTTCCCTTTCAAAATCAGGGCTGTGCAAAGGTAGATTTTTTGGATGAGGCCTAGCGACCAAAGAAAAAAAACGTATTGGGCCAAATGAGCGAGCGAGCGTCTTGTAGGCTGAAAAAATGAGATGGGCTTAGCTGTAAGACTTAATTAAGACCTGCTGTGGTATGTTGAACGGCCCGCTACTGTTGTCCCGAATCCTCTGCACAACGGCGGATGTTAACTCGATTAAGCATCCGCCGACCACCCTGAAAATTCGGCCTTTTTCGACTTTTTGGCCCACCAGCCCGGCCCGATTCCCCCTCTCCTCCTTCCTCCTCCTCGACCCATGGCGCCTTGCGGCGACGGCGGCTCCTCCTCTTCCTCCGTCGTGCTCCTCCCTCTTCCTCCTTCTCCCCCCCGCGCCCCACCGTGGCTTTAGGGTTTCACGCCGTGCCCTCGCTTTAGGGTTCCGGCGAGGTCGCCCGCGGCTCCCCCGCCGCCTCCATCCTCTCCCGGTTATAGAATGCGCCCGGCCCGGCTGGCGGCGGTCGTGTCTGTGGCGGTGGTGGCGGATCGGCCGGCCGGATGGCGGCGGCGGCGCGCCCGCCGGCCGGGCGAGCGGACCCATCCGGTGGGTATGGGTAGGCGGCGGGGGCGGCGCCGGAGGTTGCGGAGTTGTAGGAGAAGGCGGCGTCGTGGAGGAGCGGCGGCGGGGCGGCGGCGTCGTCGCACGCGAGGAAGATGAACAGGGCCCATCGTCTTGGGCGCGGCAGCTTGGGCCGGCCCAAGCGAGGGCTGCTCGGCGTCCTCGGGGTCGGCAGTTAACACCCCCCCCCCCACCCCCCAAGCACAACTGCATGGATTCTACTCATCCATCACCTCACCTGTCTTGCGTTTTTACTTTTATAGTCTTCTTATTTGAATGTTGGTCTTATTCAAAATTTTATATAAATAATAATAATAAATAAAATACTAATAAAGTATATTGAATAATAAAACAATTCATAAAAAATAATATTGATTAAATTCTTTTGAATAAGATGCGGTCAAGAGGTTTATAGAAGTAAAAAAAAATGACACTTTCAATGGGTGGAGGGAGTTGCTTTCACGCTGCATCTAGAGCTGCTAAACCGCTTTAACTGAAACGATTATACGCTGATTTTGTGAAGTGAACTAGCTTGTGGGCTGAGAACTAAAGAATATATGTTGTCCTGATTCACTCCACGGATACAATTTATTATCCTAAAAAATATGGAAAAATATTTCCAATTAGAGAATTAGATTCCATGGATAATATGTACCGGTAGAAGCTTCACCAAGCAAGTCTTTTTTTGTGAAAGGAAGGGGACTTATGTTAAATTTTGGCTTAGTATACAGCCAATTACACATGAACAAATATGAAATATAAATATAATACTCTATCCAAATTCTTCCATCATCCTCTTATTCAATGAATGGTTTTCCTTGAACGTCGAGGCCAAAGTGCAGTCCCTATGCCGAATTCAGTGACCACCCGCAAACCATATCCTACTCTCTCATTCCAAAACACACCTAAATCGCTAAAAGAATATCTTGCATTGTCGGGTATGACATATGATGCAAATTCATCACCTCAAGACCTTGATTTTCTCTCCGCCGCCATCGACGATGAGATCACTGACCCGTAGTCACTGTCCTCGTCTAGGGTTCCCAAAAAGCACCCCTCTCCTTGCAGATAAATGACACAAATTGGCCACTTGTTGATGAATTTAACAATGTTATCATTTTAGTGGTAGGTGACGTTTCCATGATCGCAAATTGTCTGTGGTGACTTTGTCAATCTTGATATGTGACAGTTTAACTCAATTTCTTAGAGGAATTAATTGAGATGTGTGCGTGGACGTCCGTGGGCCGGTGTGCGTGTGTAGCTCTATCGTGGCGTGTAAAAACATAATGGAAGGTCCATCTAAAAAGGTTTGAAAGGTAAAAAAAAAATATGTTGGAGGTCTAAGTCTCAAGAGCAACTCCAACGTTAGCCCTCAGCTCAAAAGTCAAAACAAAGTTCCTACTTTATTGAGGGCTCCCCTAGTTTTAGGGTCTTGGTTTTTCGGGTGCGCTCCAGCGGAAGCCCTCAAAATATGGCTCTTAAATTTACTCTTAAGAGAGAATGACATAGGGACCAATTCGTCATACTCTTTCTTATTTTCTTGGCCATTGAGGAACTCGACCATGTCGGTATCGCGAGGGTGGGACACACCTAGAGGGTTCAGGAGTATCCTTGCATCCATTGCTGCAAGGTTGGGAGTAGCTTCGTCAAATCTTCTTCCCCATTCCTCGTTGTCGTGAGGGGTCGGAGCGGGAGAAGCCAAATTTGTGGGCGGGAAGGCACTCCTTTGCCAATGTGCTAGTGAGCCCCCACTGAGCGGGGCACGAGAGGCAGGTGGACATGCGAGTTGACGCTCGCGAAGGTTTGGGCAGGCTCCGTCGCGGCGAAGGAAGAAACATGACATGCTTGAGAGATGGGAGGTGGGCGACACGCGGCGGCAGGGGAGGCTGGTGGCTAGAAGCGTGCGCTGAAAAACAACTGCAAATGGTGATTTGAGGGGCACCTCAAATTTGAGGGATAGAGTATAGGCCCTACTGGACCTATGTTTTTGTTTTAGTTCTAGATTTAATTTTGAGGGCTTAAGTTGGAGCTGGAGGTTTGTGCAGGCTCTGTGTGCGATCGAAGGAACAAACATGACATGCAAGAGAGATGGGAGGTGGGAGACACGCGGCGGCAGGGGAGGCTGGTGGCTTGGCTAGAAATGTGCGCTGAAAAACAACTGCAATGGTGATTTGATTTGAGGAGCACCTCAGATTTGAGGGATACAATACAAGCTGCACTAGACCTATGTTTTTGTTTTAGTTCTAGATTTAATTTTGAGGGCTTAAGTAGGAGACTCCTATAGTTGCTAGGCGAATTTGCACTCGGCTTTAATGTTTGAATGCAATACAATTTTGATCCTTATTTTTTCCCTTTTTTCGCTAGCATAAGAATCCAACAAAATATTGGGGCGACAACCGCTTAAGGCAACACATACTTGTCGCGAAAGCATGCTCCAAATGAGGGAAAGTCGCTTTCAGCTCTTTTGTCAGTCTCGGTCCATGGTCAGTCAGCCGTTTCAAATGGGAAAAAGCTGGTCCATCGTCAACAAGTCGTATTGCCAGTCGCCGTAGCAGTAGTAGGTGTTTCTCTGTGGTGGTCTAGCAATTTCCCTCGCAATTATATTGCAACTTGCCGAGTGAATTGCATCAGACTTGCCGATTGTTGCGTATGTTAGTCAAGTCTTTTGTTGATATTTGGGATCAGAGCATGAGCATGTTACCTGCTCCGGGCCACTTTCAGTACTTGACTTGCTACAGAGTCAGTGCTAAGTGACTGTACTTAGAACGCAATTTCGTCTGAAATGTCAAATGTCGAGGGTTATTAGAACATTTCTTCCACACTTCAGCGAAGGTGTCTTGTCCTTTGATGTAAATTTCGATTGCACATACGTACTACTCTACAATTGCTCATCAAGTGCCTCCTCCCTCAAACTGAAAATCAAAATGTGTGACATCTTAGTGTCAAAACCAAATTGAACTTATCACATCAACATGGATTAATATATGCTGCATAAGGAGCTCAGTGCAAATATAATGTGTATATTTCTTTTCATAACATCTCATGTACTTCATTCCAAAGCACAAATTTGACTTCTATTCTCTATAAAAATATTTATTGAAAAGTTATATATGTTTATAAAAAGTAATTTTCATAACAAATCTATTAATATTATTTTCAGATTTCCAAACTTAACGACTTAACAGTTATTCATGATTATGTTTCCAATGTTTGACCTAAATCTTTTTTAAAACGTTCTCTAATAGTGATATTTCCTTATACAGGAGATACATGATAAAAGGCTCTATTAGATTGGAGTACCTTCCTCTGTCCGGTAAAAGATTTCTTCACCCAACATACTCAGTCGTGAAATGCAAAAGCTGAATATGATCAGCCGAATCTGAATAAACGAAGTGGGTAGTGATGGCACAAAGAAGCATCAGCATGTGCTAACTTGTACTATAATTGTATTTTTCCGCAAGTGGTTCCCCGGTGACCAGCGTCGCGTCGTCGTTCCCTCGTCAAGCAGTTTTATTCTGGTGGTCAAGTCGTCTCCAATTTCCCTGCCCTTTCCCACATGTACAGCACAGCTTCCACACGCGGTTCATGACATCGCTGCGCTCCTATAAGAAGGCACGGTGAAGGCACGTTCCGGCACCACCTCACCAGCTCAACTCACTCGACAATCCTCCTCTCTAGCTCTACTGTACGTACCAATGGAGCTTCCAACATGGGCGTCCTTCCTCTGTGTGGTGCTCGCCACCGTGATGCTTCTGAAGGCCATCCTCGGCCGCCGCGGCCGCCGCGTGTACAACCTCCCTCCCGGCCCCAAGCCGTGGCCGATCATCGGCAACCTCAACCTGATGGGCGCGCTCCCACACCGCTCCATCCACGAGCTGTCCAGGAAGTACGGCCCGCTGATGCAGCTCCAGTTCGGGTCGTTCCCCGTGGTGGTCGGCTCGTCGGTGGACATGGCCAAGTTCTTCCTCAAGACCCACGACGTGGTGTTCACGGACCGCCCAAAGACGGCCGCCGGCAAGTACACCACCTACAACTACCGCGACATCACCTGGTCCCCCTACGGCGCCTACTGGCGGCAGGCGCGCAAGATGTGCCTCACCGAGCTCTTCAGCGCCAAGCGGCTCGAGTCGTACGAGTACATCCGCGCCGCCGAGGTGCGCGCGCTGCTGCGCGACCTGCACGCGGCGTCCGGCTCCGGCCGCGCCGTCATGCTCAAGGACTACCTGTCGACGGTGTCCCTGAACGTGATCACGCGCATGGTGCTCGGCAAGAAGTACCTGGACAAGGAGGAGGCGCCTGCTGGCGCCGGGTCGGTGGTGACCACGCCTGAGGAGTTCAAGTGGATGCTGGACGAGCTGTTCCTGCTCAACGGCGTGCTCAACATCGGCGACTCCATCCCGTGGCTCGACTGGATGGACCTGCAGGGGTACATCAAGCGGATGAAGAAGCTCAGCAAGATGTTCGATCGGTTCCTGGAGCACGTCGTGGAGGAGCACAACCAGCGGCGGATGCGCGAGGGCAAGGACTTCGTCGCCAAGGACATGGTGGACGTGCTGCTGCAGATCGCCGACGACCCTACCCTTGAGGTCGAGCTCAACCGGGAAAGCGTCAAAGCTTTTACTCAGGTGAGGTTCCGTTGCTCAGAGCAGATCAGATGTTGTCGGATTCTGCATCAATTTGCGCTCTCTGAACTGCAAACATCACGTTGCCAACAACCAATCAGCTAGTCAAACAACTTTTAAAAATCAATTGAAAAATCCAGAACAAGTGCTTTCAAGTTTGAACCCACCTCCCACTCAATTTTTGCTTTCCATCTTGACTTCATGAACAGTCCAAGAATCTCACTTGACCATGCACCCTCTCGAATGGCACGTACAGGACCTCATCGCCGGTGGCACCGAGAGCTCGGCGGTCACAGTGGAGTGGGCCATCTCGGAGCTCCTCAAGAAGCCCGAGGTCATCGTTAAGGCCACGGAGGAGCTGGACCGCGTCATCGGCCGTGGCCGCTGGGTGACGGAGAAGGACATGCCCAGTCTCCCCTACGTTGACGCCATCGTCAAGGAGACCATGCGTCTGCACCCGGTGGCACCCCTGCTGGTTCCCCGCCTGTCACGCGAGGACTCCACCGTGGCTGGCTACGATATCCCCGCCGGCACGCGCGTGCTCGTCAGCGTCTGGTCCATCGGCCGTGATCCCACGCTGTGGGACGCGCCCGAAGAATTCATGCCGGAGCGGTTCCTTGGCAGCAGGCTCGACGTGAAGGGGCAGGACTACGAGCTGCTGCCGTTCGGGTCCGGCCGCCGGATGTGCCCCGGGTACAGCCTCGGCCTCAAGGTCATCCAGGTGAGCCTCGCTAACCTGCTGCACGGCTTCTCATGGAGCCTCCCCGACGGCGTCACCAAGGAGGAGCTCAGCATGGAGGAGATCTTCGGCCTGTCCACCCCGCGCAAGTTCCCGCTCGAAGCTGTCGTCGAGCCCAAGCTGCCGGCGCACCTCTACGACGAGCCGTGATCATCGACGATGCGTCCGTGATTCTGCAGCATGTGGTTGCCTCTTTCGCGTTGCTGTCTCGTGTGTGCGTCTTTCGCGTTGCTTTCTCCATTGCTGTCTCGTGTGTGCGTCCACTGTTTGCTGCTTTGGTCGTGCGCGTCCTTGTGAGTACTGATACTATAGTTGAATAATGTGTATGTAACCAACTTTTTAATACAAAAATAATTGTTCCGATCTCGTGTGTGCGTCCACTGCTTGCTGCTTGGATGGTGCGCGTCCTTGTGAGTACTGATACAAAACATTCCGTTGATTGATAAGCTAAGCCGGTAAACTACTTCCATCCCAAAATAAAATCAATTTTTAGAGTTGTTCTAAATTAAATTAGGGAATTGGTGTTTCGGTCCCTACTTCAGACTTCAATGATGAGATTACCCTATTTCTTTTTAACTTTGTAATTTTTTGCTTACGATTTTCAAAAAAAAAAAAAAAAAAAAAAAAAAAGAAGATGCCATGTACCTTTACTTAATCACACCGTTTAGTTTGAGTGGATTAAATGGCGGAAAAAAATAGCAACATGAAGAGAAAACAACACCCTCGAAATTCCTATGACACCCTCTCTTTTTTCGCTCGAATTAACTATGACACCCTGCACAATGCACACGTAGAGTTGCGTGAGGCTTCTGGATGTGGCCATAGGGTTTCACCAGCATGGATCCCACTACAGTGCAACCCGATGTCTGGGTCTAACGACCTTGACACGCTCCGTAGCCGACCACCTCGCCACCACCACAACACCACAACCCAAGTGACATCTAACTACACAGGACTGGGCAGCCGCATCCCCAGGCAACGTTCTTGGCCACGCGGCTTCCTCCGACTGACGGCGGCCCTCAGGAGACCTTATCAAGATACCTTTCTCGTTCAAGGGGCAGAGCTAGGATTTGGACATAGAGGGGGCCTTCGACAAACAACAATTGTGCAACATAGCCTACATGCGATGCAACCTCACCCCATCTCCCCCACTCGATAGTTCTCTAGCTCACTTCTCCATGGAGCCATGGGAAGCTGCTCAAGAGCTCAGTGGTCCACCCTTGCCCTCGCATGACTTGTTGTGTCATATAAAGCACAACAGTCCGACACCAAGAGGTCTCTGTGAGAAGCAAGGATGCCTCAGCAACAGGGGAAGGAGGGCAAAGCCATTAAGCAATGCGGGGGGCAAGGTGGATCTATGGGCGTGGGTGGCGGGTGGAGGTGCGTGTGGTGCGTGGGGCAAGTGTAGACAATGGTGACGAGTTCAAAGGCAGCTTGCGGTCGGCGGTCGTTGCGGGCAAAGAAGAAGGAGGAGGAGAAGGAAAAAGGAGGTGGCGGATGAACCCCGCTTTAAGGGAGAGGGTAGGAATGTAAGAACACGATATATTTAGGCATACAAAAAGTCTGGAGTGGTATGTATTTCTCCATGTGGGTTCAACATTATTGGGAATGTAGAAAATAGTTTGATACAAGTAGAGAGCGAATTGTAATGGTAATATCTCCAAACATTAATATTTGTAATGACTAGCTGATGACAAGTTGAAGACTAGCTGGAGACATAACAACCCCTAGACCATCTTTATGTAGTAAAAAATTGTGTACTGAATCTGAGTTGTAATTGGTGCCACACCTCGTTATATTTAGCTATTGGGTTTTGAACCTTTGATCAAAGCCGAATAGCTGAGGCGCTACTTTTGGCGGTGGTATTATATGTTCGGGACCCCATTGTCATATTTAAGGGCTAGTTACATAGTCTAGTACTCACATAATGATATTTGGGAGCTAGTTATAGCCTTTGGTGGTGTTCTTATAAATACAAACCCTACTATGGGCCTTTTCGTAACCTCTAATGATAAATTTCTGAATACAAGCCCCACCATGGGGCATAAAGAGAACACATACTCTCTCACCTCACCTATAAAAGAGGGAGAGGGGCCCTGGAGGTGGGAGAAGAGACGATCTTTGGGGTTGAGGACTCAGTTCCCTTTCTCCCTCATTCGCTCTATCAATTTGTTAGCCCAAACTAACAGAAGCAACAATATTTTGATAAATGACAATGATGTTATACCACAAAATCGATTAAATAAAATCATATTCTATTAGCACTTACAATAGTTTTAGGCCCAACAACATCTGATACTTTTTTTGTTGTTTTGTTCATAACATATATAATGTTAGCAACTATTACAACAATATTGTTGATGAGTGGTGTTGCATTGATTAATAGAGTTTGTAGATGCAATACAACCATCAATATGACAAGTCATTTCACTTTGTTAGATAAAAATAATGTGTAATATTACTTTTGGTGCAAAAACATGCAAAGAACAATAGCTTATAAGTGATAAGACAATTACATTCTAACTATGTATTCTCATTTAGCTCAGTATCATCAGATTAGAGGGGCATACATGACACACTTCCCAATTACATATAAACATGTAGGAAAAGCCACTACTCTCTCTTTGTACCTTTCTTATAGAAACCTTTTAAACTTTATTCCAAAAAAATACATGCACAATTCATCATAAAACGTATAAGAAAAAATAACAAACAAACATCGGGTTTATTACTTTGTTATCATTAAATCTCCCAGTTGACAAATGTCTAAAACCCTAGCATCGGTATACACGCAACCTTTACCACATTTATAATCTCTATTTACACAGCAGAAAAACTTGTCTCAATGCTTGTCCCAAGACACCGTAGAGTTAAGTAAAGAAACATGATTCTCCTAAGCTATAATGAAGATAAATACCCAACATATATTAGTAAATGCAATATATAGATATAGATCGAAGGATACCCTATATCCAAAAAGTTATAAACTAAATGACCAACATGAATTACTATTTAATGTGTGCACCGTCAACTTATATTTGTTGTGACGTTTTCTCATGGTAATGTGACCTTTTCCCTATTGGATGCTTCCACCCCCCACCCCCCAATCTTGCCTCGCATAGAAAAATCGAGGTTGAGGCTGGGAAGTACACAAAATAAGAATGTGCAGAGGAGGTTGGAAAAGTGGTTGGGACGACATTAAAGGTGTGAGTGCGGAGGTTGGTGTGGTCCAAAACTCGAACAACATAAATGGGGTGGCGGTTTGGATGGGGACAAATCGGGTGGGCTAAAACCTAGGGGAGCCCTGCGGGTTTAGAAGGGCTTGGAAGTGGAGTGGTGGTGTAGCACACGCACGGCTATGTGGGGGTGCGACTAATTATTTCCTAGGGCATGGGCCCACATCCGATTCCTAGAGCATGGGCCCATTTTTTCTTCGTGGTGTTGGGCCTGTTTCTTCCTTTCCGTTCGCCGTAGGTATGCCAAAACTCATGGAAATCATTGTAGAAACCCTTTGTTTCCCGAGCGCGGTGTAGTGTCCAAATTGCTTCTCAACTAGTGCGCCCATTTGAGAAAATAAACATATCTATAGGAACTAAAACAAATGTGTACGTGCAACCAAAAAATAGTGAGTTATAGTTCCAATAGTAGACGATTTGCCTATTAAAGGCAAAGCCCGTTTGATTATAGTGTTGACTTTTGTTATTTATCTGCTGACATATTTTTTTGGTACCAACAATAATAACATAGCCTTTTGTCCCAAGCTAGTTGGGGTAGGCTGGAGGATGAAACCTAGAAACAAGAACAAGGGAAACATAAAAAGGGCACAAGACAAAAGGTAGAGTTAGAGGTAAAATGAAAAAGAAACAAAGGTCACAATTCAGTCATTTTGATTGCTAGTCTCCAAATGCTCCTATCTATAGCAAATTCTTTGGAGATATTGCACTCCTTAAGGTCCAAGTCAGTTTTAGGTCGACTTTTTTTACCTCTCTTTACATAATCGACCGCTTTGGAACCCCGCTACACATCGGTGCCTCGGGAGGCCCCCGCTAGAAATTTCCAAACCATCTGAACCAATATTGAATCAATTTCTCCTTAATTGGTGCCACTCTGGCCCTATCTTGAATATCTTCATTCCAGACTCTATGTGCCCACAAAATCAACGTAATATACACATCTATGCTACATTGTGTTGCTAGATATGTTGCCTTTTTATAGACCAACATTCCACACCGTGTAACATCGCCGGGAGAATCACATAACATCTTTTGGTACAAAATCTATCAATTATATACGTTTGTTCCTGGTTTGGGATTTGTGCTCCAATTGTACACTTGGTCGCATTTACAAAAATCTGACAGATTTGACCCCATAAAATCCATCAATAGATAACTATGTAGTTACCTCTTGAGCGTTCGCATCCTCCCTTCAATGACGGCGGCGTTGCCTGCCCCCCGTCATCGGGCCTGCACCTAGCAGCCATCCCACCCCTTCCAATTGTAGATCTGAGGTCCCCTCGACCTGATATGTCCATCCATGGGGGCAATGGTAGTGTTCCGGCGCTTCTCAACTCTCTGAAGTGCCCCCACATCGTTCCTCTACCCCTTCTCGGAGGAGGCCACTCGGCGCCCGGTGGCCAGCCCCGCCCCCCTCCCTACCACGCTCCCCAACCGTTCCACGTCCCCAAGCGAGGAGGCCGCATCCACAACGACGCAGCTGTTGGGGGACGAGGTCGTCGTCAAGGACAGCGAGGAGCAAGAAGACAACTCCAAGGCTGCAGCTCTTGCCCCCATGTCCACTGCCGACCTCCGTGGTGTGCACGCAGAGCATGCGCTGCCGACATCCACTGCTTCTCCATCGCCCGCCACCGTCGCACCTCTGACAGTGGCGTGCGTGTCCACGTCGGTTGCAACCTAGGCTGGCGTGGGTGATGGTGTGCACGGTATGGGAGCTGACCCGTGTGGCTGTGTCGTTCCCCGAGGACGACTGTGTTGCAGCCCGAAGCCCATGTCACGACCACCACCGCTGCCACTTGTTGTGCCAGCTTCCTCCGGTGTTGGCGAGTCCGTGACATAGCCGGCGTCACCGCCGTGTCTTCCTCCATCGTGACCGAGTGTTCGCCGGCCACGGAGGCCGCCCCGCCCGCCGCACTTTGAGCTCATGGTCGTGTCGTCTCCGTCGGTGGGGAGTGGCACGGGGTGTACGCATGTCTCCTCCACGGCTGCGCCACCGTTGTAGTCGGTGGACGAGTTGCTCTTCGTTGAGGACTTCCCAAACGACTTCGTCGAGGATGTCCCAGATGGCGTGGATGAGGATGTTGATGCCCCCAGTCCCGACGTCTACCTCCATCCCGAGTCCATCGTCCACCCTGTCCCTCCATGTTGTGCCCTTCGGTTAGAGGGCCGTTCGGTGGGAAATTTGAAGCACCGCCGGTGGACGGATGACGATGGCGACGCGTCTGGTGATGAGTGGCCCTCGTATGTCGATGTCGCCCGTCGTTGGCTGATGCCTACATCTGTGCCTCGGGTGTAGCCGTCAGCTGGTCCAGCTGGGCCTCCGTGCCTTGGTGAGGCGGCTGTCGGACATCGTGGATCTTGGTGGAGACAGAGGTGGCGTAGCCGAGCATGTCCCCAGCTGGTGTTTGACATCCCCGTCCGGCCAGTCAGTGGTCGTATCCCTATTTGGCAGCGCCTGGGACGTCGAGGGAGAATTTCGGCCCCCAACGACGATGGGTGGCGCGATATCCTTCCTCACCAGGAGTCACTGCCCATGACAGCTCAGGTGCTCCAATGATCGGCTCCGCGGAAGATCCCCGAGGCGCTTCGGGACAGGCGCTTCAATTGCCTGTCCCACTCACACCGCGTGGCAACTTGCTGGCTGGCATGGCGTTGCCTGCGCGCGCCACGACCTCCACCACCTCGCCATGGACCGCAGGTTGTCTAAGCCCGTGGCAAGGTCCTCGTCGGGGAGGGAGGCGGCGACCTGCCACGACGCAGGTGAGGGGATCCGACCCGCCATGACATGCTATTGGGGCATCACCTTTAGCCTCCCAATCTTCGGTTGGGGCCACACTGGTACTTTGACGAGCACCGATAGGCCTCGGTGATGTCGGGCGTCGCAGCGGCGGCGGCGACGGCCATCGTCGGCCAGCGGGGCGCTTCTTTGGAGGTGCTGGGGGACCACGCGTCGACCGCCCGCGACCGTTGCCACCGAGGTTGCTTGCACCCTGGTGCGGGACCGTCTAGCGGTCGAATTGTGCATGTCGCGAGGGACCTCGGCATGGGTTGACCGGAGGAGTTGCCTCGCTTTGTTCGTTGTGAGGCCCGCCGGGGCTCCTTCAACCGGGCTTGCTACTGAGGTTTCGTTCGAGTTGTCGCCCCTCGTGTGTGCGGATGCTTGGGCACGAGGCACGAGATGCGGTGGAGGACCCTTTGGTGGTTCAGAGGCTACAACTTCGGCCTTCTCCTCCTGTTGGAGGTTCGGGCGGTTGCACTTGTGTCTTATCCAACCGAGGGCAACTCGGATGTCGTGACACCTACCAATGTTGTGACCTCCACTGCTATTGCTATGGTACAGGAGGAGATAGAGATGTTGGCTTGCCTACCGTTGGAGACACCCCTCTTCTTGAGAAGCCGCAGTTGCGTCACTCTTGGATGCCGGTGCCCGCCGACTTCGCCAGCGCGTAGCAAGCGCATTGCTGCCCACGCCGCCAGGGCGATGAAACGCCACTAGGCGTGCTCGGATCGTCTTTGTTGAGGAAGATGGGCATTGAAGTCGAGGATGAATTGGTGGTCGAAAGTGAGATCAAGGCCTTCTTCCGGGACACGTCAACTTAGTCCAACAAAAGAAGGAGCGTTTCCAGATTCTTTTGAATGGATGTTTGGACGTAACATCTGAACTTGACAGGGGCTCGAGGGCGAGGTGTAGGTTCGGACTGTCTGTCTTTTTAGTTGTAATTGTTCATTTGTAATTGCAATCGCGTATGCGAAGTTGTTGTCGGGTGGGCTTCGGTAACCGACGGTTGTCGTCCCCCTCAACCTCTCTGGCAATCGGGGTGTTACCGGGGAGGTTTGTTGTATTTGTGTTGTCAACACTATGTGCTTAATGGAAAACGCGCCGACTTAGGTGGGCGTGGTCTCAAAAAAAAACTATTTAATTTCTATAATTTTTTGTGGAGCAGTTTTATGTTTAATAGAAAAAAAAAATTGTGCTGCATACAAATATTATTTTAGTTTATTATTATTTATGCTTGTTAGGCTGCGATTGGCTGAAAGCCTTACACGTGTGTCCGTAGCTGCCCTCGTGCACAATATTTGCTCAAGCAATTTAATACAGAATCTCTATATCTATATCTATATCTATATCTATACCTAAATAAAGAAAAAATTTCCGTTATCTCCCTAAATTTCGTCCAGCCCTTTGCCTACCCTCCATCGTACGTACACAGGACGCATGCCGCGTGCCGCTCCGAGTTCGTAACCAAATCAATCGCAGGCAAAGGGCTCGGAGCTCATATTAGGACTACTCATCTAGACTACTAATATCGGACTACTCATAGGAATAGGAGTCCTAATATAAGACTCAAATCAAATCAATAAATTTCAGAGAATAAATTTATGGGATCTGAGGAAGAAACTAAGAATCTAGATGAGGAGACCTCCACGCCAAACACATTGATACATTTGCTATCAACACGAGTACCGCATACAATAACGGGTATCCCGTTACGATGCATGGACACCTCGTGACTGGCACAAGTATCACAAAAATTATACATTCCGGTGCAACAACGCGCGACGGCATATTTTGCTAATAAACGAAAAGGGCAACACGATCCAAGCTTGAGTAAAACCGACGAAGTCACACCACCAGCAACAAGCGTACACTGCGCGGCAAGCCAGCAACGCGGCAAGATGGACGGCTATACTGAAATATAGTTAACAGTGAAGAGACGCGCGCGCACGTGGGCAGTCTGGTACGCATCAAGCCTCCGAGTAGAGGTGCGCCGGCAGCTTGGGCTCGACGACGGCCTCGAGCGGGAACTTGCGCGGTGTGGACAGGCCGAAGATCTCCTCCATACTGAGCTCTTCCATGGTCATGCCACCGGGAAGGCTCCACGTGAAGCCGTGCAGCAGGTTGGCAAGGCTCACCTGGATGACCTTGAGGCCGAGGCTGTACCCGGGGCACATCCGGCGGCCGGACCCGAACGGCAGCAGCTCGTAGTCCTGCCCCTTCACGTCGAGCTTGCTGCCGAGGAACCGCTCCGGCATGAACTCCTCCGGCGCGTCCCACAGCGCAGGGTCGCGGCCGATGGACCACACGCTGACGAGCACGCGCGTTCCCGTGGGGATGTCGTAGCCGGCCACCGTCGTGTCCTCCCGCGCGAGGCGGGGCACCAGCAGCGGCGCCACCGGGTGCAGACGCATGGTCTCCTTGGCGATGGCGTCGACGTAGGGGAGGCTGGGGATGTCCTTCTCGGTCACCCAGCGGCCGCGGCCGATGACGCGGTCCAGCTCCTCCGTCGCCTTGGCGATGACCTCGGGCTTCTTGAGGAGCTCCGAGATGGCCCACTCCACCGTGACCGCCGAGCTCTCCGTGCCACCGGCGATGAGGTCCTGCGCGTGCCATACATGCATTATTCGAGATGGTAGGTGTAAGTGAACAATCACAAACGTGTGTACTCCCTCCGTCCCACTGAGTTTGTCACCCCTGGATTCCGTGCCATCTTTTTTTCGATGCTTCGTCTTATTCAAATTTTTTTACACAAATATAATTTATTTTATTATTACTTATTTTATCAATAAAGATATTTGAATATTAATTAATTTATTTTATAATTTACATAAATATTTTGAATAAGACGGATGGTCAAACATGAAGTTTAAAAGTCAAAAAAACGACAAACTCCATGGGACAGAGGGAGCATGTTGCAGTTGAGCAAATGGGACGATGCTCCTGTCGCCGTCTTATCTGTCAGTTCGCACTTTTGTCTATTGTCGGTTGTTGCACAGTAGAAAGTACTCCCTCCGTCCCTTATTAGATGTCGTTTTTATTAGATGCGTCTTGGTTTTAAAACTTTCTCAACTTTGACTATGCTTGTAGAAAATATGTGCAACATTTATATTATTTAAATAAATTTGTTAAAAAACTAGACTTAAAGATCTTTCCGATGATACTAATTACTTAGCATAAATATTTATATATTTTTTAAAAAAATAATAATTGCGGTAAAACGTGGATTTCTTCGAAAGTATATATTAAGCACTTGGTTATGCATTTGGGGACGTATCTATCAGGGGCGATGCTAAGGTCCCTCCAAGGATTTCAAATGAATCGAGCCATTTAATTTCTCACATTTTAAATACACAAAGTCTAACATTACAAAATTGAAAAAATTTACCATATCAGTCAGAGATCACGAAAGTATCAATCAAATATAGAATTTTTTTTATTTAAAATTTTTCCTATTTTATATAATAGTAAATGAATAAATATACGTATAAACTATTACCACCAAAGAGATATAGTTCGTGACTGTACGATCGAAATAAATGAACAACCCATAGTCATTTAGGGTACCACAGCTAATTAAACTCATCTACCAGCTAGCCCAAGGTCCAAGCCTCTTCTCCCTCTAAATAAAACGCCGGTCAAGGCAAGTTGTGGTGAAAGAATTAGCAAGTCCCTGCCTCGATCAGAGCAGTTGACACAAATAACCAAACTGTCACTGGATCACTGCTTGCCCCGATACTCGCATGGTTCTTCAGAGATTTGCTGGATAAACAACGGAGTCTCGCAGGCTTAAAATAAACACGGTATCCATTATAGCTATAAGTGTTTTCGATCTTCAGATGATGATCTGGAAACATGTGTCCCTACTTCCGATGAAAACTATTTTTTGTCACCCTCTACTTCAACTAATCTGGACGTACGGCGTGTATTATTGAAGTTGTTTAACTACTCGATCTATGCGACTACACACTGGTAAGTGGTAACGTGCACACACGGTCCTGATCTGAAATAACCGTGTCATATATATATGCTCGCGACTAGGACCAACCAATAGAAAACAGAATATATAACTCACCTGGGTAAAAGCCTTGACACTTTCTCTGTCGAGCTCAACCTCGAGCGTAGGGTCGTCGGCGATCTGCAGCAGCACGTCCACCATGTCCTTGGCGACGAAGTCCTTGCCCTCGCGCAGCCGCCGCTGGTTGTGCTCCTCCACGACGTGCTCCAGGAACTGATCGAACCTCGCATGGTTCTTCAGAGATTTGCTGGATAAACAACGGAGTCTCGCAGGCTTAAAATAAGCACGGTATCCATTATAGCTATAAGTGTTTTCGATCTTCAGATGATGATCTGGAAACATGTGTCCCTACTTCCGATGAAAACTATTTTTGTCACCCTCCGACTTCAACTAATCTGGACGTACGGCGTGTATTATTGAAGTTGTTTAACTACTCGATCTATGCGACTACACACTGGTAAGTGGTAACGTGCACACACGGTCCTGATCTGAAATAACCGTGTCATATATATATGCTCGCGACTAGGACCAACCAATAGAAAACAGAATATATAACTCACCTGGGTAAAAGCCTTGACACTTTCTCTGTCGAGCTCAACCTCGAGCGTAGGGTCGTCGGCGATCTGCAGCAGCACGTCCACCATGTCCTTGGCGACGAAGTCCTTGCCCTCGCGCAGCCGCCGCTGGTTGTGCTCCTCCACGACGTGCTCCAGGAACTGATCGAACCTCTTGCTGAGCTTCTTCATCCGCTTGATGTACCCCTGCAGGTCCATCCAGTCGAGCCACGGGATGGAGTCGCCGATGTTAAGCACGCCGTTGAGCAGGAACAGCTCGTCCAGCATCCACTTGAACTCCTCGGGCGTGGTCACCACCGACCCGGCGGCAGCGGGCGCCTCCTCCTTGTCCAGGTACTTCTTGCCGAGCACCATGCGCGTGATCACGTTCAGGCTCACCGTGGACAGGTAGTCCTTGAGCATGACGGCGCGGCCGGATCCTGACGCCGCGTGCAGGTCGCGCAGCAGCGCGCGCACCTCGGCGGCGCGGATGTACTCGTACGACTCGAGCCGCTTGGCGCTGAAGAGCTCGGTGAGGCACATCTTGCGCGCCTGCCGCCAGTAGGCGCCGTAGGGGACCAGGTGATGTCGCGGTAGTTGTAGGTGGTGTACTTGCCGGCGGCCGTCTTCGGGCGGTCCGTGAACACCACGTCGTGGGTCTTGAGGAAGAACTTGGCCATGTCCACCGACGAGCCGACCACCACGGGGAACGACCCGAACTGGAGCTGCATCAGCGGGCCGTACTTCCTGGACAGCTCGTGGATGGAGCGGTGTGGGAGCGCGCCCATCAGGTTGAGGTTGCCGATGATCGGCCACGGCTTGGGGCCCGGAGGGAGGTTGTACACGCGGCGGCTGCGACGGCCGATGATGGCCTTCAGAAGCATCACGGTGGCGAGCACCACGCCGAGAAAGGACGCCCATGGTGGAAGCTCCATAGGAACGATAGGCTACACTAGAAGCTGCAGCTGCAGTGATGACACAGCCGGCTTGACGCTGTTGATAGTGATGGAGTTTGGAAGTGGCTGGTCAAGTGACTAGTGACTAGCTAGTCCCCTAGTCGAGCTGGTGAGATGTAAGTCCCCTAGTCGAGCTGGTGAGATGTACCGGGGCGCGCACTGGTTTTATAGGCGGGCGAAGGGGTGGAGCGCGTGGGTAATGGCCTAATGTGAAAGGACCTGGAAACCGGACGCGACTTGACAAGCCATTGACAATACTTAAACCTTGACGAGACGAGAGACGGGCAACACAACTAGGGTCGTCTCCCCGGTCCTGGGAAACACGTGCCGCGAAAATTGCAGAGGCACAGAATCTGCAAGTACACCTAGAATGGTACTTTCATCGTTCCAAATTATAAGTCATTTTAAAAAATCTTGAAGAGTTAAAACATCTTAAGTTTTGACTGAAATTATAGAAATAATTACAAAGATTTGTGACGTCAAATAGATATACTATGAAAATATAATTCATGATGAATATAATGATGCTTAGTTGATATCCTAAAAGTTGGTATCTTATCGTATAAATTTCGTCAAATTTGAGATGCTTGGAGTCTCCGAGAATTCTTGAACGGCTAAGGCTGTCTCCAACAAGGAATGCAAACTCAAAAATGCATCCAAAAGCAGTGCCGGTGCCTGCTCGTAATACTCTCCAACAGATGAGGCAAGCAACGGCGTATTGTGGGTATCGTCCAAATCGATTGGCAATAATACGTTGCCTCTCTCCTCGCGAGGCAAACATTCGGTGGTGGCCCGCCGCCTCCCGTCTGCACACCGGAGGGAGGGAAGGACCAGCGGCGGTACCCGGCGGCGTCGGGACCGGTGGCGGCGGCCGTGCCGGCCCTTCTTCCCCTCGCCATGGGGTGCGCTGGGGGCGCCGTGGACCGGCGGCGGCGTGCCGCCCTTCCCCTTCCTCCCGCCCCACGGGGTCCTTCCTGGCGCCCGGGCGCGTGGCCGGCCGGCGGGCGGCCGCGCCGGCCCTTCCTCCCGTTCAGCCATGGGATGCGCGTTGGGGAGCCGCGACCGGGCGGCGGCGGCCGGGCCGGACCTTCCTCCCGCTCCATCGGGCGAAGCGGGGCGAAGCGGCAGCGCGTGAGGAGCGGAGGCGGAGCAGGCCGGCGCAAGGACCGCCGCTGCCATGCCGTGCGCAAGTGCCGCCGGAGAGGAGCGCCACGCTCAAGGACCGCCGAGACGCGGCCATGCGCGCAAGCGCCGCTCGAAGAAGCTCGCACGCCGCAGCAGGTTTTTTTTAACAAGAAGCGAAATTAAGGATCGGGCTGTTGGAGAAGCTTCGTTTTGGGTGACACATGCTTCTACTTTGTACCGGGACGTATACCATGGAGTGGGTCTTGTTTTTTGGGGTTGCTGTTGGAGATAGCCTAACAATTTGGGATGGAGGGAGTACCTATATTGTTGGTTGTGGCATTGCTATGTTTCTCCTTAGGCCTTATTTGGATGTATTCCGGTTTGACATCAATTCACATGGGTTGAATGAATTATGAAGTAATTTACTTAAAGTTTCACTCAATCCACCCAACACATGTGGATTAATTTCAAAACGAATACACCAAAACAAGCCCTCAACGTTTTCTTTTTGACTAGAAAAAAAAAACATTAGTTACTACATGTCAATCGCCATGGATATTTTATCACTGTTCTAGCAAATGTATATATGTCTGGATGCATAGCTTGTTGCATGGTTACCTCAATGGTTTACAACTCAGGTTTTTAATTCAACTATTTTCCTATTCAAAATACATAAGTGTAGCTCAATTAATTGGATTCCTTGTGGTAGAATAAAAACACCCAAGTTCTTGTCCTCAACTTGACGTGGATCACTACAAACGAAACGATTTTGCGTGATACTGCAAATTCTTTACGATGGCGGGCACATTTTTTGCCCGTCACGGTTAATTGTTAGTCGGCCTGGTCAGCCCCCCACCCCCCCCCCCCCCCCCCCCCCCCCCCCCACACACACACACACAATTGGCTGCCCGCCACGGTTAATATATTTTTCGTGGCGGCCACTATATTCCTATCACGGTTAATATCTATTTTCCGTGGCGGGCAGCTTTAGAAGCCCGTCACCAAAAATCGAGGCCTAGGAGATGGCCCATCTCGGCGCCATTTGACACTCAGTGTATATATACTAGTGCTAGGGTTTCAGTTACACAGGTCCAAACTCACTTCCTCCCCTCTGTCCTGAGCCAAGCGCCGCTCTCCTCCACCTCGACCGCGCGAGCACGACCGCTCGATGGCGGGTCGGAGAGCCCAGCGCGCTCTCCCTTCCCCAGCATGTGACGCTCTCCGTCCACCTCCTGCCGTCCGCCGCTGCCATCTCCATCCCTAGTGCGGCCAACCGTCGCCGCCGAGGCGGATCTCGGCACCCCAACGCGGCGGAGGCGGATCCCCGACGGCGGGCGCGCTAGATCCACGGCGGGCGGCCCCAGCTCACGGCACAGCGCGGCGGATCCACGCCGGGCGGCCCCAACTTAACTCGCGGCGGCGCTCGATTCCGGCCAGCGGCGGCATGGCGATCCATCCAACGCCGGGGCCACGGCGTCGACGGCGCCGCCCAGATCCATGGTGGCCCGGATCGAGGCCTGCTTTGGGCTTTTTGCTTTTTTTTGAAATCATTAACCGTGATGGGCACTTGTAACTCACCCACCATGGAAAATGGATTAACCGTGGCGGGCATTAGAGCCCGCCCCGGTTAAGTCACCATTAACCGTGACCTTATCAGCATGACGGGCTCTAATGCCCGCCACGGTTAATCTAAAAACGCCGTGACACTTAATCATTTCGTTAGTAGTGGATGCTCTCATTTATTCTAAAAATTAAACGAGGTTGTTCTTTTAGTGGTAGGCATTCGTGGTGACTTCACTTATCTTGTAATCTCTGGCTCACTCATACTCTATTGGAAGTGCTTATAGGGTAGCACAGTGAGGAGGTGCAAGGGTATTTGGAAAGTAAAACGTGGATAGAAGAATCTCTTCATTCTTTACTATTAGGTATATATATAGATAGTGTGACTATTTATGGTTGCTGCAATTTTTCATCGATGTTAAAGTTATGATAAGTACTCCCTCCAAATTATAAGATATATTTTAATTTTTTTAGATACATTGTTTTTACTATGTATCTTGACATGTTGTACATCTAAGAACACTCTCACTCAAGAAACTACATTTTTCTATGTTCATTAATTAAGTTGCCAACTAAACAAAAAGACATGTGACACTGTAACTAAAAAGGAGAAAAAAAAAAAGAGAGATGATAAAATTCCATGCCTACATGAGAACCAAGAAATGAGGAGATGTGATAAGTAAATGATGGAAAGAGAAGACATGTAATCTCATAAAAGTTATTCTATAGAAACTATCTATTGAGAATATAGTTTTCATGTGTAGTGTCTGAATAAATTAATATGCACGGAAACTACATGTGGTTAGATGTGATAGGAAATGATGGAAAGAGAAGACATGTAATTTCATAAAAATATTCTATAGAAACTTTCTATTGAGAATATAGTTTTTATGTGTAGTGCCTGAATAAATTAATAGGCATAGAAACTACACTGGTTTGTATCATTTTGACTTCCCTATGTGTATAACAAAAATTATATATGAAAGATCTAAAATGTCTTGTGATTTGGAATAAAGGGAGTAAAAACTATAGTTAAATTTATATTATACTAAAAGAACAACCTCTAAATTCGTGGAGTACAAAAGTGTCTATGTGTTTTTACACAGAATACTTAGTAGTGAAGGTCATCTACCATATCACCGTGTTATACCATGCCTCTTGTGGTCTCACCGCATCCACCACTACATCACCCTCACTGCCGCCACTCCATGGTCCTATGAGTGTCATACTACACTATCCACGAAAGAAGAAAGAAAACCTAGTGGATTCAAGGGGGGGAAGGCTCCAAAATGTAAGGTGTGCACACAAATTTATTAGAGCATCGCCTGTGGTGACTTCGTGATCTTTAAGATTTGCCAGCTCAGTCCTTCGGAGGTGCTCATAATGGTAGAGTTTGCGTATGTGTGTTCATAGGAGTGAGTGTGCGTGCGTGTTGAGCGTCTACGTTGTACTGTGTAATCTCAAAAAAAAAATCAATTAGTAAATCAATGAATTTTCCAGTTTGCTAAAAAGAAGTTGGGACTATATTTAATGAGCTTCCCCAACAGCTTAGTAGATCGTGCATGTATTTACAATAATAGAAGACAATTATGCATAAGAAATCCTTGACTACTCACCCAAACTACTTTTATATATACTTTCTCTCTCTTGTATATTTACATTGGGAACTTTGTGTCATACTCCTTCCCCCCATATCCTTACACCTCCAAATTGCCCGATAGATAGGTGTGCATATAAATCCGTGCAACTAGATCGATTTTCCCATGTGTAAAAATTGGGGTTAAGGTAGGGAGTTGTTGAGAGTTTTTTTTAAAAAAAAATCTTGGCAATAAGTCAGGTTTGGGGTTTGAAAATTGTTATGTTCTTATAAAGCATTTGGTTGGTAATCAAATTTGGCTATAAGAGCGTCTCCAAGAGACTCTATTTTTTACTCTCTATTTGACTCTTTATTTGTCTCTCCATAAAGATTACACACTCTAACAGACTCTCAATTTCTTATCTTCTAGTGTGGCTAGCTAGATTGGCTAGCTAAAGTTGGCTAGCTTAAGGGGCCAATTTGGAGAGTAGGATGGCTTGGCCAGTTGAATAGCTAGTCTGTTGGAGAGTTATTTTTTGTGTTAAGGAGCCAAAATTTGGTTTGGAGAGCCATTTGACTAGTTTCTTGAGATGGCCTAAGAGCATATCCAACATACTAGTCAAAAAGGTTAGCTAAATTTACAACTTTAGCTACTCTCTAAAAATAGAGTTGATAACAAAATACTAGAGTACTCCAATAAACTAGGTAAAAGATAGCTAGTGAGGTAGACTCTCCTAGAATAGAGAGTGGAGGTGAGGGATGGAGAGCTAGCTAGTCAATTTGGAGAGTCAGTTAGAGAGTCTGTTTGGAAGATGTATTTTCTTAATAATAGTTAAATTTAGCTTTACAAAACTATTTGCTAGTGTATTTGACATGCTATAATAGCTCCAAATTTTAAAGGGTGATCGGTCAGGTCATTATCCCTATAAACTAGTAGTTATTACGTGGAAGAAGCTGGGCTTTATATTATATTCTTTTATAAGTTGTACAATAAAATATGAGCTTGCGGAGGGGCCGCAAAAAAATAAAATATGAGCTTAACTTTTTAGTTGTTATATTTCTTATTTCTAACGTATCATTGTTAATTGGAAAGCGATACACTTTTCCCTGCGATTTGGTCCCGACTAAAATATCAACTTAAAAAGTTATGTTTTGGTCTAGTTTTTTTATCAAGCTTTTGACGAAGTACGTGACTATCCAATGATAGTTTAGCGTGTGTGGCAGAGGCAAGTTTGGTGGTTTTTGCATGATATCGGAGGAGCATGATATGCAAGCGTACGTGGTGGGCACCGGATCACGATTAAGATGTTTTTGGCAGCAACCAACGTTTCAGATTCGTTCGAGACATTGGAATCGCTACCAAACATCATCATAATCTCATATATATATAAAAAAAAACAATCCAGGAAAAATAAGTTGAAATCAACTCTCGTTTTTTACTAGTAGTCTACATAAACACTAAAATTAAATACAATTTCTTCTTATTCTAGTGTTAGTTTGAAGAATCTAACGGAAACGCCAAATAGTTCCCACAAGGTATTTCTGAAGAAATTTGAATCCAAAACGCCCAGAATTTGTAAACCTAACAAACGTGTCCTAATTAGATAGTAGGATCTCACATATATATATACATGTGTTCTGGCTGAACAGGTACAACTTTTGCGTCATTTTTCATACACCGAAATATCAGATCTTTTTAGGGTCGCACCGTGGGAGCATCCTAATCCCATACACAGTCTTTTTCAGTGATCACTACATGATCTCGCTTCACTATCAGCAGAGCAGGTAAGGAGGAGTAGGAGAACACAGACCACATGGTGTGCCGTCAATAATTATTCAGCACATGAAAATCGACTAGCCAGGGCTGCATTTTCAGCACTCACATCCTGTTCAAAATTTGTCTGAATCCTTTCTGGAGTATATGAAAGGCATAGCTCACTGCTGGTGTGGCGTCACCTTCCTGACGCATGCAATTGGTGATACAACTCTGATGTGTGAAATCTGAAAAGTGGATAATAAAGAAAGAACTGACCGGACATGGCGTGACGACCACATTTGTATATAGAATGGTGCAATCTGTTTTGTGGTTTCTCAGTGCGGCTTATCCTCTGTCCACAACATTTTTCTTGGAATCCAAATTCGTATCAAACCTTCTGGACTCGGACCTGTGACTCGAAATTTCGCTCTTACTGCGGGGTACTGTCTCTGATGCTGCAGGAAGTGGAGTCATAGTCATTAAAAAGGGATTGGAGGAGGTAATAATGCACCATTATACTGAACAGAAATCGACGGCAGTTCCATTTCAGTGGCAATTCCATGAGGAACAAGTTGCAGTTGCAGGTTTTGGATTGATTGGAGAATCCTGTATTGATTGACTGTTTGCCGGGGACGCGTGAACTTCATGGAATTCATTATTGATGTGTATGCATCCAGTTGCAATGTAAATTGCTGGGACAGCACCGGGAAACACTAAACTGCTGCTGATCATCTGACTTTTAGACTAACTGAACATTTGAAACGGTTGACTGACCATGGACTGACCAATAGTTGGCATGAACCTTTTTTTTTTTCTGTTGAGTGGAGCTTCGCTGTGATGACACCGATGCGTTTCCCTTTTCCTCCAGTCTGACTTCGGAGGCCTCGTTGCCTTCTTGTTGCCTACTGGGGCTCCTTTGATTATTGATTCCCTTGGAAATTTTTTTGACGGAAAAAACTGTGGGGGAGATCCCCACAGTATCATCAAACTTTTATAAAATTTTAAAAAGGAGTTTACAGATACTTAGATTCCCTTGGAAATTGAAGGGGATTGAGCGATAATTTAGTTTAATTCCCCCTCAATACTTCTAATTCTGAGAGGAAATGGTTGAATCCAAACCAACCTGTTTGAGAAAATAGAACCATCTTATCTCCCTAGTTGTTTTCATTTACACGTTCCTGTTGTGGCATGGTATTTTCTTTCTTTTGTGAACTCTAAAATTTTTTCGTTCTTTTGTCGATTTCCCATATCCTGTGCTTGGAGAGATTTGTCCGTGCTCATGATCACTCCTAACTCCTGATTCGTGATTGACGCCGTGATAGGCGTGAACTCCCAGTGTACGCAATGAGCACCGGTGACTCGTGAGGCATGTCACCGTGCAACACGTCCATTATAGGCCTGACAGTTTTTATTGGCCGTGAGCCATGACCATGACTATTGACTCATGAGACAATGACGCTTGACGCTTTAGAATTTCACCTTGCCAACTGGTTCTCTTACGAGGAAGTTACTACTGCAATACCACGTACAAATTTCAAAAGCAATTTTAGTGGTTGAGATCGTCACGAAATGACGGGGAAAACGAACAATCTGTGGTAAAGTGCTGATGCAAGAACGGTTTCGTTTGGCTCGTGTCATGATAGGCAGCTCACTGACTAGGCAACGATGTCAGCCCCAAGAACAAGCGGCGTAATAGCTATCTTTTGCTTGTTTGCTTGGAAACCTCGTCACTCTTCATCATGAAGGCATGTCGGTTATACACTGCGTTCTACAGTCTGTGACGCCTTGACGTTCTATGATCGTTTCTTTGCCTCAATAGTTATATTCCAACATACCTTTGTAGGCGCCACAACCGGCGATGACAGTAAGGCATAGATGGTATCTCACGAAAATCCATCCCAATGATTAGCCCATGTGGCCCAAAGTACTATGAGACTTCTATAAATCCAATCAAATATAAAAAAAAATGATTTAAAATAACTCTAGGTTGATGAGTAGAGTGCATCTCGCCGGTCCCTAAACTTGTTCGACTAAGTTATCTCAGTCTCTAAACTCACAAATTGATTGTTTAGATCCTCAAACTTGTTTGGTTGTGTCATTTCTGTCCCTAAACCCGCAATTGATCGTTTAGGTCCTCAAACTTGTCTGTCGTATCATCCGGCCCCTGAATTCGGTTTTGAGTCTTGTCTTAGGTCCAAACAGGGCAATTTAAAGTTTATCTTCATTCAAGTTCATACAAAAAAAGTTATAAATATTTTTTATAGAGAGTTTTTAGATCGGCATGTTTTGACCGTGATGAGACTCAAAACCAATTTTCGAGACCAAAATGGCACAACTGAACAAACTTTAGAACCTAAACATGTGATTTCCACATTTAGGGACCGAGATGACACAATCAACCAAGTTTATGGACCGAGATGGCATAGATGTACAAGTTTGAGGACATGAACGATCGATTTGCGAGTTTAGGGGCCAAAATAACACAACGGTACAAGTTCAAGGACTAGCGATATGAACTTTACTCTTGATTCAGAGACAAATAGATGAAAGAACATGTGTTATAAGAGGAACTCCATATACAGTGAGCTTTAATCAAACTCACCATTCTTATATTTTTTGGGTTAAATTTACACTACCTAGACATAACATATCTTCGCACCATCTGCCCTCCTTCCCTTTTCCGCTAGCGGTGTTGACACGTGAGTGAATCCAGCCACTGCACATTGAGTTCAAAGACACAGTAACGTCCTACCCTCGCGAGCGTGATGTGGTACACCGACATCATCATCAGTCCTAAGGGTAGCCGCAATGGAGGCAGTACAATGTTAGTAGCCTTATAAAAAGAAAGTAGTGTTCCATGTATTAGAGGTACCACAAAAGCTAATTTTCCGTCAACGGAGGCCGTGCGTGATCTTCTTGTCTTTTTTTGGTCCTACCACTACCTCTTGTCTCCTACTCCCTCCTTCCCCAAAAAATATCGTTTTAGGTTTTTCGGACATCGTGTTTGACTGTTTGTCTTATTCAAAAATTATGTAAATATAAAATAACTAAATCATTATTAAAGTATCTCTAGTGATAAAATAAGTCATAATAAAATAAATAATATTCATATAAATAATTTGAATAAGACGGATGGTCAAATAACAAGTCAACAAAATTGAGGCGGATCCGGGGGTGGGCTGCCGGGCTGCAGCCCCAGCCCTTAAATCACGTGTAAAGTACTGTTCATTAGCCTCTAAATCACCATTATTTGCTTAACTCTCATCCTAATATTAGTTATTTAGCCCTCCCCAAGGAGCTTTTCTAGATCCGTCCTTGTTACAAAGCCTAAAGGGACACTCTTTTTGTGACGGGGGGAGTATCTTTTTTCCTTGAAATCATCTCCCATGCATTCTCTCTCTACAGTGGCTCAAGAAAACTTGACCGCTTACACACAACGCTATCCGGGTTGGTTGCTCTGTGTTTCTGTCAGACGAAGCGAACGCCTCTTCTGCAAGAGCTGCAAGAGCACCTCAAGACACTCTGTAGAGGCAGCACGCGAACGCCTCTTCTGCAAGAGCTGCAAGAGCACCTCAAGACACTATGTAGAGGCAGCACTTGGGTGTGACATGGACCGTGAGTGACGACGTGGACCTTGAAGCAAGCAGCACGACAACCAGTAGCTATGGAGAAGACCCCATGCGCAAACCAGTAGTATGCCCAGCTGCCCACCTCCCTTTTTCCGATGATCACGACAACACTGAGCGGAGGAACATGAGGCCCATCATTTGCCACGCACGCCCGAGTCCGACCGCCAATTTACGCGCCCGATCAGACAGGAAAGTCCTCCAACTTTTCTGCTAATCAAAACTCAAAACAAAGGCAAGCCCAACCACAGCAAGCATTGTTCGTAGTGGTGTATTTTGATAATTCTAATATTTATTTTGGAGACATTTCATTGTGTATTTTAGATTATTTGCATATTCTCCATGAGATATTCCAAGGTGTATTTTCAATTCTCATAGTTATGAACTTCTTGGATGTTCCGTGATGTGTTTTTAATTATACCAATATTTTCATGTTTGGTTATATTTTATTCTTCAGTTTTGAGAAGGCGGCGGAACATTTCTCCTGAACCTAGAATATTATCCTGTTTTTCATGAAAAGATATTGATTCTTCAACAAAACTTTATCCAAATATATTTAATCTGAGTCTTGCCTTGAAGGATATTGTTTTAATAATATACACAATGTTATTATTGGAATTCAATTATCTCCTAACTTTCTAAACCGGAGCCAAGCTCTGGCCGTTCATTAGGCCACGTCGCCAGTTTTTAACCACCGTCGAATTGTTATAACTACATTAATCGAGCCGTTCATCGCGGGCATTCAGCTCAGCCATCCTGATGCTTCGCGAACCCTCTGGCCTCTGCTCCTTCCGTTGCTCGCGAATCCCCATCTTCCCATCCGCATCCGGATAGGACGACCTCGTCCTCCGGCCTCTCCGTCCTCCGCCGTGTGCTCTGCCCTGCCTCTTGCCTGGTACGTTCCGCCCCGCTCGGTCCCTGGTGCTCGGCCTCGCTCCCATCGGCTGCTTCTTTCTCTCATGTTTGCACAATTATCAGATAAGCACATGTTAGACACCGCCGTCATAAGCTCCATGGGTAGGCAAGGCTGGCGGTGGAACGGAAGCGCATAGCTACCATGACAAAACCGGTGGAGCAGCATGGGCCAGCGCTCCAGCAGATGGAGCAGCCGGCGGCATGGACGACGCCCTGCAGCTGTTTGATAAAATGCTGTAGATCGTACAGGCCTTGAACAAGGTGCCAACTTTATCCTTGGCCCATGTATTGCTCTCATCCTCAACTTTGAATCTTCTACTGGATTTTTGCCCAATATAATTTGAACGCTATGTTTGTGGAGCAAGAGCTTGTTGCCATGCCAGAGGACAATGGAGCCACGAGTGACCTGCACATTGGTTTTGTTTTTGCAGGCAAACATCCAATACGTAGGGGCAATGCATGTCAAGAAAAAACACATACAAAGCTTGATATCTCTAGATGAAGTTATTACTGTCAAATATTATTTAGGCCGAGTCACAAATATTTTTCCCACAAAAAGGATAAGTAACAATGATCCATTGTTTAATGAGCTGATACATGCTAATTGCACTTAACATTTCGTGAAATGTTGATTCTTCATGCATATCCATTGAACGTCTCTTTCATCAATAAACTCTGATTCACTAACAATCTCTTTATGAGTAGCTCTGTGGATGCACAAACTGATCATGCACTTAATATGTCACACTGTCTTTGTTTTTAAAGAGAAAATACCCACAGTGGAGCTATTACAAGTTATCAACATAGGCAATAATGTTGTTCTCATATCTATTCCATTCTATTAGAGGTAGCAGCAATACATCATTGACTTCTCACATACTAGACCATATGAAATACTCCTGCACATGTATGGTTCCAACGATTTTGGTACCTCTGGCATCTCTTAACTATACTGGTACAACTCATAAAGGGCACGACAAAGCCGGGGTGGATAATAATAGATAAAAGGCATCCACCATTTAGTCAACCTCTGTTTCCATATGTTATCTTAGGCATTTTCCCATATAGTTAGGTCGTAAGTGTTTATGAGAGCAAGGTTTGAGACATGATTATTAGAACTGTATATGTGTTGAGGATTCAAATAAATGTTGTTCCATGGATTTCAATTTGCTGATTCTGTTTTAGTTTTTGCTACATGGGGGATCCCATCCCTCATATCCTAATTTAGTCATTTGATATCTCTACTTCTGCTTGATGAAATTTCTATGGCCTAATTGCTTCTGACAGTGTAGATTGATCTATTTATTGGTTCTGTGGTCCATGCCAGGGGCAGCGGTAGAGAAGTCATCAAAGGCACTGGCCAATGATTCTGCAGAGTGCGGCAGCACGGTCACAGAGTTCACAAGCGTCGAGTGGTGACCAATGACCATGATTTCAATATGCAGTTCAGAAACGATTGAATTATTACATGCACAACTAATATGTCCTACTGATTTTTCTTCATGTAACTTTTAAAGATTTATGTTACTATTGTATGTCTCTTTTATCTCCTTTGAAATGCCATGAGATACATCAAAAACTTGTATCTTGTTGTCTATAAAATTCCATCAATGTCACCCCTCCCGCTTAAAGAAAAACCGAGATATGTGTGGAAATATTAATCCTGCAAGTTGCATCATTAAATACATCAGCTGGCCTAACATAGGCAGGCTGGTTTCTAGTTTGGATTCTAATTTGTAAACCGTGGCTTTTCAAGTTTCAAAATTCTAGCACATCTTCGGAGATAAGCAAGACATCCAGATTATTGTTCCTCGGCAACCACACACCAAGAAACGCTGCAAGCCCGCAACACAAAATTTCTAAGCCCAAATACTGTTCACTCATTTTGCTGGCCCAATGGCTCGTGGGTCGTGAGTCCCGATCAGTTTCTTTCCTAGTTCTCCACCTCAATCCTTGATCCACACTCTAAAGCAATGGCTGCAGCATAAAACAAAGACTTACATTTCAGTGGCAGCTTAGCTGACTTTGGGTTGGCTCGGTCCAATGAGAATGGTCCGAAGTACCAGTACATTAGATAAACAAAGTCGAGGTCCTCATCCAACAAGAAGATACTACTAGCACTGGATTCAATGTACAGGAACATAAGAAAATCGAGTCAACTCTGCATTATCGTAAAATATTCATGTGAGCAGAAGTCGTCAAGCACTGGAAGCTAGCATAGTGGCATTCCAAACTCCAACGAAGTCGTCCTCGTCCTCACTTTCGTCTCCAGCTGCCCTCCTCCGCACAATCTATGAACGCACGGTGCTGAATCTATCACCTCACGCCAATCACGACACCTCTCCGCATGGAGTTATCAGCATGGGCGTCCGTTTTCGCCGTGGTGCTCGGCACCGTCCTGTACCTCGGAGCTGTCCACGCACGCAGGCGCCGGCCGTGCAACAGCCTGCCGGGCCCGAAGCCGTGGCCAATCATCGGCAACTTCAACCTCCTCGGCGCGCTCCCGCACCGCTCCCTGGACGCGCTGTCCCAGCGCCACGGCCCGCTGATGCGCGTGCAGTTCGGCTCCTTCCCCGTCGTCATCGCGTCGTCCGTGGACATGGCCAAGTTCTTCCTCAAGACCCACGACTCGGCGTTCATCGACCGGCCCAAGATGGCGGCGGGCAGGTACACCACCTACAACTACTCCAACATCGCCTGGAGCCCCTACGGCGCCTACTGGCGTCAGGCGCGCAAGATCTGCGCGGACGAGCTCTTCAGCGCGCGGCGGCTCGAGTCCTTCGAGCACGTTCGCCGGGAGGAGGTGCACGCGCTGCTGCGCGCCCTGCACGGGACGGCGGGGCAGGTCGTTCGGCTCAAGGAGTGCCTGTCCACGATGAGCCTGAACATCATCGCCCGCATGGTTCTGGGCAGGAAGTGCGTGGACAAGGAGGTGGTCGCCAGTGGTGGGGGCTCCGTGACGACGTGGAAGGAGTTCAGGTGGATGCTCGACGAGCTCTTCTTGCTCAACGGCGTGCTCAATGTCGGGGACTGGATCCCTTGGCTGTCCTGGATGGACCTGCAGGGATACGTCAGGAGGATGAAGAGGGTGGGCAGGATGTTCAACCAGTTCATGGAGAACGTGGTGGAGGAGCACAACGAGCGGCGTCTGCGCGAGGGAGACGCGTTCGTGCCGCAGGACATGGTCGACAGGCTGCTTCAGCTCGCCGACGATCCCAGCCTCGACGTGAAGCTCACTCGAGACAGCGTTAAAGCCTTCAGTCAGGTTTCTTATCTCTGTAGTCTGTACCAGCAAAATCCTAATGCTGATCCGTAAGAAAAGTGCTCAGCGTGTCTACGTATTTGGATTCGGTGGCACAGGATCTCGTCGCCGGGGGCACAGAGAGCGCCGCGGTAATCGTCGAGTGGGCCGTCTCAGAGCTCCTGAAGAATCCCGACGTCTTCGCCAAGGCCACCGAGGAGCTGGACGGCGTCATCGGCCGCGACCGCTGGGTCACGGAGAAGGACATCGCTCACCTCCCATACATGGACGCCATCGTCAAGGAGACGATGCGCTTGCACATGGTGGTGCCCCTGCTGTCGCCGCGCTTGTCCCGGGAGGACACGTCCGTGGGCGGACACGACATCCCCGCGGGCACGCGCGTGCTCGTCAACGCGTGGACCATCAGCCGCGACCCCGCGCTGTGGGACGCGCCCGAGGAGTTCCGGCCGGAGCGGTTCGTCGGGAGCAAGATCGACGTCAAGGGCCAGGACTTCGAGCTGCTCCCGTTCGGTTCCGGCCGGCGGATGTGCCCCGGCTACAGCCTCGGGCTCAAGGTGATCCAGCTGACGCTCGTCAATTTGGTGCACGGGTTTTCGTGGAGACTCCCCGATGGCATGACGAAGGAGGAGCTGAGCATGGAGGAAGTCTTCGGCCTATCCACGCCGCGCAAGTTCCCGCTCCAGGCCGTTGGTGAGCCCAAGCTTCCGGCCCGTCTGTACACTGCTTCATAAACTCGAATCCCATTTGGGTGGCCCATTGTAAGGTGGTTGGTTCTATCAAGTCCCCAGTTTGTAGGAAAAAGTCCAATTTGTCTTCCCCAATTATCGACAAAGTCTGATTTTCGTCCCCCCTAACCGCAAAACCGAAGAAAAAAAACGCCCCGGCCCTACAATACGGTTCACTTTACTCCAGTGGTTTCGTGAGCGGTTTGGGTGACGGGGGCAACGCGTGCGCCCACATAGGGGAGAGAGAGCGCGCAAGTACCGCCATGGCCGCTGCGGGGAGCACCGCCGCCGCGCCCGACTGGGCCCGCGGCCTGAGGAGCACCGGCGTCGCGACGAGGAGCCCTACCACCACGACAGGGGAGAGGCGCGTCGCCCAAGAATGCCGGCCCCTCGGCGAGGTCCGCGCTCACTCCCACAACGCCGCAAGGAGGAGCACGACGAGGGCGGAGCAGAGCCCGCAGTGGTCGCGGGGCGGCTCGGTGAGGAAGAGGAAGGCAGTGGTGGCGCCCTAGGCGCGAGCTCGGCGCTTGCCGCTTGCCTGCGGCCGCTGCCGGCGGCGAGCTCCGCGAGCCGCCCGGGGATCCCCGGGCGCACCACCTCGGCGTGTACATCCGGATTAGCACGCCGCCGCCCAGGGGCTGGCACCCCGGAAGTGCGTCACGAATGGGCGCCGCCACTCCTTTGCCACCATTAGAGAGTTTCCCTATATACCCTTATAAAAATTTCCTTGTGCCTGTGCCTAACTTGAACTTTCGTTTGCGCCACATAGTTTCCTTGTGTCGCGTAATGCCCTCAAAAAATTTCTTTACTTGTGTGCCCAACATGAACTTTCGTTTGCCCCACATACCCTTCGTCACCCTTCCGCCTGGTTTCCTCCGTTAAGACGCCCGACAAGTGGGACCAGGTCAGGCAAATGTCCTTAATGGCCTTTGCTTCAATCGGGCAAGTGCCGAGGAGTGAAACTCTGTCCCCGTTCCGACTGAAACACCCAGCCCGACTCCCGACTGAAACACCGCGCGGACAGAAACGCGCTCGCGGACAAAACCGCGCTCCCGACTGAAAAATGAATTCAAATTTTCGCAGCGGGGCGGTATTTAATTTATACCGCGGCGGGAAAGAAATGTCGGGCCGCCCGCCGCGCGCTTTTTTTTCAAACTTCAATTCAAATTTTTTATACCAAACGAACTCAAATTTGAAAAAATGTTGCACCGTTGGCTTCTATAAATCGCAAACTATTTTACGGATTTTTTCCAAACAATTTTTAGATTTTGAATTTCAAATCTTTTTACCGCAGCGGGGGCCGGCGCGGGGTGGCAGGCGGACCGGGCAAAGGCGGCGGGGCGGCGCGCGCCGGCGGACTGGCGGACTGCGCGCGCGGCGGGCGCGGCTCGCGGGCAGGGGCATGCGCTGAAACCCGACGAACGAGTAGTTGTCGCAAGGCATGCGCTGAAACCCAGGCACAGCCTCCGGCACAGGCTCGCCGCACCGGGAGAGGAACCGCAGCTCACTGTTGGCTCTGCTGATGGTGAACGCCGGCATGAACTCCATGCTGAGCGTGAGGTTGAAGCACGGCGCCGGGCAGTCATCGGCGAGCGGGAGGTTCTCGTCCACCACGTGCAAGGAGTTGTTCTGGTAGAAGATGTCGACCACCCGGTACGCCTGGAACATGGAGCGGCTCATGAACGCGCCGCTACTGTTGCACTTGAGCTGGAAGCACGGCGACCGCCCTGGCTCCTCCACCCAGAATGGGTACGAGATGTTCAGGCTCCCGCATGCCTTGGGCGAGCTGCTGCAGCCTTGTTGTGCAGGCGGCTCTGCTGTTTGGGAAGTATCTATTGTTGAAGAGTTTTTCCTTGTATACCCCTTATAAAAGTTTGCTTTGTGTGCGTGTAATTCTCAAAAAAAAATTTTTTTCCCTATGTGCCCAACTTTAACTTTCTTTTGCCCCACATACCCTTCTGTCTATTTTTTGAGGTAACTTGCTATTAACTGCATGGATAAAAGACTGGAATGCCCCTAGGCTCACATGTTGTTCTGGAATCTTTGAAAAATCATAGTAAATCACAAAAAAAATCGTAAAATGGAAAATCCAATTTTGTTGGACTCCACGTGAGTAGATCTACACAATGAATATATAATATGGAATGTTTTAGTACAAAGTTTTTCCTTTAAATTTCATTGTGTAGAGTAGATCTAGATCTACAAAAAAAAACTTTGTACTAAAACATACCATATTATATGTTCATTGTGTAGATCTACTCACGTGAAGTCCAACAAAATTAGATTTTCCATTTTATGATTTTTTTATGATTTACTATGATTTTTTAAAGATTCCAAGAACAAAGATGTGCGCCGAAGGGCAATCTAGTCTTTTGGCCAAGCAGCTAACGTACCGCTACCTTGAAAAGTTGACAGAAGCGTATGTGGGGCAAAAAAAAAGTTCAAGTTGGACACATAGGAAAAAAAAAAAATTTTAAGGTACACAAGTGGTCAAAGAAAACTTTTATAAGGGTATACAAGTGAAAAAGCCTCCTATTGTTGATAGCTGTAGCAACAAGGCTACAGTGTGGAGAACCGCAGTCATGTGTGTGTTATTACTAGTGTCTGGACAAAATTGAAGAGATCAGTGTGTGTTATTACTAGTGTCTGGACAGAATTGAAGAGATCATGGATGGGGTCACCTGGCTATTTCATGGAGGCCTGGATCACCGCGACTAGTCTTTGCTGTTCCCGTGCTAGATGGTGTGTTGGAGCGGTCAGATAAGTCCCCGCTTTTCTTTATATCTTCATATTTAGCTGGTGTGATATAAATGTTGAAAAAAAATTGTTTTGTTCATTTATCAATCTATCCATCAGTTTGGTTGCCCTATCTACTCTTTTGGGTGCCAAAACAACAACCACAAACAGCCACAACAGCCAACAACAGCACCAAGAACAGCTTGTGAGCCTAGGGGCATTCCAGTCTTTTGTTAATGCACTTAACAGCCGTTATCTCCGAAAGTAGACAGAAGGGTATGTGGGGCAAACGAAAGTTCAAGTTGGGCACACAGGGAAAGAAATTTTTTTGAGAGGTACACAGGCACAAGGAAACTTTTATAAGGGTATATAGGGAAAACTCTCCCACCATTAGGTGTTGTTTGCTTGAGGGACTATTTAGTCCCTGAGACTAAAAAAAAAGTCCCTAAAAACCAAACATGATGACCTTTTCTCTATTAGTCAAAGAGACTAAAAAGTCCTTAGGCTTGGAACCAAACAGCCCCTTAGACCCTAGGACTCCTCCACCTACCATTTGGAACAGGTTAGCTTTGTTGGATTTTATTTAGTTGAACCAACCTTATTTCAATTATTAAATCAAATAAACACCATACTAAAATGAATATGCTTCCCGAGAAACAACTTTGATAAATTAGTATTTATCATACATAATTAGTATCATTAGAAAGATCTTTGGATCTAGTTTTTTAACAAAATTATTTGAAGATAAAATTATTGCACGTATTTTATATAAATTGAGTTAAAGTTGTGGCACCAAAACCAAAAAAAAACGACTAACATTTTGAGACGGAGGGAGTACATTAAAGGACTAATCCCGCTTGAAAATTGACTCGGTTCAAACGGATGACTATTAGAGCATCTCCAACAGGTTTTTTGCAAACGGGGTTTGCATTCTTTAAATTTGCCAAAAACATAAAAAAAGTGGTCTCCAAATAGTTTTGCAATTTGGATTGGCATTTTGGGCAACTTGGCATAAATCATCCTCAACTTGGCAAATATGCCAAGCTGGGAGGGACTTGGCAAATCCTCTCATTGCTTGCATGTTGCGTATTGACCGCGAAAATAAAATGATCTCCCTACTTGCATGTTGTAATATTGCCTTTTTTTGTTTTGCCAAGCTAAATTTGCAAAACTATTGGAGAACCACAATTTTTTCACTTGGCATATATTTTTGTGACTTGGCAAATCATAAGTTTTGCCAAATATATTTTGCAAAACTGTTAGAGATGCTCTTAGGGCAGTCTCAATGGGAGATTTCATCCCACTTGTTTTCAAGACAGATAATATTAAGCTTCTAATTGTGTGATCAATGTTTTTTTTATATTTTTACCTAGCATAAACATACTCCTGGGTTACAACGCGTCACCTGAAGCTAGTTACTCCCTCCATTTCAAATTATAATTCACTTTGATTTTTTAGATATATTGATTTTATTATATACCAAAGTAAACTACAGTTTTAGAGCAGAGGGATTTTTTTTTTTTTTTTTTTACAATGTACCAACGCAGATCCTGGGCCTCGAACTCCTACTATGGATTTACATTTGCCATAGGTGTAAACGAGAATGTCGAAAGAGAAATCACCGTAGGTACAGATTATTATTATAGTAATTTATAGCAAAATTGCATCAATTGACAACAATTAAAACAATGCTGCAAAGTTGTACTTAAAATACTACCGCGTGGAACTACACGCCGATGCAGACTTGAGACTCGATTGGGAAGGCAGTTTTAATAATTCCTTAATTGCGATTGTAACATTGTGGCGACGTTAGAGCGATTAAAATACGTAACACGTGGAAGAACGCGTGGATGCAGACCTGATTTGGAGTAACATGAAGGGTGATGCTCTTGCTCCAACATCTGATGGGACGTCCGCCTGCTCCCGGACAGGCCCAGGCTCACCTCCAGTGCGCGGACGCCTGTGTGTTTACATGGATAGAGTTTGGGAAAAAATGTCACATCGGACAATCGTATCACTTTTTGTTTGTTTGTGTTAATTGTTGTCCTACGTCGTATACATTAAAAAACTATGTAATTAGTTTTTTATTTATCTACATTTAATACTCCATGGACGAGGCAAAAGATTTGATTAAATAGATGAATAGTGAATTTTGGAGAGAGAATAGGAGGAACTAAACACAGCCTTCCATCGGACGGTAATTTCACAAGCGCATCTGGTCACTCGCAATGCCCAGTCCGCCTCGATTTTACCTGCCGCGTCCACACACCCTGCCCCGCAGACCGGAGCAGGCACCCATCTCACAACATCTGTCGCCACCGGTTGCCATGCTATGCTCGCTCGCAGGCATGTGGTTCCAACCCCCGAGGGGGGAGGCCTCTACTCGAGCTCGCTTCAATGGCCTGACACAAAGACGAAAAGCAAAAAAGGGGAGAGAGAGACATAGTAACAGATCTAGTTTTCAAAATATTCGGATAGAACAATTACAACACGTGTCCAAAACAAATGAAACATTTGAAACATGCCTATCAAACATTAACAAAAAAACACTCAAAACCATTGTAAACAAAGTGCACCATCCAAATAAACAATGGCATCATATGTGTCAAAACACATTGAACATCCTAATAAACACACTTGCGATATGCATCGAAAAAAAAAAGCAGATGAAACATTGAGAACATGAGTTTGCAACATATGGATACAAACACTGCAACATAAGCAACATCCCTAATCTATTTTGCAATGTATGTCTGAAGCACTTCCAACTTACCTATACAACATATGAAACACCAATCCACTTTTGCAACATTTGTATGAAATACTTGCAACGGCCCTATACAACATATGAAACACCTAAACATATGTTTGCATCGGAGAGGGATGGCCGACGGTTTCCGGTCAACGGGGTCGAGCAAAAGGCGAGCGGCGGCACAAGAACACACCAGTAGCCCAACGCTCGCGGCAGGAAGCGGCCCGACCAGCAGAGGTGGCATGCGGCGGTGGCGGCGCCAACACAAAGCACAAGTGGATGCGCTCTAGGAGGTCGTGGCGGGGCGAAGGCGCCATAGAGAGCGTGAAAAGTGGGTGTCTACGCTCAGGGGCGGTGGAAAGGAAGGATGACGACGGTTGTCCACACGCAGTGGAGAGATCCGTGAGTGCCACGGCAGTCCGGGCATCGCGGCGTAGCCACGCAACCACCATCTAGCGCCACCATCACCCCTCGATTGCAGCTCGTCCTTGGATGCGGCGTGTGCTAGGAGAGAGAGCGGGTGGCGCCGCGAATGGCCATGAGAAGTGGAGCAATTGAGGTAGGTGGACGGCGCGACGGTGCGGGAGAGAGCGATGGGAGTGGTGCGGAGAGAGGCACACATGCGTGGATGAGTGGATAACGAAAGGAAAGGGCACAATTGTTGAGTATGTTCCAAATTCAGTCCATAATGGAGGTCGGGCTTCTGCCGTAGCGAAGCGGAGGCTTGTAGAAGCCGAAGGCCGGGCCGGAGCGAAGCGGTACGGTACATATACCCTGCTAGGGTTTCCACCAGACGTTTTGTCTCATTCTCTTGTAAGCCGCCGCATCGGCGTTGTAACCCGACTCTTGATAATAGTAAGGAGTGTTTGCTGGCCGGCGCCCGTGGTTTTTTAGTCTCCCGCATTGGGAGGGTTTTCCACGTGGTTTTTACTCTCCCGTATTGGGAGGGTTTTCCACGTTAAATCTTGTGTCTCTCTGTGGTTTGATCTTATTTTTCGTCGTTTCCGGTCATCATGTTTATAACAAGAATGAATGGATCAGGACGACGTGAGAGTGATGAGTGGAGAAGTGCGTGTGGAAGAGATAAGGTTTGGGGGGAGAGGTTGGCCGGGCCGTATGAGCGTCCGACACGCCGGGCGTCTCATGGCTAGCGTTACTGTAACATGAAAGTTATAGGCTGTGTTTAGATGCCGAAACTGAAAATCCAAACTCACTATTCATCCCATCATATTAAAATGCCGGCACATGTATCGACCACTAAATGTAGGTAAATAAAAAAAACTAATTACATAGTTTTGATGTACACGACGAGACGATTCTTTTGAGCCTAGTTACGCCATGGTAGGATAATATTTACCACAAACAAACGAAACGTGCTACAGTTACTTTTTGATTCGGAACAGCGTTTTTTTCCACCTTTTCCCACCAACTAAACACAGCCATAGGTTTGGTCGGGCCTCCATGTCCTTAATGTACTAAGTAGCCAGACGTTTAAAGCACTTGTGCTCCAGGTGAGACAGGCATGGTCCTTTTAAAGCTCACAACCCACCGGCCGCCGATCAGCGCCGGGCAAACCTGTCACTCTACTCGATGGAACTAGCAACATGGTCCGCGTTCCTCGGCATCGTCCTTTGCGCTGCGTTCTTCCTCAGGACTTTCCTTTTGCGCGGCCGCCGCGGGGCCTACAACCCCCCGCCGGGCCCCAAGCCATGGCCGATCATCGGCAACCTTAACCTCATAGGTGAGCTACCCCACCGCTCCATCAACGAGCTCTCCAAGCGCTACGGCCCGCTGATGCAGCTCCGGTTCGGGTCCTTGCCCGTCGTCATCGGCGCGTCCGCTGAGATCGCAAAGCTCTTCCTCAAGGTGAACGACGCGGCGTTCTCCGACCGGCCGAGGTTCGCGGTCGGCAAGTACACCGCGTACGACTGCTCCGACATCCTGTGGTCTCCCTTCGGGCCGTACCTGCGCCAGGCACGAAGGATCTGCGCCACCGAGCTCTTCAGCGCCAAGCGGATCGAGTCTTTCGAGCACATCCGCGACGAGGAGGTGCGCGTGTTGCTGCGGCAGCTGTGCCAAGCGTCCGGGCGCGCCGTGCGGCTCAGGGACTACCTGCAGATGCTGACGCTCGGCGTGATCTCGCGCATTGTTCTGGGCAAGAAGTACGTCCAGGAGGCGGCGGCGGCGCCGGCGACGACAGCGGGGGAGTCGGCGCCGGTGATAACGGCTGACGAGTTCAGGGAGATGGTGGAAGAGTACTTCGTGCTTCATGGCGCATTTAACATTGGTGATTTCATCCCGTGGATAGATTGGATGGACCTGCAGGGCTACGTTGGTAGGATGAAGAGAATGAACGCGAGGTTTGATCGGTTCCTGGAACATGTCCTGGACGTGCACAACGAGCGGCGGCGACGCGAGGGAGGGAGCTTCGTGCCGAAAGATATGTTGGACGTGCTGCTGCTGCCTGGCCGATGACACTAGCCTTGAGGTCCAGCTCAGCCGGGACAATATTAAGGCTATCACACAGGTGACTACATATCCCTCCTATACCAAGATTATTTCTACTTTGTTACTCAGAAATATTGGACGGAGGAGTTGCATCGCTTTGGTTTACGTGATCATCGGAGCCACGCCATCAACAGAAATGTTCTCGAAAGGCTATTTCGGTGCAGGACCTAATCGTCGCAGCCACGGATACTACTGCAAACTCCCTGGGTGGGCAATCTCGGAGCTCCTCAAGAACCCCAAGATCTTAGCCAAGGCCATGGAGGAGCTGAACCACGTCATCGGGCCGGACCGCCTGGTGACGAAAGCGACCTCCCTCGTCTCCCCTACCTTGAGGCTCTCATCAAGGAGACCATGCGCGTGCACCCGCCGGCGCCGATGCTGGCGCCCCACGTGGCCCGCGAGGACACGTCTGTGAACGGCTACGACGTGCTCGCCGGCACGGTCGTGTTCATCAACGTGTGGGGAATCGGCCGGGACCCCGCACTGTGGGACGCGCCGGAGGAGTTCCGGCCGGAGCGGTTCCTCGAGAGCAAGATCGACATGAGGGGGCAGGACTTCCAGCTGGTGCCGTTCGGCTCTGGCCGGCGGATGTGCCCCGGGTTCAACCTCGCGCTAAAGTTGATGGCTCTGGGCCTTGCCAATCTGCTTCACGGCTTTGAGTGGAGGCTTCCGGACGGCGTGACGGCGGAGGAGCTGAGCATGGAGGAGACCTTCCTGCTCGCGATGCCGCGTAAGTTCCCGCTCAAGGCCGTGGTCGAGCCGAGGTTGCCAGCCCACCTGTATATGGGCGCTTAATGTCCGTGCCTGTGTTGGGCTGTTCGCATGCGTGTGGAGCAGAGCCCAGAGCACGTGATTGTTCAGCTCTTGGAAATAGGGTCGTGTCTCGTATAAAAATTAATAACGCCAACGGCACTCTGGATTACAATAGAAAAATTCAAAAACTGCATCTAAATTATACCAACACTATGAATAGCTCCGGTTCTCAAAACCAAACTTATACAACACTTCGCAGTATGGATGAATGCACAAGCAAATACTCGACAAAAGGCCATGCCCAACGAACGATGACCAACATTCTTGTAGGCGGAGTTGAGAAACTTTTTTCTTCTGGTGCCTTTCGTTCCTCTTCTTTACTCTACCGAAAAATGAGGAAGACTGATCTGAAACTTTTTTCCCTAGTCATTCATCGTGGCGAGCTAACCACAATAAAACGGATAAGAGACTTAAATTGTTACACCATCTCCGCCTTGATGTCGCCGTCCGAAAACAAAAAAACCACCATGTCGTCATGTCGATGAGGATGCTAACACTGCAGCTTGTCGTCTTCATCTTCAGCGAAGCCACCACGGAGAAAACAATTCTACCCTACCCTCTTGTTGTTGCCGGCGGAGGAGGAGGAGGAAATAAATCCCCGAGAACCAAGAGCCTTGACATGGAGAGACCCTAACTCTAAGACTCGATTTATTGGAGAAAAAACTTATTGAAAAACAATGGATCCCCACTCCCTTCGATCTCCTCGATATGTCGAGGAAGGGAAGGGGGCCAACCGTGGCGGAGCCAGAATTGAGCATGGGGGCAATGGACAAAACAAAAGTATAACCAATAGCCATATAAACATGTTTTTAGTCACATAATAGTAGTAGCATGTTTTTTTAAGTCTCATCTAAGAGAAAATTACATATCTATCATTTTAAATTTAGCTCTACGGCTACTAGCAAGATCATAGGATGTAATAATATCATCGGTACTAATTGATGCAGCTAATTCCTTCTCGATATAAATTACCAAACAATTAGCAGTTGAACCAATCGGTTTAAAAAACTAGCAATAGTCTTTCTCTTCTTCATATTATCTAAAATAAAAAGAAGAATTTTAGATGATGACTATTGATTTGATTAGATAAGATTAGAAGCAGGTCTGTACTACCTTAGTTACGTATTGCAGCAGGCAGCAGCAGCAGCAGCAATCCGTAGACGTCCAGCCGGCGTCCGGCGTGACGCGGCAGGTGGTCGGCGGCGTGGCCCGGCGTGGTGGCGTGGGCGTAGTATCTCCTGACGACTGACGACCACGACCTGATGGACTTGGCTGTAGCCGCGCGAGCTATCGAAGGCGACGACGGAAGGAAACCAAACGTCGGAAGCGGAATAGATGGATACGTACTGCTTCGTACTTCCTAATCCTAGCAGTTGACGCTTGACATTCAGGTTAATGGGCTGTTTGGGCTTATAACAAATTTAACCAGATACATATAGATTAGCAGCCCATTGGGGGTGCTAGGCCCCCTCCCTCCGTCCCTGGGGCTAACAGTGGTGGAACGGAGGAGGGCAGAGTCACGACTCCTAGTGGCTGATATTGTTTTGTTGTGAAAGAAAAAAATCTATCTATATATTATATCTATACCTACCTATATATATATTATATTATTATATTATATATATACCTACTAATAAAGAGAGAAAAATTTCAGTCCCACCTAAACATCTTTTTTCTGTCGGGCCTTTAATAAAGAGTAACCTACTAATAATCTTATATCTATATCTATACCTACTAATAAAGAAATTAATCTCAAAAAAAACTAATAAAGAAATAAAATTTCAGTCCCACCTTTTTTTTTCCACCTTTTTTTTCGCCAATACACGTTCCGCCGGCATCCTATGCCTTGTGTCTGCCATATACGATCGGAAGTCTGTATAGGATACGTAATATTATTGCCCTCCGTAGACTTTCCATATACATACCTGTCGGGACTCTCCACGTACATACATATATATCCCACTCACCCGCCCTTTCAAAAGAAAATCGTCGCCAGCGTGAGCCTCTTTCAAATAGGCGCCCCGTGTCACGCCGACGCCCGCTGATGTCTCCGGCATAGATCCCGACGCGGCGGGCGGCTCTTCGCCGCCCGCCCGCCTAGCCCCCGAAGGCAAGGTTTTGGGATTAGAACTTGAATCGGTTGAAGACTTAACTCATTTCCTACGCCGGCAACAACGAGAACGAGACGTGGTTCAAGAAGGGATGGCAACATACTTAAACAATGGAGTAGCGAAAGGGTTTTCGAATCATAAAAAAAGTCCCTCGAAATCGAACATTGCCGTTCAATAGAAAAATCATCGACGACTTCACGTTTTCTGTGTGTTCCATCCTTGCCACGGCACAGAGCATCGTCCCCTCCATGCGAACCAGTTGCGGCCATGCTACCTCGCCGGCTTCTCTCGACTTGGCTCGCAAAGGCACACGGTCCTTGCTCGGTGTTCGCCGCCACGCCCCCTACTGCCTCGCTGCGGCCGCTCCATATGGCTTGGACCTTGGTGTGCTTTGTGTGTGGATGACGGGATGTTGACATTAAGCTCTAGCTGTGCAGGTGCATGTGAACGAACTGAGTGGAAGAAACTAAAAGATAGAGGACAGGGAGAGGGGGAGACGCACTACCACGGAGATAGACAAAAGACGATGCAGAACAGAATTTAATAGGGCTCAAGTAAATAAACATGCACCGATGAAGTAGTAATATCCATCTAAATATTTGGTTTACTTATAGCTGTTAAATTAATTATCTTGGGATGGCACAATCAAAGAATCTAGAGAAACGTATATCAGCGGCCTGTAGCACTTGGGCCTTGCGTATATCGATCGACTCGACCCATGACAAAATGAAGTGCCGGTGGCATCATCCATACCCCGCATGACATCTGGAGAAAAAAACGTCTTATTATTGGAACGGAGGGAGTGTGATTTTCTCACATATAAGACTTTTATTGTAACAATAATAATTATTATGATGTCCCAAATTTAATATACAAACTCCAATTAAATATAACAAAATAGGTAAGTCATTTTTGTTCAATGAACACCGTGTGACAACACACGAGCACTTTTATTTTTTTTCATTTACCATAATTTAAGAAAGCAGTGTGCATGAAAACTATGAACAAATTATTACGGTATTGAAACGAATAATTTGACATCCACCCGTAAACTATTTCCTAGTATACTAATAAAGAGAGAAAATTTCAGTCCCACCTCTTTTTTCACCGGGCTTTTCACCAGCTTTTCACCTCCTTTTTCTGCCGGGCCTTTTTCTGCCTTGCCGCAGTCCGTATCAATTAAAGTCCAGCTTCGATCAGGCAACGACCGAAAGCTGGGGTCTGCGGGTTCCCCTAAGATAGCTGGCGTCTCCGGTTTCCTCTATCCCTAGGGATTTGTAATCAACTCCCACAGCCTACCTTCCAGAGTCCACGTTGCCACCCACGCGGATGGACAAAAGGAAATAGAAAAAAAGAAACACAACAAAATCCGCCGCTGCAGCCGCTCAAGTCCTTGGCCTGCCGACGTAATATTTACACAAAGCTCATAGTGTACGCATACAAATCACGAAATGAATCTTAGTTTGTTGGCTAATTGAGTTTAATTAAAATATGTTTGTACTCTCACCGTGGTTTGGAAAATTGAGAGAAATCTCCTGTCACACTTACCAACGGCGGATTTCGGAATCGTGGCTGTCCCCAGGCGAGGATGGTGCTGATCGCATACGATATGATGATGTCGGGAACAATTGCAATGACATGCATACTTGCAGAGCACCCGTGGTTGAAGAACGGGGACACGGCGCCAAACGTGTCGCTGGGCGGGCCGGTGCGCTCGCGGCTGCAGTAGTTCTCCGCCATGAACAAATTCAAGAAGAAGGTGCTAGGCGTGGTAGCGTGTAACTTGCCCGTGGAGGAGCCGACATGTACGTGCAGATGTTTCACCTCATGGACAAGGACCACAACGGCGATGGAGGAGCCAGCACATTAAGGGACTCCACATCAACGGCCAGCTCGCCCCGAGTCGGATATCGCCCGGCGGATACCCTCGAGGCTGTAAGTGATGCCTCGCCGCTCGCCGCCATCATCTTTCGTTATCAAACCGATGGAGCTTTTTGTGGAGTTGCGTGTGGCGGGTGGCGGCGCTCGTGGGGACGACAACAAGGCGTCGTCTGTGGGACTGTGGAGCTACTACGTCTTTGAGATCGAATAGGGACAGCGGCGGGCATGCAACGTGGTCGACGCCGGCACGCCACGTGCCCCCTCGAACGCGGTTCCATCCCGGCGGAGGTCGCTCGCGACAACGCCAGTGAGCCTAGACATGGAGCCGAGGAAAATGAGAGCCGTGCAACAGGTAAAATATTGACCGTGAGTTAGTCCGGATCGTTTGCCCGGGCACTTGTTGGAATCCCGCCGAAACGCACGGGCATGTTTCCTAGTAAAATAAAAAAAACAGTACCATGGTTGGTAAAGCCGAGCTGATAAGTTAAAGCATGTATGCACAATTTCTTATGCGGTGCGGTGCTGCAGCTCCATACGCAAAGCGGGAAGGGTAGAGAGTGAGAGACGGAAGAAAGAATTTTCAAGCAAGTCTCAGCCGCAGGCGTAGGAAAATGGGCACTTGGGATGTTTTCCCAACCCAAGAACCTTTTCTAGGTTGCAAAGCAAACACGCTCAGATGTCTATTTACTCATCTGTGAAGTGGTGAAGCCAAGTATTCCAATTCTATTTTAACCAAATTTATAAAAAAATATTAATATTAGCAAGTGCACTATGAAGATACCCTCCGTCCCAAAATAAAAAGACGTTTTGGGTTTTTTCGTCCCAAAAGTTTGACTATTTGTAGAAAATACGTAAAAGATTTAAATCTCTAAATAAATTTGTTAAAAAAACTAGACCAAAAGATCTTTCCAATGATACTAATTATGTAATATAAATATTAATCCTATTTTGATATATAATTCTTTGGCGAGATGTTTTTCGGGAAGCGCGTCTTTTATTTTGGGACGGAGGGAGTATGTTTCATGGTGGATTTGACAAAATTGAATTGAATTTTATGTATACGTGTAGTTTTTATAAACTTAGTCAAAAAATAGAAAAGTTTATATAACTTAAAACAAAATTATATATATTTTTAAAATGTTGAAGGAGTAAATAACAAGCGAATTCGTGTCCTTATTTTCAAGGTATGTAGTTCCAGTCTCCCTGAAATCCGATCCCTCCGGCGGCACGCGTATTCAGTTAACGATCAGCGCTCGCTACATCCCCAAGTATACGAAATCGGGCTCCGCACCTCGTGCTCATCGCTGCTCCACGTCAGCCACCCAAACGCGGCCGGGTCCATGGGACCCCTGGCGTTGGCGGACCTGAACGCGACGGTGTAGCTGAGCTTGTCCCCGGCCCGCCTGAACTGGAGCCTTGCCGGCTTGACGCGGACACTGATGTCGCTGGGGCCGGTGACCTTGACAGTGTACGTGTCCCCGGCGTTGCCAACGTTGGTCAGCTCGCGGCGGTACTTCACGGTGGTGCTCCGCGACGACCTCCGGCCACCGCCAAACACGACGGAGAAGGACGGGTAGTTGAGGTCCCCGGGCTGGACAGCTTCCGCGTGCAGGTCACGTTCGGCCCCGCCGCCGTGATGGCCTGGATCTGCCGCGGCGCGACGCCGACGGTGCAGAGGAAGGCGACGTAGTCGTCGACGGTGGCGTCGTAGACGAGTCCCGGGGAGAGCGCGCTGACGGGGTCCACGTGGCCCGCGCCGAACGCCCACGGCGTGGCCGTGGCGTTGGTCGCGGCGTCCAGGAGCGGCGACTCGGTGTTGTCCACGGTGTAGGCAGTCGTCATGAGCGCCGACTTGATGGCGCTGGGGCTCCAGTCCGGGTGCGCCGCCTTCACAAACGCCGCCAGGCCGCTGATGTGCGGGCACGACATGGATGTCCCTGCACGGCCGAACGCGTGTCAGAAAGCGTGTCCAGTGGCGACTGCCGATGGCGAGGTGCTACAATTTTTTTATGCACGCGGAACGGCACTCAAAAAGCTTACCACATCATGGTAAAAAGGAAAGCTGCTACCAAACACAATCACAAAAACAATCGATTTCTGTCCGACAGGAAGAAGCAACGCGTGCGCTCACCTGACAAGATGTTAAACGCTGACCGCCGCTCGTCGGCGAGTAGACCGGTCGGGCCGACGGACCCCGTCCAGCCGGCGAGGATGTTCACGCCTGGGCCGATCACGTCCGGCTTGAGCAGCTGCGGCACAACCCTGTTCGGCCCACGGGAGCTGAACGCGGCGACTACCGGGGCCGGCCGCACGTCGAGCGCGGTGCCGGCAAAGGATAACGCCACCTCCGGGTTGGCGTCCGACTCCACGTAACTCCTTATGGCATGCCCGCTCTTAGCGCCGACGGCCACCGCCGGGAGAAGGTGGCTGTCGGCCACGACCTCCTCGCCGTTCTGGGCGGTGTTCGCAAGCACCATTCCCACGCCACCGGCCTGCTTCACAATCTGCCCCTTCTCCACCCTCGAGTTGCCGCCGCGGTCGCACAGGACCACCTTGCCCTTCACCTCCGCGGCGTCCAGCGTGCCCTCCAAGCAGAGCTTGCTCGAGTTGCTGCCGGCACGAATGCCCTTATTGTACACTAGAGGGATCTTGTCGTCACCGAGCCCATCGCCGGAGTAGAGGGACATGCCCACGTGGGTCTCGCCGTTGCCGAGCTCGGCGTAAGCCGGGAAGTTCCGGTCGATTGTTCCGGCGCCGACCGTGATTATCCACGGGGCGGTGTTCACCAGAGACGACGGCGATGGCCCGCTGTTCCCAGCGGAGCACGAGACGACGATGCCGCGGCGGGTGGCCGCGAGCGCGCCGACCGCGATGGGATCGCGCGACAGCGGGAACGAGCCGCCGCCCAGCGACAGCGAGAGCACGTCGACTCCGTCGTCGATGGCCTTCTCCATGCCCGCCAGAATGTCGGAGCTGAAGCACCCTTGCCTCCAGCACACCTTGTACGCCGCGACGCGGGCCCCGGGGCCATGCCCCGCGCCGTGCCCGACGCGTACCCGAGGAGGCTTGCGTTCGCCACGACGGCCCCGGCTGCCGTGGTTGCGGTGTGCGTGCCGTGCCCGTCGTGGTCCCTCGGCGACATGAGGTCGGCGCCGACTCGAGAACCATTGCCGCCAGCCCCTGACGAGTAGCCGCGGAAAAGGCACGCGCGCCGATGAGCTTGCGGTTGCACATCGACGACGGGAAGTCGGTGGCATTGGTCTCGCAGCTCCCGCGCCACCGTGCAGGGACGGGGCCTAGACCGGCATCTCCGAAGCTGGGGCTCTCGGGCCACACGCCGGTGTCGAGCACTCCGATGATGACGTCCGGACCCCCACCGCCGCCGTCCGCGTTAGGCGCGTTGTACTGAGGGAGGTGGAGGAACGAAGGGGAGCGCGTGGTGTGGAGCGGTAGGAGCACGTCCTCATTCACCGACGCGACGTCAGGGTGGCTGCGCAGGGCCGCGACGTGGTGCGGGAGGAGGCGGGCGGCGAACGCGGACGGCGCGGCGGTGGTGTACGAGTAGAGGAGGTGGCGCGCGGGGTCCAGGGAGAGGGAGTCGAGGTGCGCATGGTGCCAGTGGAGGTGCGTGGCGTAGGGGACGGCTTGAGCGCGGGGTTCAGATAGACAATGTAGGTAGCCGCACCGGCATCGGCGGCGGCATACTTGGCGGCGGAGCCGACGAAGAGGAAGAGGAGGGAGCGCGAGCGGTTGCTGCATGGGGGCATGGCGAGTGTGAACTACTATGGAGCGTGGGGGAGTGGCGTGGGCTTCACCGAGTGAGTCTGGCCGTGCAGAGGCGCTCGGTTCAAATAAGGATCACAACGGCATCAGCATGAGCACTGTAGACAATTTGCTCCTTTTTCAACTTTCCTCTTTGTATAAATTCAGTGGACAGCTCTGAACCCAATTATATCGCACAACCAGTACAAGCAAAGCATATATCCGATGTGTCCCCCGGGCCATGTCCATGCCTGCCCAACATATCATCACCGAAAATGTTCCTCTCTGACAACCCTCGGTGTCAACGTCGACTTTCCCCGGTGCTACATCCTGCACGATTGAGCCGGACAATGAGGCGGAAAGCGCATCACGCACCGGACCTCTCCCATCATGCATGTCCGCCGGCGCCGGCCGGCCTCCACACACGCCATGATTCAGAGACGTCCTCCTTTACAAGCGGCGCAGTCCACGGCCGCGCACGTAGTACTCCACGGCCGTAGTTGCCGTCTTGCCTCGCTGTATTAGCACATAGCACCGGTCTGCCGGTGGTGTGCCGTGCTTGCGGCGAGGTGGAGGGATTGGTTTCATCGTGCAGCTCGTAGTGGGAAGGAAGGCTAGGACGACGACGGTGGTGGAACGAAAAGAAACGCCGGTACCACCGCGACCGCTCCACCTCCACCAGTCCACCACCGAGCGCGCGCAGGTGCGTGCATGGCAGCGCATGGGCTGCGGCGAGCATGCGCGCAGCGCAGGCGCCTGGCTTGGCCGTGGCCTGAGCTCGTGCATTTGTGTGCTCGAGCATTGCAAACCCTTTTCGCCTTGCGATATTGCGTCGCCCATGCCTGATGCCTCCTCCACTTTCTTGGGCGGAGCACCGCGTGGAGCCACGATTCCTTGCCTGGCGATGGCGTTTAGATGGATTCGGGTACCAAAGCCGGCGAGATGGCATGCACTTTCTCAGCCTGACTCTGATGATGCCAGTACTGGGCATCGTAGTCATGGCCTCATGGAATATTTTAGGTATGATGTCCTACCATTTCAATTCACTGTTTAATCGAATAAGCTGGCCCTTCAATCTGTGTTTTGTATGTTCATTCTAGTGTTTTGCGTGTATACAGGTTACCAGTTTGATACTGTATTGGTCTCCCAATTCAACCGACCGAAATTGTAACTGTTTAGTTTGCCCAATCTGAACTTCATCTGCTTTTTAATATAATCGACAACTCTCCTGCATGATTCGTTGCATCCATGAGCAATAAAAAACACAATATACTCCTAATATTGTCAATCAATTCCTAGGCTTAAATCAATTGTCGTCTTTCTATTCTCTTCCACATCTCTATAATATGGATGTGCAATTTCTACCGGCGCTAAATCTGGACAACCTTCAGGTTTTTGTTGTGTGAATTGCAATGCTTAATAACAGCCCAAGTCTTACACAAGCAACTAGTACAATAGTACACTCACTTTTCGATTAAAATCAGGAAACAATCTTACACAAACAATGGTAGAACTAAAAGGATAGCTCATGAGAGCAATTTAAAATCTATAGCCAAACAATGACAAAATTGTATGTTGACTAAAATCTATAGGATAGGAGAAGTAGTCCACAAATTTTTCTTCTAAATTCAAAATTTATTACCTTGCATATCCTATTCCGGATTTTTGTTGTTTTTTTTCTTAAATCATCACTAAATTTATGACAATGTTTTTTTTTAGAAAGGCGGCAAAAGCTTTGCCGGATTTTTATTAGACGGTAAAAAAAAAAAAGAGCAAAACAAGTTACAACTCGACTCCGATCTACTCCACACAACTATTAGATCTACTCTACTCATCTCTATATACATGAAAAACGAAACCGGGTCTAAATTACAGGAAGAAATCCTTGGCACGCTTAGCTTCTTCGAAACCCCCGAACTGGGTAAGCTACTCCTGTGCACCCATCATCGTTGTTGCAAAATTGTAGTTGTTGATGTCATCCCTACATAGGTAGGCCACTTGTTCCGCGTTCAGAGATTTCTGTTGGAATGTCCTTCGGTTTCTCTCCTTCCAAACATGCCACCAAAGGTAGATCATTATCCCATCAAATCGTTTCCTTTCTTGTGTGTCAATCCTTCGTCTACATCTCTGCCAAGTATGCATAGTTTGATCCCGATGTGCTTATTGTATCTAGGCTTTCCAAGTTTAACCATCTCTTGATGTATGCCCACACTTGTTTTGTGTAGATGCAGTCCTTAGCCAAATGTGTTGTGGTCTCATTTTGTATTGAGCACAGCTTGCATATTGGGTCGTTCGGCCAATTCCGTTTTGCCAAATTATTTGCCGTGAGTATCTTCTTGTGCATGAGTGTCCAAGCGAAAAAACGACACTTTCTTTCCGCCTTTGCTCTCCAGATGGGTGATATTTTCATTTTACTGAAGCTTCCTTCAAACTGAATGAGATAGGCACTCTTGGTCGTGTATTGGCCGCTGTTGGTCCATTTCCACATAATTGTGTCCTTTACCCCTTCCTGTAGCTGTATTTCAGTAAGTGCCTCCCAAAGGTTAACATACTCCTTAATTTCCGTCTGTGACTGGATTGGCAAGATGTTTCTTATCCAACAGTTGGACTGAAGGGCTTGGTATACCGTTATTCTTTTGCGTCTGGACTTTCTAAACAATGTAGGTGCAATTACTTTCGGACTACTTCCTGCTAACCACGATGATGTCCAGAAATTTGCTTTCTTGCCGTCTCCGATGTGTACTATAGTGGATGCCGCAAATAGCTCCCGATCTCGATCGTCACATGGTATATCAAGCTGATTCCATGCTCTCTCCGTTTGCGTCCATTGGAACCATAACCATCTCAATCTTAGGGCTCTTGAAAAAACGTTCTAGGTCCAGAATACCCAAACCCCCTTTTATCTTGGGTCTGCTTGTGGTTGGCCAGTTTATTAGGGAATGCCCCCCTTTAACATTTTCCGGAATTTCGCCTCGCCATAAGAAACTCCGTCTTATCTTGTCGACCTTTCTTTATTAGCCATTTCTGTTCTGGGAAGACCGTAAGATGGTAGATGGGTTGTGCCGTCAGTACCGTCTTGACCAACGTCTCCCTTCCTGTTGAAGCTAGTAATCTGCCTTTCCATCCCGGTAACCGAGCTCCAATTTTGTCAATGAGAGGTTGTATCTCCACCCTCCTTAATTTCCTCGTATGTAAAGGTAATCCTAGGTATTTACCTGGGAATTGGCAGATCTTCCCTGGGAAATGTGTGAGCATCTGTTGCACCATCGAGGCCTGTACTCAAATTGGATAAATCTCCGTTTTGGACATGTTTATTCTTAATCCCGAGCAGTCACCGAAGAAACTGAGGATTTTGGAGAGACTATGCAGTTCGGTTGTGGTTGGTGCTGCAAAGATTGCAGCGTCGTCAACATATAATGAGCAACGCAGTCTCGCTGCCGATGGCAAGACCGGGTTAAGAAATCCTCTCTGTGCTGCCAGCTCTACTAGACGTTGCAATGGATCAATTGCTAGGATAAATAACATCGGTGACAACGGGTCCCCCTGCCTGAGTCCCCTCGCATGTTTGATTCCCTCCGTCAACTCTCCATTCACCATTATTTTTGAGGTTGCTGATCCGAGCAGAGCAGCCACCCAATCTCTCCACTTCGTACTGAATCCAAGTGCTTGCATGACATCTAAGTGGTAGGGCCAGTTTACAGTATCAAAAGCTTTCGATATATCTAGCTTGATGAAGAGTGCAGGCTTTTTCTTTCTGTGGAGGAGCTGTATTACTCGTTGTGAGTAAATGAAGTTATCATGGATGCACCTCTTCTTTATAAAAGCATTCTGAGCAGTTGAGACTAATTCATCCAGACGCTTGGATAATCTATTTGCCAGAATTTTCGTAATGATTTTTCTTTGACCGTGAATCGACCGATTGGGCGATATTCTGAGACGGTGGTCGCTGCCTGTTTCTTCGGCAGCAGAACGATGTTGGCCTCGTTTATCAGACTCAGCTTCGTTGTTCTATCTGGTAGAAGCTCCATATCGCCTGGGTCAAGTCCTCCTTTATGATTGACCAGCACCTCTTGTAAAAAAGCCCTATGAAGCCATCTGGGCCGGGGGCCTTTTGTGCTGGAAGCTCCTTTATTACTGCTAAAATTTCGTCATGAGTAAAGGGGTTATCCAGATCTTCTAAGTTATGTGGCATATATCCAAGTTCTGCCCAGTTTACGGCCTTTGTTCTTGGGGTCACCGTGCCAAGGACCTCCTTGAAGTGATTGTGCACTAGACTGCACTTATCCTTTTGTGCTACTACGGATCCTTGTCTCCCAGTTAGTGACGGGATAAAAACCTTTTTCCTTCTTGAGTTGGCGTGCAGATGAAAGAATTTTGTATTTGAATCCCCTAGTCTCATCCATGTCAGCCTTGAGTGTTGTCTTGCCTTGGTTTTCTGAATTACCGCTAGCCCCATTGCTTTTGTCTTAAGGTATCGCATGAATTCTGTTTCTTGTGTAGTCAGGGCCCTTTCTTCCTGCGCTCTTTCTAGATTTTTTAACGTGATGTTAAGAACCGCCCATCTTATCTTCCAATCATTAAAACTCTTCCTACGCCACAACTTAAGAGCCTTTGTTGTTCTCATCAATTTGACATGCAGACGTAAAATCGCATCTCTTGTGTTCACCGGTTTTTCCCAAGTCTCTCGGACTGTTTCTGAAAAATTCGGCCAATCTGGCCAATGAGCCTCGAACCTAAATCCTCTATAATGTTGAAGGGTTTGATCTCCTTGTAGGAACAACGAGCAATGATTTGAACCAAGGGAGGCCGGGGCATGTAGAAAAGCTCTTGGGAAAATCAGCATCCAATCCGGTGTTGCGAAGAAATGATCAATTTTGGTCATCGTTGGTGATTGTTGTGCGTTCGTCCAGGTGAACCTTTTCCCCTGTAGGTCAATGGGTGTGACCATTAGAGTGTCAATGGTAACTTTGAACCTGTTTAGTAGATTTAGGTTTATATTCGTGTTGTTTTTGTCTTGCGCTCGATAAATTAGGTTGAAATCACCTAGAATCAGCCATGCCGGGAGCATTAATTGTTTGATCCCGGCTATTTCATCCATGAAAGCTCTCTTGTCTTGATCTGATTGTGGCCCGTAGACACTTGTTAGCGACCACGTCTTTGTTATCTACTAACATTGTAATGTTTGTAGAGACCGTGTTGGTGGTCCTTTGTTGGTTGTCTAGGCGGAAATATTTGTGTGATGCCGCTATTAGAATACCCCCAGAGGCTCCTGTCGATGGCAAGTGTGCATAGTTTTGCATCAATTCTGGTCCTACCGTCTCTTGGAGTAAGTTAACTGACCCGGTCCTGAGATTTTTGTCTCCTGCGGACACACAATTGTCGCCCCGACGAGACTATTTGGTTTTTAACCGTCGCCCTCTTCGCTCCATCGTTGAGCCCTCGTGACGTTCCAACTTAAAATCTTACATTCTTTCGTCATCATTTGATAACACGTGATCAATTGTCCACTGGTGATGAGAAATACCTCTCATCGTCGAGTTTGATTGTTGCAGTGCTCGGAGGGGGTGACATCGAATCTCACTACCGAACACATCGGGGAAATACGACATAAGCATCTGCTGCATAATCCGACTCCTAAACCGACGTCGAGCAGTGTAGTTTGGCGTTAGGTTACAGACCATACGCCGAAGGCTCGCAGGCCAGCAGGCATTAAAACAAAGTTCCACTGAATGTTCTGAATGAAAGAAAGGCCCGAATGGCCACAACTGCTTAAGGTCCAAATAACCGAAGGGCCCGAGTGGCCACGAACACACTAACTGGGGCATCGCCCTACCCATCTCGTGGGCTAACATTTGGAGACTACATGCCACTGTTACTTGGAGCCCAATCAGGCCTCCAAGCCCACTCCTGTGGTCTTCTTCCCAGCCTTGTATCCTTTCTTGATCTTCTTGGCTCCCTCCTCGATGATGACCTGGATGGCATCCATCTTCAGCTTCTCAACTGGCCTGGCAAAGTGCTGCGCATAGAAATCGAAGTCAGGGTTTTCTGTGTTATCTTCACTATCATCGTCTAGTTCCCCCAATTTTCTAGCTAGTAAATCTTGTGCAATCTGTATGGTGTCTTTGCCCATATTTTGTTCTGCCTTTTTTGCCAATCTGACACTCTTCCTCTGTGTCTGGTTTGCATTGTCTATGTAATCTTTGTTGGAGCACGGTTTGGGTGTGCTGAAACCCTCGATGATTAAGGGCTGTGGTGTCGGTAGTGTGAGGGAGCTCAAGAAAGAGTCTACTGACTCTACCTGTGCAGGCTCAGCATTAGCTGTTTCCTACTGTATGTGTGGCTCATGCAGGTGTGTCTCTTGCTGTTCAGCATGAGCTGTTTCCTCTTGCAGGTGTGGCTCTTGTGGCTCGTTGGATCTGGCTACTAGCCTCTCTTCTGTAGCGTTAGGTGTGGGTTGGGGTTCTGGAACTGTGTGTTCCGAGTTTGAATCGTAATTTGACTCTGGGTTATCATCAGCCATCACTATCGGGTGGGAGTCTGAATGTTTGGCCCCCACTGAATGTTCTTCCTCTAAGGCGTTATCCATTGGTTGTGGCCCATTACATTCAAATAAATGATCACAGTGATCTGTATGTGGGATTGTAGGACTCTCATTTGCCTCACACAAAGCAGGTTGGGTTTCAGATTGAATGTCCCGGATTTCAGATTGAGTGTCCGGATGTGTCTCTGTCTCAGCATTTGTTAAGACTGCAGTTTGGGGGCCTAGCTGGCCCGGACCTTGGAGGTTTTCGGTGGCACCCGACTGACAACAGTTGTGGCCTATCAGCCGATTGTCTAGGTTTTCTACGGTTGCAGAGTTTTCAGTGATCAGCATGCTGCGTGGATAGTCTACTCTCAGGGTGTTAGCATCCTCATCTTCATTTGAGGGTTGTATAGTTTGTGCACGGTGCTCTAGCTCTGCATACTCGCTTACTTGTGTGGGTCGAGGTGTGTGGTGAGTGAGGTCTGTGATGATCGTGTCTGCCCCACTAGACTGAGCCAAATCACTTGTATCTAAATCAGCTACTAGATTTTTGGGAGTAACACAACCCATTAAATTATTTGCCCTCTCTACAACAGGTGGTTGCACTTGGATACGTACCATGTTGTCTGGTGCTGGGTGCTGTGCCTTCTCCATCCTCGCGATGGTCTCGATCAGTGCCTGGTGTAGTGCCTCAGCGGACAGGGTGTTGCTTCTGCCCTCCTCCTTCCCATTCAGATCAGGTTCAGTCTCTGCTGCTGTGAAAGAGTTGTTTTCCTGAGCCATTGTTTCATCGACCACCTGAGTCAAGGAACAAATAGAAGGGAAGTGGGGAGTTACCCTTGATAAACTTGGAGCTGTCATCTGTCACGGTGGGCTTCTTTGGCTTGAGTTCGGTTGCAATTGGGTCTGCAAAGGAGACCCTCTTGTGGTGCTTCTTCTCGAGCTATGGCTCCTTCTTCCTCCAGACCTGATGCTGGATCTTTGCTTCCTCTGCATGACTCCTGCCACCGCGCCACCTTGTGGAGCTGATGCAGTCTTCCACCACCCCCCTGCAGCGCGGGTTCCTTGCCCAGCTTGATACACTGCGATGACGACGGATGCCATGGTGGCGGTGGGTGTGGTCGTGGTCATCGTCGTCCCTCCTATGGTAGGCGATGTCCCGGCCTCGTTCCTGCGTACGGCGAGCGGTGATGCGCTCCCCCACCGAGTCGGACTCACCATATGCCCAAACCAACTCACGACGGGGCTGCCTGTTCCTCGCACCACCGACTCTGGGGCGTCCCTGCAGGAAAGAGAGGTCTTCCACGAGCTCAAGGTGATTGCGAAGGGTGAACACCTGAGCACGCTTGATGTCGATTGGTGGGTCGCGGTGCGTGGGCAGCATGGGCATCGGGATGCTTGTTGGCGGCTGCTCCTTGTCTGGCTCCGTCAGGGGTGAACACCACTTCCTTGGGGATGTCGCTTGGTTTGCAGCACCATGCCCACACATCATATGTCCTTGTGCGCTCACGGCGGCGTGTCTTGTCCTCCACATAGTGCACGGTGCAGCTCCTCCCCATCGCCATTGCCGCAACCTCCTCACCCCAGCAATGAACCGGGATGCCTTCAATCCGGACCTTGACACGGTAGTCCCATGCCGTGTTGGTTGCGTGGAGACGCTCAGTCCAGGGGGCAAACTGGAAGGTGCGGCCCCTGCTGGTGATGTTCCCGCGGTCGAGGATGCGTTGCCTGTCGTGGTGGTCGGCGAAGATGACGAGGAATTGCTCCGGATAGTGCTTGACTATCTGGACTCTCCCGTGGCTCAGGTCCGTCTTGCTGAGGAAGGCGTCCATGAGGTGGAAGGTCTCGGTGTCGTGGCTGAAATTTATGACAATGTCGTTCATGTTAGCAGTCATTGCGGCATTACATAACCGTTGGTCAAACTGTCATGGTGGCACCATCTATCAATGTCTCAAGCTTTCAAGAAAATCATCTGGCGATCTGCTGGTCTCAGGCCTACACCTCGAGTCGCTCTAAAACACTTCTTCTATAGTTCTATTTGGTCATTTCCTCTTTGTATAGTGATGTCAAGACTTGTTGCCATAAACATAGGTAAAGAGCAACTCATTGAGGGACGGATCCAACCCTATTCATTGTTGTCACCTGACAACAATGATTTTCTCTTATTTCCATTATAAATTGATACTCATATGTGCAATTAATCTATAGTGTAGTAGAGGTAACATCAATGGAATGTTAGGCTAGATCCGTTATTGCATCGAGCTTAGGGATGTGGTGAGAGAATAAATTGCGAGATGAGAACTGAGAAGGCAATTAAAAGGAGATTGAGAGGGGTTGAGATTATCAAACAAGCCAAAGACAGAATAGTACCGCAACGTGTACATCAAAGAACGATAGTTCTAGTAGTTTTTTTACTAATGGAGGTGGAGCAAGAAGCCCAAAACGGTAAAGGCGGCGTTTGACGAGCTTTTGCGTCTCATCAGGTGCAGTTTCTGGCTTTCTGCAGATCTCGTTTTACAGGGAGTAGTAGGCGTTTCGGACGATTCAGCGCACTATCAGCTCTGGGATTCGCGCAATATGTTTGACAAAGGGATAAAAAGGGTATTGTAGCATAAAGTGCGCACGTTTCCTTGTTCCCCATTTCGATTTTTATCAGCGCTGCCTACCTGTACTCAGTGACAGTCTGCCTGGACTCGTGATGGCGTTCAGTTGAACTCTGTTTATAAATATTCATGACCATTGCTGATTTCATTACAATCATTACGATGAAGAACGAACGTGGCGCATGAATCGAGGCCAATGTACGTGCGTGGGTACTATTTCTTTGGTAGAATTTTGGTTCAATTCAAAGTTAAACCAAAATCAAGTGTTTCTAATTTCAATGTGACATGGGTGCCGGGCACAAACAGACACGTATACCCTTTGGGGTAGTTGATCACCAATTCACCATTGCTCCATTATGCATTCCTATGCTGTAGTGGTCTCTCAACTGCTGTGTGAGCAAGTGAGCAATGCACCCATCACGCGTCGACGACTGATTGACGTAGGTGGTGGAGGCGTGAGCTGGTCGCCGGTTCGCCGCTCGTAATGCTTTCAGTTGCCTTCTGCACCATGTCGTAGTGCTTCAATTAACGCATTTTGTGCGCGTGTGCTGTCATATCCAATAATCCTATCGCTCTCTTGCTAGCTATATGTGTCCCTGTGGTTTACTAGTGTTGGTGTAATGGTGTTGCCACAGCTGACATGCTCATGATCTCAGCCAGTGTCAGCCACATCCAAAACAATCGTCCTTGACATAAGTGTTGGATTGGTTCAGAGAGTGAGAGAACCTGATTTCTTAATCCACACTAATAGCTATTCCCTAGATCGAGCCTCACAAATGGAGTATTTTAAGAGAATACATTTGCATGAGCTTTAACCATATCTTTTGTTCAGTTGAAAAAAAAAACATGTTCTCCTACCTGTTCTTCCCAGTTGCTAATTCCTACGACATATGCAAGGAATAATTGTTAGGTTTGTCTGAGTTTTAATAGTGCTATAACTGACATTGACACCGATTAATTGAATCAGCTGCGTACACTGGTAGCATTCGTCGCACAGCACAACCAAACCAACCGGGAAAAAGAAAATCTCTGCAGGCATGATGCATGTCGTCTCCTGCATAGATTTATTCCCCCAACGAACTCCTGGATCAATCTCGGTTGGTGATCGGTGAACCTGCCCGTTTTATTGGCCCAGCGCCCAAGCACAGGGAGCCCATATGTTAATATGTTATGGCAAATCCTCATCCGTATATCTGTCTAAAGCAGGCGCGGCAGCCGGCAGCTACTGATCGTCCGTCCCTTCCCTGACCCATTTCTCTCGCAGGCCACAGCGTACGTCCACCAGCCAGGAGCATGCTGTTCCGACTGTCCGGCCGCGGCCGGGCCGCCACGCCGGCCGGCCGGCAGAGGAGGAGGCGGATGGCAGTGGCGCGCCTCGGCCACGGCGGCGACGCGGGTGACGACACCGCCGCCCCGCGCGGCGCGGCGGCAGGCTGCTGTTCGCGCTCGGGAGGATCGTCATCCCGCGGCTCCGGCTGCGGGCGCTGCTGCTGCGTTCCCGGCGCGCGCTCGCGCGGCTCAGGAACTACTACGCGGACATGATGACGGGGCTCATCGCCGACGCCGCGGCGGCGGAGCCCGCGAAGGCAAGGAGGGTGGTCGTGGTCGAGGCCAAGGCGGCCGGGAGCGGGGAGACGGTGGTGCACGCGGGGAGGCCGGCAGTCGTGGTCGTGCCGGCCGCGGTGGCCGGCGCCGTGCTGCGGTGCAAATCGCACTACTACGTCCGTTAACGCGACATGCACTTGGCGTTGGGGTAGGTGTGATTGGTCCACTGTGTGTGACTGCCTGACCTGCGCCGCAGTGCTGCTGGCACATATCTCGCTTGTCGCGATTGCCATTTACTCCCGGTCTTTATGTGGTTAAGAATAAGAATGTTCACATAAAAGCGAACATCGGTGAACGTACCGTGGAAATGGATACGCAGCGGATGCGTTCTTGGTCTACCAAATCTTTGGTTGCTTTCTTTCTCCAGTTTATAATCTACTGTTATCGAGCTGTGTCGATTATGTTGTGCTTGTGCTGCTTTCTTCGGTGATCAATGATAGAGCTAGCACGCACTGGCTGCATAGCATCGTTTGGTACATCAACTCTAGCATTCACTATTCATGCACTGTTCACAGGCACTTTCACTATGTTATTGGTGAACTTAGGAATAAAATGATCAAGCCTTCTAGCACTGCCATCCACCACAAGATAGTGGGAAGGCATAGATAGAATCCATTTTTGTAGGTACTTTGTGATTCACATGTTTCTACCTTGGGTAGATGTGGATATTCACATGTGTTGTTAACTCACTTGATTTTTTTTTAGGATTGCATTGGTGCCATTGATGGCCCACATGTGTTGGCAAGGGTGCTTAGACACATGTACGCTCCTTTCATGTCATAAGTGTTGTCGACTTTGACCTCAAGTTCATATATGTCCTTGCTAGTTGAAAGGGTTGAACCTATGATGCCCCGTTCCTTGCTGATGCAATTGAGAGCACTATTTCCCATAAAGTAACTAAACTACCTAGTCAGTGCACTTATGTTCTTACCATGTCAAACACATGCACTGGAGACGCTCTTTGGTCCACTTGTAGGTAAATTTTACCTTATAGATACTAGATGTGCGATGTAGTACACTGAAGACAGAGCATTAGTGACAAACGATGTGGCGACATTTATGTTTGCCGCTAATGGCTGGTTTTCATCACTATTATATTGGTTACTAGTGACAAAACACTAATTTCGCCACAGAAACCATCTTTAGTGGCAAACAGAGTGGTGAAAAATTGTTTTTTTTTTGGTGAAACTGGTGAAACATTGCTTTGTCACTGTTTAACAAGACTTTTGTGACAAACAAAAAAAAAATTTCCTCACTGATATGACATTCATTAGTGGCAAAATAAATTGTTGTCACAAGACACACAATTAGTGAGAAAATATTATGGCGAAATTTGAATTTGCCACTGCTTAACAAACTATCTGTGTTCCTAACAATTATGCCAGTGAGATTGTCAACTACAAAGTTTCAAACATTGCTGGATTCAGCACTATGATGATGTTTCCACAAGAGAAGGTACAGTGTAATCCAAAATTTAAATTTATAAGAGGACAAAAAGCTGAAGAATTGGTGAGACTTGAAAAGTGGTTTTACTAAGGAATGGAGCTAACTAAGGCAAGCTTGATTTGACCTTGACAATAGATTTAAGGCAACAAATTTGTTGATGATAGCTACATAGAATTGATGCTGATGGACACAGTGAGAGTACATGAAGAGAGAATAGTTTTCAAATAAAACAAATAACAAAACTACATGTAAAAGAATGTTTACAGCTAAAAAAATCCAAATATTATAATAGAAAAGGTATTTGAGCGGACCAATATATATCAGAAAAACAAATCCATGTCAAATGGCATGCCCTCTGTTTGAGCTCATTTTGCAAGCCAAGCTAAATCGGTCTGATCTAATGGACAACTAATGTGATGTGCTATGTTATTCGGCAAACAGTGTTCATATACCACACGGCATAGAGCAACAAAGTCACCAAGGATGCTGAAAAAGGAGGCACCCTGTCATATCCGAACTTATTCCGAAGTAATGGATGAGGGTGGCGTATCGTATGCCGATGCAGTGTAGCAGCAACGGCCTACCTTTGTCATAGTCAACGCCCATTGGTACTAGTACAATAGCTCAACATGAAGATAACAAAGCATGAAAAAACACGGCATGATGAAAACCTGAAGCAAGTCTGGATATTACACTTTTACAACAAAAGGTAACAACGAAAAACGCGCGCGAGCGAGTTAACATTGGTTTCCCCATCCATTACCCTTTTTCTGTACTTGTACTCCAGTCGGTAGCTACGGAGTACAATTCATAAAGAGGCAATAGAGGACAAAGCCTACTCTTCTTTTTCCAGTGATCAGATCTAAAGCTAGCTAGCTTGAAATTCTTCCAACAGATATGGCTATGCTTCATGCAATTTTCCGTTTCTTGGATTAGTAGCATCGCAAACACAATAAATATGTTCATTCTAGAGGTTGTCAAATTTGATCTCAAATTAAGACAAACAGTTAGTAACTGCTAAAGATCATCTCCTCCGATCCATTAATCTATGAAAGGAACAAGATAATATTACAGATTCTTTACTCTACAATGCCTCCCAAATATAATACACTTCAAATCCTCCAAACGCACAATTGGATCTGTAGTTCTGTACATGATTTTTTATTATGATACCTGTGTTATACAACAACGTCAACAAGGAAGGCAAACCTGGGGCCAAGGCAATCCGGCGACTCCAACTCCCTTTAGGCGCAGGCGCAGGGGTCGTCGACGACGACGAGATCCTCGCCGTCGCCGCTGCGGAACGCGAGGTACCCGAGCGCGAGGCCCACGACGACGGCGATGAACACGCCGGCGTTGAACGACATGACGGCGAGCATGAGGAGGTAGCCGAGGGCGGAGTTGACCCCGAACATGGCGGCCACGGCCGTGCGCGCCGGCCAGCGCGTTCCGGCGACGACCGCGAAGGCGGGCGCGAGCAGCGGCGCCCGCGCGTCGGAGCCGGGCTTGGCGGATCCTTCCGCGATGAGCCGCATGCGGACCCGTAGGGCCTCGAGGTACTGGTAGAAGGCGGCGGCGAGCAGCAGCGCCACGAGGGAGAGAAGGTAGCCGAGCCACGTGGAGGTGCGCCAGCCGTCGAACAGGATCGTGGCCGACTTGCCCCAGTAGAAGGTCATGTGCATCATTTTTGCCGGCGGGGAGGGCGGCGGAGAAGGAAGAGAAACGACTTGGGCGCGGCGTTGGGGAGGAAGGAGGAGGAGGATTTGCCGGTGCCGGCGGGGAAACAGACCGGTGAGATTTTTAATAGAGGGGTTTTCTCTTCGGTGGGTGGGCCGCGGCATGAGACACGCCATCTGGGTCAATTTACATCCGAGCCACTGGAATCGGGTCGGTTTCCCGGCTAGTAGGCGGCGGTAGACGAGGGGCAACGCAGTAGTTACCGTGTCCAGTAACAACAAGGAGGCCGGCCAGACGTGACAAGATTCCATCACTCACCACAAGAGATCGAAGGAATATATGATTTTTTTTTTAGCTCTAATCTTCATCGGTTATAAACTATATACTCCGTATCTACAAAATGTGATTTAAGTTGGCATTCCTAATTATATTTATTAATATTTAACATGTAGTTTAGGGGAAACTTTCCTTATAGTGAGAGAGAATCCATTGCAATTAGTGTAGGTATGATATGTTATGGTTATACTGACTTTTGGAATCCAATGGTTGTGTACAAATCTTAGGCTAGTTTTCCAAAGCATGGAGCATGAAGCTAAGAACAAAGGTGCTTGCTTAGTTGCATAGGGCTTATTTGGTAGAGTTTCATCTGATTTTGAATTTCTAAGGAATTTGATTCTATGAGAGAGGTTTATATGGTTGTAAAATGATTTGATTCTTGGGCATAAACCTTCAATATTACAATAGAGAATCACTACACATAATCAGGAAAAACTATTTTTTTTAGCTCTTAGCCTCTTAGTTCATTTTAAAGAACCACTTCAAAAAATCAACAAATCACTTTATCGATGAACTCTTGCTAGATTGAGCAGAGAATAAAACTCTCATAAAGGGCTGTTAAACAGAGCGTGACCTTTCTCTAAAGACTTGCTAGCTTTTTTTTTTAGATAAAGGATGAATAACATCCGAGTCTAGCTTGGATGGAGAAAATAAACAAGTAAAAAACTACTCCCTAGTGACTCACTTGTCGCTAGCTCGAAAGAGAGCGTGTGAGTGGTGAGAAGTGCCCGCTCTTTTATACAGCCAACGCAGAAGAGAAGTAGTGAAAGCAATGAGTAAATCAATTTAGCCTATGAATACAATTAGCCGGCGACGTCGAGATCAACCGTTGTGGACGGCCTGAGGACGTTCCCAAAGCCGTTCAAGTCACTAGCTCATTTGTCTCTCGAAATCTTGCGAGTCTGTCCGACCATCTAGAGGTTTTCCTTTTTTTTTTTCAATTGTTTCTAGCTATCGAGCGAGTCATACTACACGTGGTTCTATTTGTCGTGGACATGCGTCGATGGGCGACTCTGGTGGCGCCAATTATTGACTGACGTGGAAATGGAACTTCCAATCTGGCATGAGAGGGAGTGGGCGTGGCGTGGCAGACGACAAGAGCTAGGGGCTCGCACGTAAATTGGGCCTGCAGGTGTACTACTAGTGCCCTGCTATCGAACGGCGGGTACTGCTCGCGTGCAGGTGCAGCCGCAGTACAAACGCACGACCTGTACTGCACACTCTGCACTTGTACTACAGCGATGCCCTCCGGCAAAAAGCGTTCGCGCGGCCCGGCTGAAAGCCTGAAAGGAAGCTGGAGTCGTACCCTGCCCTGCACCTGCTTTGGAAGTTTGGTGGGAGCCATGCGTGCACACTGGCCACTGTAGAGCTTCCGGTTGCGTGCCGCTAGCTCCATGTCCGTCGTGGAAGGTAGCAAAGCTTCCAAGGAGACTGGAGGTGGCGTGGCCGCGACAGGCAAAGCGCTCCATTCGCCGAGGGCCATGACGGGTCGCATTCTCGGCAATGACTACAAGGAGCTACCTGTCCAACAAGAAATCGCCGCGGAAGGGACGACGGTTCCAATAGGAAATCGTTGCCGGAGGTTGTCCTTGGATCGCGATGCGCGCCTGTTGGGCTGGAACAATGGGCCAAGATGATGCGTTCTGAGCCTCCAGGCACCGCGTTAGCTCAGTGAAGCCCGTGGGGTGGAGGAGTCCTCGACAGATGGATCCGGCCTTTAATCCCCTAGGCCCAAATCGCTAGTCTATGTTCTAAAAGTACATTTTGGCCAGCTGTCTCCGAGGAAAGAGTGGCGTATGGTACACGACACGCGAGCTGGAGCTATAAGAAGCTCAGAAGGAAACAAATATGCGGTGCCTTTGGCTTTAGCGGACTATACGTAGCATCCAACTCCGGACCCAAAAAAAAACGTGATTGCGTCCTTCGGTCGTCTTCATTCATAAAAAAAAAAAAAAAAAGTACTTTTTGGCCAGCTGTCTCCGACGGAAGACGGCGTATGGTAGAAAAGCTTTTGCGGCAAATATTTAAAAGCTTTTGGCGAAATTTGTTAAAAAAACTCGTGGGAAAAGATGGCGACCAGCTCTACTAATTACCGGCGTTGAAATATTTATATATTTTAATATAATACTTAATATGTATTTTCTATTTTAATTATAATTGACTTTCTGTAAATGGTCTGGTGGAACAGCTGGCAGAGTATAGCATCCAACTCGGACAGACCTGAAGGAAACTCTCTCTCTTTGCTTGCGTGATTGCGTCCTTCGGTCGTCTTCATCCATAAATGTTAGGACGGAGGCGGATGCCAAGTTAAGCACGGGTCCGTGAAATCTGTTTTAGACGATGATGATAATATTGGACACGCGGGCGCCGGAGATCAAGCATATCCTATCCTTCCTGGCTCGCACGCCACGTCCGTACGTGTGAGATGTGAATCACTCAACCTCCAAAAAAGAAGAAGAAGAAGTGATGTGAAACACTACGGCTGACTCACCACACTGTCTTGTTAAAAAAAAAAAGACTACGTCACACTGTCATTTTTACTTGTTAGACCAGCGTTCTTGTCACATCAGCGTGTTCTACATACAAAAACCTGATTTAAAAATTTTGAGATTTTGTTCCAAAGAACAACAAATATGGGCAAATGTACCGGCCGCTACTTTATTTCACGCGTGCAGCGTCATCTACTCTTGTCACATTTGTTCTACATTGTTTAAAAATTTTGAGATTTTGTTCCAAAGATATTTCAGCTTATTCTCTCGTCAGAAATCAGCCGAAACCGAAATCAACAAAAAAAGCTCACAAAACGTGCACCATCAAATTTTCGTTGATAAAAAAAAATCATTATCTTCACCACGCCCACGCTTTCGTCTCGTCTCGTCTCGTCTCGTCTCGCTCCCGTGAACAAACAACAACTGTAGAGCAGCACCACCCACCGCACCGCACCACCATTCCTCCGCGCCGTCCTTCGTCTCCTTCCCGGAGCAGTTCACAGTCCCACTCCACCCCCTTCTACAAATACTACACGTCAGTACCTCACCACGCCCGCCTCCGCTCCACTGCCACCCGCTTCCCTATCCACCACCCCTCCGCATCGTACGGACACTACCGACGCCGGCGCCATGGGGGCCTTCGCGAAGGAGGAGCACCAGTTCCTCGCCGAGCTCGGCCTCGCGCAGCGCAACCCGGGCGCGTTCGCATGCGGCGCGTGGGGCGGCTCAGGCCCCGCCGTCACCTCCACCAGCCCAACCAACAACCAGGTGCGCCCCCGATCTGCTCGGTTTCGCTCGCCGCTTCGTCTGTTTCGTGTTTGTTTGTTTCATTGTTTTTGTTTGTGTATACTAGGTCATCGCGGAGGTTGTGGAGGCGTCCGTGCAGGACTATGAGGAAGGCATGCGCGCCTGCTTCGATGCCGCCAAGACATGGATGGCGGTGAGTTCCACTGATAGTCCTACCAGCTCGCACGGATAATGGAATGGAATGCTGGCATTTGTGGTTTAGTAGTTGCTACTGCCTGTGGATTTTAACTGCGTGGAAATGGGATTTTTCACTCCCGTTAGGTCTTGGAAACGTTACTTCAAACATCTGCAATTGTTGGTCCTTTACGTGTTCGATAAGTTTCCAGGGAAGTTTGCATTCCAGTTTGTGATATGATGAGGTGATATGGCTCGATTTGATCTAGGAACACGGATCTCTAGTGTACGGTCTGCATCTGTGAACTTGAATTTATGCTGCAATTTCAGACTTCATGCATGTCTGGGTTTATCAGATTTTTTTAATCTATATGTTTTCTAATGCCTACAAGGTACACGACACCGTAAGTTCATTGCTGTGACAGAGTAGCATTACTAAAAACTTTTCTGTCCACCAAGTAATTCGATTCCAAAATTTTACTCCTGTCAGTGTGCTCATAGATCATAATGTCATTGCCAATGTGTCCAGATTCCTGCTCCGAAGCGAGGAGAGATTGTTAGGCAAATCGGTGATGCACTGAGAGCAAAACTCCATCATCTTGGCAGGCTTGTGTCACTTGAGATGGGGAAAATTCTTCCTGAAGGGATCGGTGAGGTTCAGGTAGGATCATACTTGCTTGATTGCTTCTAGTGCATTGTCTACAATCTGCACATCATTTTATCGTGCTCACGAAAAGTACCATCATCGAGTTCACACTTCACGGCACAACTTTGTGTTTCTGTTTTAGGATGTTAATTTATATATACTGCATCATCATCTATGAGGTTTCGTTACTGTTTCCTTACCTGTTAGAACTGCAACTTTTCCTAAAAACATGTCATTCTCATATGTGCAGCACTATTGAATAGGTCAGTTGGTACTAGATCACCAGACCTTATGTCTAAGATGCTAACCTTTAGTGAAGATGGCTGAATGACTATTTTAGTTGGATGATTTGATAACCTTGATGAATCAGCCTGATTAAGCATGGCTAAATTGTGATATTGCAGTGCATAACTGACCACCACGCCAATAGGCCCCTAATCGTGTTCAATCAGATGACTTGATGACCTCACTGAATGATCATATGAGTTCAAGTGAAATCTGGTTTTGATTCCTATGTGCATGATGCATTGGTGTGTCCTCTTTTTTGTAGGAAATCATCGACATGTGTGATTATGCTGTGGGGCTAAGTCGCCAACTAAATGGATCCATTATACCATCTGAACGTAAGACCTTTCTTCCTTAAGTTATATCTTTTTCCATGCCAGTTGAAAACTACATCATCTGCAATGAAACTGCTGATTTGAATATTTGATCATGCTGGTTGCAACTTGCAACTGACTCAGATTATCTATGACTGTTTAGGAGCCAGAAAGGGCCTTGTAATTGCCAACAAATATATTTGAATAAAGATGGTCTAGCTCTGTATGTTTGTGTATGTATTGAACATGCTGAAATTGAAATCAGCCAAGATTTTGCATCCTTTTTTTTTTGGTTTTTTGTCTATTAGAGCTGCTAATCTACAATACCATCGTACATTCTTTCATGTTAAATTATTTCCTTATCACTACTGCAGTGCTCTACAATAACACACCATTCCAGTTTTCTGTTTTGTTCAAAGCTCAGTTTTCCCAATTCCCTGAAATGTTGCGCTGATATTACTGAACTGAAATTACAATTATCACAGTAAAGGAGCATAATAAGTAGCAAATCCCTTAGAAAACAAGGTTTTGGAGTGTTACCTTGCTGATTGGTTGCAGAAGGTAGAGTCCTAGTTGTCAGTTAGAGCCTTCTGCATTAGTCTTGGGTAGCTTCATATATTTTTTTCTTCACAACTCCTGGATATAAAGCATATGTGCAGCTTGATGATGATATTCAGTGGTCTGTAACACTGTGCTTTGTGTTTTTTTTTTTTTTTTTTTTTTTGCAGGACCAAACCATATGATGATGGAGGTATTTTTTTTAACAAATAGTTTCTCATGTGGTATATCCTACTATTAGATATTACTCCCTCCATTTAAAAGTCTCCATCATGTGAGCAATTTTTTTTTTCAAAAATCTCCATCATATTACTTATAGACCACAGGTTTGGCTCATCCCAAGTGCCTGGCGATTCCTAGCATTCGATGTGCATTTATTGCTCCTCAGTCCTCACTCCTCCTTGCTTTCTGCTGCATATTTGTTGCCGCTCCTGCTCCTTGGCTGCTCGTTGCATGCAGCTCCTTGCACACGCTGCACCAGCGACCATTAAATGGCAAATCAGCGCTCGTTCACTGTGCCGAAGGCTAAAACGATGGAGACTTATGAACGGAGGGAGTAGCATGTAGCATGCTAATGTCTATGCTTATCTGAGTAGGTGTGGAATCCCCTTGGAGTTGTGGGTGTTATAACAGCATTTAATTTTCCTTGCGCTGTGCTTGGTAAGTCTCTAACATCTCATATATATATTTGGTGCATTGCATTTCTATCCCATAAAAATCAATATAGTGCATCAGCTCTCTCTTTACTTTGCATTCTAAAACAGAATGTTTAGCCCAAAAAAAAAAAAGTTTACAACTCTTGGTGCAGGGAGTTTTTAGCTGCACCCATAGGATGCCTTTTAATCCAACTTTCACAAGTTCTTACACCCTGCTCATTGTTAGTGCTATGAAATTTCTGTCAACATTTACCATATAATCATGTAATCTTAATAGCCATGAATACCTTAATAATCTCTCGTGTCATGTAGGTTGGAATGCTTGCATTGCTTTTGGTCTGTGGAAACTGTGTTGTCTGGTAAGAATGGTTTACTTTCCTGATAAAATTGTAGTGCTGATATATGTGTGTATAGAAAATGTTGCCATTAAATTCCGAAATTGAGTTGGTTCCCTGATTAGTAAATTTAACTTTCTATGACTGTAACTGTCATATGTAATGTTACCTTCTACGAACTGTTGTGGGTTGTGACGGGACTTGTCCTATTCATCTTCGTCAGGAGTTCAAGCAATTTGCACTCAGGAAGAACTTAGACAATGTGTACTGCAACCTGTGACATCCTTGTAGGCTTTTAGTAAATGTACTCTGTTGCAGACATAGGTAGACTGGGGAGACAATCTTGGTTCTCAAGTCTGAACAGTGAAAACAATGGCCATCTTCTTACACCAAAACTATTCATATATGAATATAATCTGTTCAGCATACTCACCAGTTCTGTTTTAGTGGTAACAAACTTGGTTGGCCCTGCAGGGAAGCTGTTTCTTTGTCTAATGCTGTTGTGATTCTTACAGGAAAGGTGCCCCAACGACTCCACTGATCACTATTGCAATGACTAAAATAGTGGCTAGTGTATTGGAGAAGAACAACTTGCCAGGCGCAATTTTCACATCCTTTTGTGGTGGCACTGAAATTGGTCAAGCAATTGCCCTTGACACTAGGATACCTTTGGTTTCATTCACTGGAAGTACAAGGGTAAAACTCTTTTGTTCTGATATTTTGTAGATCCTGTAACAACACCATGTTTTTTCCTAGATCTATTTTCTTGTATGAACAGTTTTTCCCCAAGATCCACTTTCTTGTACAAACAGTACAAGACAGCCTTGTGTGTTTGTGTGTGTTGTCGGGGGGGGGGGGCGCTTAACACTGTATATGCCCATCATACTGTGCTGATATTTTTAAATATGCAACACTGGTTTTTTAATGCAGGCTGGTCTGATGGTTCAGCAACAAGTTAATGCAAGATTTGGTAAATGCCTTCTTGAACTTAGCGGAAACAATGCCATCATTGTTATGGATGACGCAGATATTCAGTTGGCTGTGCGTTCTGTCTTGTTTGCTGCTGTTGGTACAGCAGGACAACGCTGCACTACATGCCGTAGGCTGGTATGTTTTTTTTTTTTAATTTCTCTTTTTCGTATTGTGGTTTTATTCAATTTATTAATTGTCCTTCCCATCTTATTACAGATACTTCATGAAAGCATATATCAAACTTTCCTTGATCAACTTGTTGAGGTATACAAACAAGTCCGAATTGGGGATCCGTTGGAGAAGGGCACTTTACTGGGACCACTTCACACTCCTGCTTCAAAAGAGAACTTTTTGAAAGGCGTTCAGACCATCAAATCTCAGGTGAAGGTTAAAAGTAGTGTTACATTATTTGTTCCTACAATTATTTCAACCTCCATCACAATCTCACTCAATATAAATAGCTATAAGAATCATGTGATTTGGAGTTTATTGCCTTGCTGGTGTTGAAAGTTAAATGTACCCCTCTGGTCACATATTTTTTTGGTTTTGGACAAGATTTGGTCAAACCGTAAAAACTAAAAATATCATTAACTTTTAAATTATTTAGTTTGTAATATGTAAGTTATCTCTGTCAAATATGGATTCAAAATATTCGTGACCATAAAATTTGAAGGATTTTTAAGAATTCTAGACTAGAAGAAATTAATTGTCAAAAAAATACACACTGAACTCAAATGTGACAAGTATTTTTGCCCGGAGGAAGTACTACTTTATGTAAGCCATGAAATATAATTTGACCTGTTTTATTCAGGGAGGGAAAATCCTTTTTGGAGGATCTGCCATTGAATCTGAAGGAAACTTCGTGTGCAACCAACGATCGTGGAAATTACACCTTCTGCACCAGTTGTGAAAGAAGAACTCTTTGGTCCTGTCCTTTATGTTATGAAATTTCAGGTAGCATAGAGTTCAATATTATGTTTTTGTATTTTTTTTGTACCTGTTCGATTTTTTTTTTAATTGAGAACCACTGTATCTAATATTCACGAGCTTTGTGTTTCCTACAGAGCTTGAAGGAAGCAATTGAAATCAATAACTCTGTTCCTCAAGGATTGAGCAGTTCTATATTTACAAAGAGGCCAGAAATTATTTTTAAGTGGCTTGGGTAAGTGTCTGCTCAACAACATGGAGCATTTAATTGATATTTGAAGAAAGGATAATATTGTATCTCTGTATTTGTGGAAAGCAAATGAGGCTTGTATTGCTCACCTCTCCTATGTAGCATTAGATGCCTGTGTTATCTCGGTTTGCAAGGCATAACGTGAGAAAGTCTGGTTCACTAGTTTTCTTCTTTTTGTTTGGTATCTTTAAACACACTACTGTGCTGGTTCCCTTTTCTAGTACAAAAATTAATGTTTTTTGCATGCCAATATCATGTATTCAGTCTGATAATACCCAGTAAAGCAGTAAGCTCAGCTGGAGTTCCCATAGATTGCATATGCATTTAACCATACTCCTCTGCGACAAAATAAATCCTATATTATTTTGAAATTAATATTCTTGCAAAATTTTCCCATCTTTTATTGGGACCTTGCAGCTATATTTTTTATTGCCAATAAGACATTCTCACTGTTTGCTCTCTTATTATGCAGGCCCCATGGTAGTGACTGTGGTATAGTGAATGTGAACATACCCACTAATGGTGCTGAAATCGGTGGAGCATTTGGTGGAGAAAAAGCAACTGGTGGTGGACGGGAAGCAGGGAGTGATTCCTGGAAGCAGTACATGAGGAGGGCAACTTGGTAAGAGCATACACATTTTAGCTGTGATTGGACTTGAAATGGCACTTAGATTATCGTTAGAGGAGCGCATAATAAGGGTCGCTGTGAGTTGCATAATTGGATATTATAATATGCTGGCATGCCAACCTCCACATGTCACAATGAGTCTAAGATTGTAGAGTAGGTGGTTATTATACTCACCTATCTTCAGCCAGGCTAGTTTCTTGCTTTTTGCACACATTTGGGTTGCTCTTAGAGGGCAGGCTGGAGACTCTCGGCCCTAGTCTACGGTTTGGTGTTTTGGTCCAGCCTTTTACTGTGCATTTTTGCCAACTGCAAGTCTGCAACACATCTTTACTGGATATTCTTCTTAGTATTGGAATAGCGAACATAGGCAAAGAGAATTATATGAGTTACAACTTACAAGTACCCTTTGTTATGATTGCCCCACTCGTTTGTGTGTTGTTATTTATAATAGGTTACTGCAAAGTTGGAAGTTTTCTATTGTAAGGACAATTTTCAGTTCAAACCTACTTCCTCTATTTCCAATTATAAGACGTTTTGACTTTTTTTGATACATGGCTTTTGCTATGCATTTGGATACATGGTAATATCAAAAACCAAAACGTCTCCTTTTTAAGTATGCTCAAGATTCTTAACATGCTGGCTCTGGTTTTCCCGGCTTTACTGAGACCCATTTCACACATTTGCAGTACAATCAACTATGGGAGCGAGCTACCTCTAGCCCAGGGAATCAATTTTGGTTAATCCAGCAGGAATGTTGCGCATGGATCTCGGTGTTTTCTGCGGACGTGGATGCCGTATGGGATAACTGATGTAACAGCATTTGAGAGCCCTGCATAGCATGGATCTCGTTGTTTTCTGCAGACGTGGATGCCGTATGGGATAACTGATGTAACAGCATTTGAGAGCTCAGCATAGACTTGAGCAGCGTTTATCGGCGTCAGTTGTCAAACCTAAATTGCAAGAGTATGTGTACATAAAATAAAATAAGATGTCTGTTGCTCGTGTTCCATGGCACGTTTAGGTGCGGTGTCCAGACAGGCTCCACACTTAAATGGACCATAAGTAAACATTGTCATTCACATTCAGGCTCCACACTTGCAGAGTAAATTTTCAGCCTTTTGCCTTTTGATCTGGAGTTGAAGTGGAGCATTATTCGTTTTGAATAACACATGAAAAAAAAAAAACGCTGCAAGTTTGCACCTGAAAGATAAAGGAACTATGGATATATTTTCATCTTTGTTCTGCAAAACAAGTCTCACTAGACAAGAATAAATTGACAAAAAGGCACCTGAGTGTGGTGCATTCATGCCCTAATCACAAGCTCATATACATTGCTATTGTTTTCCCTGTTGATGCGCTTTAGTGCCTCAAAACTTCTTCTGCTTCCTAAGAAGTCTATTCTTTTTTTAAGCTACAAGTCCTTTCTCTGCTGATTCAGCACTTGAATACAAAGACCGAAGTCGATCTGCATGGCGGGAATCCGTATGCAAAGCCATCTCTATCTCGTTGGTTGACATGTTTTCCTATGAAAACAAGACATAATTTTTGTGCCATTAATCTTTTTACAAGTAAAGAGTAAACTTCAATGCATTTATCCTTGTGTGAGCAAATAATGTGTAGTTATATACCTGGTAGAAGTTGTAAATGTGATCCAGCAGCTGTATGCATGTAAAGCCACCGTTGTTATAGAAAGTCTTTGAGGAAGGTCCAAGTTCTCCAAAACGATCAATAGGAAAGAGTATGGTAAGGAAGTGATTCTTGAAGATCAGCTCACTTCGCTCACTGCATGGAAAAAAAAAAAAACAATTAGAATAGCAGATCGGCCGAGGCTTGATCAATTTCAGTTCCAACTAAGGATCACCTCTCTTTCAGTGGACGGGACAAATTATCAGTTTGTTGATCTGGATCCCTCACATCCCCATTTGCATCAAAGTAAGTGATGCTTTGCTGCTCATTGGCATCATCGGACAATGAAGAATCCATATAAATTGACGCTGATGAAGTTGGTTCAGAGATTGTCCAGCAAATTGAATCCATAAGCGTGGCTGGTGTGATCGGGTGAATGGGTACTTCACATGACTGGCTTAAAACCAAAAGTTGGTCATGTTCAATTGAGGAAATGAAATCAAGAATAGCTAAATAAATGTGCTGTACTCTTTTATTAAAGAACCGTGTATCCTATGATCTTTTTTTTTCTATCTTTAACAGTCATACTGACCACTAGGGCTGGATGCAAAGTATTTTTAAAGTATTAGAGAAATACTATGGTTTTACAAAATGCTTTGGTTTTCAAAAGCTACTAGGTGTTTGGATGCAACAAATCTTGTAGAAACTCCAGTCACGACCTCTTTTTTTTCTAAACCACAGTTTTGTGTCTCTTTGGCTTATAAAACCACAGTTTTGTGATACTATGGGTTTTCCAAAACTGCAATATGTAAACAGGCCCTAAACTACCTGGGTAGCTGGTGAGGAAACCCCACATGCAGATTTATAGCAATGCACAAAAAGAAGAAACCCGTAAGCAGATTAATCCACACACAAAAAAGGAGAGAAACAAGGACAAATTAGGCACAAAATTCATCGACTCATTATAACCATGATATAAATGACTAAACCCATATTAATATGCGTATTAATGGCTGATAAGTTTTGTCTTATTTACATATCAGTTTTGTGGGCGCATGCCAAGGAACCTGCAACTTGTAAAAATAACTTTTACCTGCATGCGACGAGCACGGCGGCCTCGGACTTCTTTCTTTGCCACTTCAACAAACTTTTGCCTCTCTTGATGTACTTCATCGATCTCCTCTTGGGTTGATGGACGACCACAGGAGCTTGTGTTTATAGAAGGAACACTTCCAAGTTTCCTATTCTGAACTCACAGAAGATCTAATGTCACTTCAGTTGTAATCAAGCAATAGAAACTTAACACAAACAACAAACAAAGCATAAAATTTCAAGTGCAAAGGATTATGGAAACATAGGATCAATACATCACGGAGTTCATTGGAAGAAATTTAATGTTGTTCATTATGCAAAATAAGAAAACAATGTCAGGCCCATTACTGCCCTTCTACATGGACCACAATACCCTGTGCAGTATCTTGTTCCTTCTCACTAAACATGTCGCAGAAGGGTAGCTGCCTGTTACCGAACATAATGGGCCATAAGTAAACATGTCACAGAAGGGTACTGTCTACTCTACTCCATCTTATCCATTATGAAGATAGGTAAGGTAGGGTTTGATCATGTAATACGCCAGAAATCAATTCGGTATTTCTCAGATTCAATACATAGATGGTGAGGAGGGGAAATGCCATAATAAAATGGGAAAGCATGTGAATGAAAACTCCTTGTTGGTCATGATTTTTTCTAGTGGATCAGAGCACAAAAGGGAATTTTTGGATAATTGACTCAAGCGTATAATTGTACAACATAGTAACTTACCTCATTTTCCAGAACCATGGCAACATGCCTAGCTAGGTCAGACGATAAATGGACAAGACGTTGCAAGTTTTTTTCCTTCACTGTTTTCAAGATCCAAAGCGGCTGATAGATTGGAAGGAGGAAAAGGTTAAGGCAAAGCAACCCCTGGTAACTTAGCACCTAAGAAACAAATGCAAGGATTATATATTACTTACAGTTACAATGTTGTCTGAGTGGCCTACATATCGCTTAACACAGGCATCCTCACAGACAATATATGTGGCAGGGCAACCAATAAACCAGTGCTCCAGCAACTTTGCACCTTCTCTAGTAGCAGCATCAGAAATCTGCAGTGAGGGGGTTTGGTAATCCTCGTAAGCTAAAGAAATTCAGAGAATCCATTGCATCACTTGAGCTGATTAGCAATTTTTGTTTGCATGAAGCATTGACAGATTCATTAATCCAAAATGGTGTTGCAAATGCAATATTCCATCAAAAGAATAAATATAAATTACTCTTTTCCCTGCCTAAAAGTTACAGTTTGGTAGCCTCGATTAATTGAGCAACCTTCAGGAAAGGTGGAAAAAAATCAGTTGGACCATACCTTTTTCCTCATCTCATCAGATATCCCAGGGTCAATGTAGATTGTGTCATTCATAAAAACCAACCCATCGTGACCGCCTTCTTTCCCAGGAGTCTGGAGCGAATGCTTCTGGGTCATATCTGAGCATGCCTTGTCCTGAAATATCAGTGGTGGAAGGCAAGACTTCTCATTAACAGGAACTCCAACAAGGCGGTTGAACTCCCCAAGCGGCACACCGTTCTCCCCAATGCTCTTGATGGCATACAGGGATTCATCCAACCTCACTACAGTCAAAACATGTGAGGATACAATGACGCGTTAGACCGTCAGTAACTTCAGCCAAAATCGAAGGCCACAAGTTGATACATAGAGCTTGAGAGCTTACTGTTCCTCCGCACGCAGTCCACAAACCAACCCAGGGTAACGAGGAACAGTCCGTTCCTCGGACCATGCTTCAGTGCATGCTCGAACTTGCGTCCGGCAAAGCTGTGCTGCAGGTTAAGGAGCCACAACATCCCATCTGAATTAGGGAAGCAAATGCTAGTATAGTACTATCATAGTCTGGACAGAGAATAATTTTCACAGCACGCGACGGTCATGTCGTGCAAAGGATATCTGAACCACAAGGTGCGTGCACTTGGGGTGCAAGCTCCCGCTGTACTCGCCCCCGAGCCGCTCCGTCGCCTCCTTCACCTGAACCCTCGCCTCTGCAACCAACCAAGCAACCAGCCGAGAACACGAAAACCCCATCAAACATAAACAGTCAACCTTCATCGGCAAAATCACAAGCAATTAAACCGCGCACTTTCTTCAAAAAAAAAATTAAACCGCGCACCTTTGGACAGCCCAGTGACGCAGATGACGAGGCTTCCGAAGGGCCCATCGGCGCGCGCCGCCGCGGTCCCGCGCGAGGCCGCGGAGGAGGAGGAGACGGTCGATGCGGCGGATGAGGGGTTGTGGTGATGCATCCCGGGGATCACCAGCCGCGCGCAGCCCCTACTGACGACCACCTCCACCCCGGTACGACTACGCGACATCCCGGCTGCTGCGTCTGCGTCGGAAGGCGGCGGCACTCGCGCTACGCATGTGCGGCGAAACTATTAAAAGGGCGGGCGAGGTTCCGTGAGGTGGGGAGAAAGGGAGGGTGAGGAGGAGGAGGAGCCGGATCCGGTGCCGCTTTTCGAGAGGGGTGGGGGAAGGTAGTTAATGGCGGCGATCGCGCGCGGAGTTTTCCTTCGGGCAGTGGAGGTTGGAGAGGGGACCTCGGGGGCGGCGGTGGATGACGACGAGGGCAGAGAGGCGATCTGGCTGGCTACACGGCGAGGGAGGGAGGTGAGGAGGTGACCGTTGGGAGGGTCTTCCTTTTCTTTTTCCTTTTTTTTATTGGGGGTGTTTTGGCTGCTGGAGCAGCCAGCGGATAAGACGGATGGAAGAAGAGCGGTGGACTGGAGATTAATGTTCAGTCTGGGCATTATTAGGTGTGGACGCTGGACTGGACACATGTGGCTGAGATGTGATGGCGATAGTTGGTGCACTAATCTGTGGTTGTTTACTGGAGTTGGCAATGTGATTATTGTAGTTAGAAATAGCTGGGCATATCGGTTGCTCTTGTTGAATAAGCAACAAGTGGGTAGGGTAGATGGTGGTGGTGTGGTGTTGATGTAGATTTTTTTTTTTTTGCGAGTGTCTCTTTCCGGAGAGATTTGAAGTGATATTAGCGTGTTAAGATGTATTAATCTCTTTAATCTTGATGGTCACTGTTGCTTCTGTTTTAAATTATAGCTCCCCCTTTAGCTATTGTTCTGAGTTGGACTCCTTCAACTTTAATCAAATTTCGGTAGAGGATTGATTTGGACTACGTGCAATTGCATAGCCAAACCTACCGAATAAATGTCAGAACCTGTTGATCCTTCCTTGGCTTTGCCACCGGACACAACCTACGGTGTACAGCACAGAGAAACTGTTCCAAATCCAACGCATAGCTCCAACCGTCCACTTTGTCACGCACTTTTCGTACCGACGCACAGCGAAACCCCGCAGCCCGGATCACGTGCCTTGTTGCCTTGCGCCCAACCCAACCATCATGATCGTCCAAGAAGAATCCTCTTCCCTTCTCGTTTCGCTGCCCGCCGAGAAAGCCTGCACCTGCGGCTGCGGTTGACCGGAAAGAAGGTAGTAGCAACAAACCCTTCACGAGCGGTGTCCGTCCGTCCGTCCGGTGTGCGTGTGCACCGGTCTGGTCCACGGGATTGAATGCGGACGCCGAGCCGAGCCATTGGTGAGTCCGTTGCTGTTGCTGTTGGTGGACTGGACCGGACCGAGAAGGAAGGAAGGCAGGCAGGGTGGTTGCGGCTGTTCCCTCGCGCTCCCGCTCGAGCATAGGAGTAGATGAAGATGACCTGATTCACACGACAGACACGCTGGTGTTTGCTGATCCAAAGGGCTCCATCTGTCCTAAAAAGCCGTTTACGTGAGCGTCAGAATCCAAACACTGGGACGGGTTCCTCTGTTGAGGCCTCCGAGGCAGAGTTTCCATCACGGGTAAAAAGTGGAATTTTGTTCCGAGCGACTACTTTGTGAGTCCCGATCAATTCTTTCGATGAGGAAAGGGCGGCAGCAGGCGTGACCGCGCATGAGCATCGCCATCTTGCTTTGCCGGTTTCCTCCGCCTTCGGTGCGGAGCTGCAGTGCTGCACTGTGCCAGCCGGTCGTCGACGCGGAGTCTGCCAGGGCAATCAATGATTAGCACGGCGCCGGCTCGGCTCGGGTCTCCATCACCGATCTGAGATCTCTCCGTTGATGCGAAGTGTCCTTGGAAAGCAGTCGCTGCGCTCATCAACACTCTGTTAGACTGGGAACGCACACCGGGGCGCTTTATGCCGCTCGTTTTCCGCACCCACCGGCCTGGGACTGGGACACTCAATCAAGCGTGATGCATCTTTACGTACGCCGTCTTCGAATGTTTACTGTGCTGCCTGAATCTATATCCAACAATCACCTGGCAAAACTCTCACATATTGGGAATGTGTACTAATCGTTCACGGGCACTTCGTTCTATGTGTAGTTTTCATTCTCGCATGAGGGTCTATGACGCATTGTGTAGGACGGGCTTAGAAGAGTTTGGTTGGATTATTATTATCCGTCTAATTTCAGGCCCACTATGAAGGTTCTGCTGCTCTTTTTTTTTTTTTTTTTTTTTTTTTGAGCAAAGGTCCTGCTGCTCGTGGACGAAACGTTGCAAGGCCTGTTGCTGTTGATTCGGCCCGTTCGTTTGTGGAAGTCGTCCAACCAAGCACGCTACGAGTGGCCCATCCCATGCGTTGGCCAACCTAACATCATACGGCCGCAGGCGGAGTGATCAAACGCAGCATGGGCTGGTCCCGCCACCCTGGCACGGGCCGGCACAGGCCGCGTAGATTCCGCCTCGCGTTCGTCTGAAAACATGGCAGGAACGTGGCCCACTCAGAGCTTCTCTAAAAGTACCCAAACATCACAACCAAAAACTGATTTTAGGTATTTGCATCCAATATTTTTTACGATCCTCCAAAACTCTATATTTTTTTGACTTTTTGTTAAAAAATCTTGGGTATGTCTAGGAGCGACAAGCAGAGAAGCCATCATTTGATTCATTTCGGTTGGGGCACTATTGAACTTTCTAATCCCCAACCCGTTACAACGGGGGAAAAAAGAGAGAGAATTTCTTATTTGGTCAATTAAAATTAAGTCTTCTCTTCTTGTTCCTACCTGTTTGACCCAAATCTATCTTTGATTCTTTTTGTAGCATTTTCGTCAATTTGGCCCTCAAATAGCATTAAATGATGGACGAAAAGATCGTTTTACCTTTGGGGGCGAAATTAACTTAAAGGCCATACACAATTTTATTGCATGTTTCACAAATGTTTGTATTTTGTACATGTTTCATTGAACGTTATTTTAGAGTCGCTTATGCCAAATTGTATGTGCCATAATCTTAGGTCATCTTGTTGCCTCGCTTCGTCATCGCATCAAAACAGCGTGCATGGCGAGAGCCGAATAGGATATGATGCCCTTGTTCCTTGGTTTTCAAGGGACAACTTGAACCCATGCATCTGAGACGAAAATTCCTCTCTGGAGACGTTTTCATCTCCTTCGCTCTGGAACCAGCATCCTCTAATTTGGGACCATCCCATTTCATTTTTATCCGTCCTAACAACCAAACACATTGTGAATCACGATAACTATTTGTACTTTTTCCTCTCCTACTACCTCCATCCGATAATAAATAAGTATCGGGGTTCGAATACCCAGGGCATCTCAAGAACCTTGTTAGTCAGTTTACCAAGCGGCCTAGCCAATTAAAGCCTAGCAATCGAGGCCCATCGATCAAAGCCATGCAAGGCCTGGACCGCGCATAGAGGAAGGCGGTCGACCAAGACCTCTCCCTTCCCCTTCTGCTTGCAGCACAACGCCACACGACCTCTCTTTCGTAGAAGGAACGAGGAGAGGACGAGATCAACCAACTAAACCGGTAGGAACACTCTACTCAATCCGCTAGGGCAAAGGGGACAACCATCTCAGGATAGACACCATCGTTGCACCTTACTGCAAAGTAGAAAACACCGCCAAAAAGCAAAAGCCGGCACGATGCCCACCATCTAGCTACACACAGATGACACGGTCACACGACCCCACCTACCCCACTATGGGATGGGGTGCACGACCTCTACCTTGATCACCACGAAAGGCAAAGTCGTTGGCAATCTCGACCCCCTATCTTGGGTCGAGACTAACGACATCACCACTAAGACACCAAACGACCCAAAGGTGACTACCAACTCCCATACCTCCACCTAGACGACTCCTAGAAGGACAATGACGAAGGCCACGGTGAGCTCATGTCGCATAGGACAGTTGGCGAGCCACCACCGTGCCTATTTTGCACTATGGCACCATGTCACGCCATGCTGCGACGTTGGAGCAAGGCCATGACGATAGCTACACGAAGATGTGTATCGGCATGAGGGTAAGATGGTGTTTGCTTGCAAGCCAAGCTTATTTGTCTTCTCCCTCCCTCAAGCCCACAACTCGGGAGAACCTCCTTCTCTATATATGGCACTGCCCCCCAAACTCTATATAAGGGCCGCTAGGGCGCCCTTCCAAGGGGACGAACTCTCATGACTTCATTCGGGCAGTCCATCCTCCATCAACTATCTCACTAGTCACTACTTCTTCTTGCACCCCTACTGTAAGAACTTCAAAGCATTCAACTGAGGAGCACACACTCTTACTCTCTTTGAGACTGGGTGTAGGGCTCGACCTGAACCAATATAACTCCTTGTGTCTAGGGATGCTACCATTTGTATTCTAGAGCAACACGACCTACATACAAATTGACTCGTCGGTTGTCAAAACACTGACAATAAGTTTCTAAAAATGTAACTTTAAGACATATCAATGATACTAACAAAAGACACATGTAGCACGACGCACATACAAATTGAATTTGGCGGTTATAGTTTGCATACACTCATAATTAGCTTCCATATTAGGAGGCAATGTTCCATAACTGTGTACAATGTTAATTTTTCTTGGACAATTAAACCTTACTCCCTCCATCCTTTATACAAGTCGTTTTGTGTTTTAACTTTTGTCCCTGAAAGGAAGTCGTTTTAGCCTGTATAGCCTATCGCACGCTATACCACCTATCCATCCGTCTACTCATTGTGGCTGCACATCTGCAAGTTGCATGTGGCACTGTGAAAGTTGGATCATTTGTTTATGCAAAAAAAAAAAATCTATTATGGCTAGTGTGAGTGGTGAGTGGGAAGGAGTGGACAGTGCTCTCATGATTACTAGTAGGGATAATGCAGTCTTTTACCACCCACCTTGTTCTCCCCTCCCCTTGCTATAACGACTAGTATAAAGAGACAGGGGGAGTAGAAGCTATTTGTTATGGGACGGATGGAGTAATATTTTGGGAACCATGTTCCAAATAGGAAATGCACACAACACGAATGGACTCTACTCCGGATGGTAGCTCCCGAGGATGGGAAGCTCTCGGGTTCAACCCCCAAGCTACGCACCCCCTAGCTAGGATTCGTACACCTTAAATGGTGAATTCTAGTTGGCGGTGTGGAAAAAAATTCCCTCGTCGGTCCCACGTCCAAAGCACAGGTCTGTGGTCCGCTCATCTCACGGAACTGTGATGCCGCTGTGTATGGGGTGGGGCAGGGGTTCAGGAATTTTCTCGATCTTAATGAGAAGATCTTCTTCTTAAGCAAAATGCCCGAGCTAGTCTTAGTCACAGCAGGTCGAGTTTTTTGAAATGCACACAACCATTGAGCTCTCAAACCTCTTCACCGAAAAGTTAAAGACCATATTCTAATCATCGGTTCTGTACGGAATTGTAGGGTCCAACCAAAAATAATAATGAACAATGTTGAAACATGCTTCTACTCCTCAGTCTTAGTAAACGCAGTTGGCGATTGAACATTCATTCAGGACCACCCTACATTCCTTCTAACAGATGGAGACACGATGAGTCAAGAGAAGCCTGGTGTAGGAACAAGTTTTTACTACTAGGACTACTACTATACGAGGTAGTTTGTGGCTACAATTAGCTGCCCCTAATCCTGCATAGCTACGGGACCATTTGCTCCACACACACTCTGATATACACGATTCCTGCCGCTTAATTTGACCACAATTCTCCCATGACGAACGCCTTGCAGGTCGCATGCAGCTTGAGGCGAGGCAAACGCGCGCGGGGATTCCAACTCAATTCCATGAAAATTCTCTTCGTGTTTGGCGCACCTATATATGCACGTACGCATCGCCATTGCCGCTGAGCGATCGAGCGAAGAAAAGTCGTCGTCCAGCCAGGGTGGTCGCCATGGCGTGGCGTACGTGGCTCCTGCATCTCGAGGCTGGCCGGGGGACAACGACCACGCCGATCGAATCGATCGCTATTATCTTCTCGTCGCCAAGCCCGGCACGCACCACATGGGGAAAGCTATGCGGAAAGCTAAGCAGCCAGCTAGCCCGGCACGCACCACATGGGGAAAGTTTCGTTCGTCCCTAGCACGATCGATCGCGCGCGTCCAGGAAAACAGGCCCCGGCCGCACGCAGTACGTCCATTGATTTCCTACATTATCATTGCTTTGCTTTTGCTTGTACTGCTAGTACTGTCCTCCCGTGTGAGCTGCCACTGCCAGCAGGCTACGTGGTATGCCCATCATCACCTGTCATAGTAGCTTCGTCAAGGGTAATCACGTACTGATCCAGATTATGCTACTACTGCAAATCGACAGTGAAGTGTGTGCTGCCGATACCAGAAAAAAGATCGACGCACACAGACACACAGATGGGTCCATTTGCGTCTGGAAGCGGCGGAGAGGAGCATTGCCTCCGTCCGTCCACGAGCGCGCGTCTCCCGACAGACACGCCGGCCTACTACGCCTCTAGCGTCGCTAAAGGCTATACTACTACTGTTTAGTCGGCACACGTAAGGCCAGACGCAAAACGTCCGAATCGGAGCGGACCTACACAACCATCGCCGTCGTGGACTGCAGTCGCAGGCACGCACGCGTCCACCGTACACACGGTTTCCAGGGAGGACCGGCCGTGGGGTGGGGCACGGCATGGCAGGCGGCTGTTGGTCGCCAGGGCCGCGGCCGGCGACCTTGCACGCCTGGCAGCCGCTGTTACGGCAAGCGACTACACCGCCTGAATGTGATGGGTGAATCCGTGCACATTACTGAGCCGCTGTACGGGGAGAGAGATATGCAATTAATGGGTAGTAATTTAATTAGGGGCGGGCGAGACGTGATTAGCATCGTCGTAAGCGCCCTCGTGCTGCTAACCCCTTTGCTTAGGGCCGGGGTTTAGGAATAAACATGTGGTTTGGCACACACGCGTCGGGCCCGACCAGGCGCGATGGGATCCGTTGCGGCGCGGTCGTGACACTTGGTGCGCAACTTGCCCCTCGCCTCGATCGCGCAAGCCCACACCCTTTTTTCCTGCTTGCTCTCCATGAGGGCCGGCATGCATGGGGCAGCATGCACTTTCCATCGGGCTTCATATCATAATCATAATAATTAAATTAACACTAATAACATAGTAGTAGCTTCTTGATTGAAAAGTCAACCGACTAGCCGGCTGAGGGTAGAGCAACTCCAAAAGTTCCCAAAAAATATAAACCCCAAAGCTCTGTATTGGGGACTCTCTTCAATAATTGTTTCTCAAAAACTAGTTACCTCCAATACGTTGCACCCAAAAAAAAATATACTTCCACATCGACAATTAGTTGGATGAGGATGATCTATAAATAGAATTAGTTGCATTCTAAGTTTTTCATCCGTAGCCACAACCATTCCTCCTCAGTAGTTCTTGGGCTATAAATAGAATTAGAGCAGGCGGGAAGAACATTGGGGGCGCTGCATGAGTTTGCATATACAAGGGGCGCCACAACAATTTTTCACAATCAACAAATATTGGGGGAAGCTTTGGGGAGCTGTTGGACCACTGATTTTCTCCTAATTACGTAAATTAAGTTTTGAGAGTATTATCGGTCTTCTCTTGGAGATGCTCGTACATTGCAGTGCTTTTGCCTGTCTGGAAAAATATCAGCCGACTCACACTGCCGTTTTGCAGTGACCCGTCCCGTCCCAGATTTGTTGTTTCATGCCAAAAAGTTTCTCTCTCTCGTTCAGTATCTGGGATCATCTTTCTAGTGTAGTAGTACGTCCCGGCCAGCTGCCTCCAAAAGGACCCTCGGAAATTGATCAAGCTAGCTAGCTACTCGGTTCTGTGCGCCAATCCTATCTCGCCGATTGCCGCCACCGAGAAACCCCTTGCACTTGCACCCTTGCACCTTGCTTGCCTATATCTGCCGCTCCCGGGCCGGGGCCAGCTCTCACTCTCGTTCGTTCCACTCCTGCTGATCCCTCATCCCATTCCCACGTGTACTGCTGCTGCCATAGCCGTACTGCCATAGCCATAGCCACAACCATTCCTCCTAAGTGGTTCTTGGGCTATAAATAGAATTAGAGCATGCGGGAAGAACATTGGGGGCACTGCATGAGTTTGCATATACCAGGGGCGCCACAACAATTTTTCATAGTCACCAAATATTGGGGGAAGCTTTGGAGAGCTGTGATTTTTCTCCTAATTACCTAAATTAAGTTTTGAGAGTATTATCGGTCTTCTTTTGGGCGCAAGGTTGTGGCAACGCCTCCCGACCGTTGCGGCTGGGCGGCCGGCGGGACCACCGCCGCCGCCCCCCAGCGCCGGCGGCCACCTCGGCCCCCGCGCCCGCCACCGCCCCGTCCTCCTCCCTCTCCCTCCCTCCCCCGTTCTCCCCGATCCGCCTCGCCGTTGCACTCCGGCCTCGCGGCGGGGGGCGCGGCGGCGCCGCCGGCGCGCCCCCAACACCGCCCGCCCGCTTCTCCACCACCATGGGGCCCGGATCCGGTCTCGCTAAGCCTGGATCGGCGGCGGGCCCTCTTCGCCCCGAAATCGCGACGACCGCCCCGGCCCCGGCAACCGCGCGGGAGGGCCGTGCCCTGCTCCGGCCGCCCGTGGCGTCGGCGAGGCCTCGCCAGGCGGCGCCGGAGATGCTCGGGCCGGCTGCCGGCCGTCGTCGATTCGGCCTTGGCGCCCGGCAACCCCCTCGCTGCTCGGGGGAAGTGACCATGGCGGACCCCACCTTCGCGCCTCCGTCGACCTCGCCGTCACTACGGCCGTCCCCTCCGCCCGGCTTGGAGAGGTTGGCCTCGGCGACGGGAGTTGTTGGGGGCCGACTCCCTTGAAGATGGGAAGGTCGCACGAACGCCGCCGTCCAACCTGGGCTCGCTGGAGCGGCGCACGGCGCTGTTCGGCTGCGGGGAAGGAAGTCGCCGTCGCGAGCCGCCGTCGGTGGATGCGGATGCGGCGCCCGTGCGACACGCCGTCGTCTGCCGTCTGCGGTCACCGCCTCGCCGAAGCGAGCACGGAGCGGCGTGTGGTGCTGCTCGGCCGCCTCGTTGCGAGTTTAAGCCGGCGGTGGAGGCGGATATGGTGTTGGTGCGTCCTTTTGCTCCGATTGCGTCGCCGCCTGCCCGGCCCCGACGCTGCTCCGCTTCGCGTCGGCGTCTACCTACCCCCGCCCCTTCCGTTGGGAGACCCAAAGGGTATCGCGGTGGATTGATGGCTCCTTCTCCGACTGCTCGGACAATGAGGGCGACCGTCGGCGGAGGCCCCCCACGCCCGTGCGGCGCGGCGTGCATCTATCACCCGCTCGCCGGGGCGTTCTGGACTCCGGCGGCCATGCGGAGGGGATCGGTGAAGCCCCCCTCTGCCCGGCATAGACGACGCCCATGCCGCCGGATCCGGCCGGTCGAGCGCAATCGGCGTCGCCGTCGGCGGCGGCCGCCCGCGCCTCCGTTGTCGCCCCGCCGGCTCCGGTGCGAGCCACGCGTAGGCTCGGCCCCGCCGGCCCACGTGTCCCCGCCCATCAACGCCTTGGCGCCCGTTGCGGCCTCGCCGCCGTCGTGGCCCGCGGCGCGGACCAGTTGAGTGCCCCCATCCGCCATCGGCACCCATCGCCGGCGGCGAAGGCTTCACTCGTCAGCGGCGCGGCGTGGGCCGCGGCGTGCCCGCCCATCCCCGTCGCCGGCGGCCGTGCGCCATCCCTCGTCGGCCGTGCTTCAATTGCTGGCTGGGGATCACGTCGGCGCCAGCTGCTCCGCCTCGCCCGGCGCCTCATCGCCTCGGCCGCGAGGCCTGAGCGAAGCTGCGCGGCACCGTCGCCGCGCTCCGACACCGCAAGCGCCCAGCGTGTAGGGTCTGCGGGCGCGTCGTTGCCTTGTCGAGGACCCTACCGGTTGCACTCAAGACCGCCGCGACGCCGTTGGCGATGTACGGGGCCTAGCGTCCCAGGGTCAGGCCGGGTCCTCGGCTGCCTTCTTCGTTGGGCAGATCCTCTGTCCGATCACCTCGACTTCGGCCCGGCCCCAGCGAATGTCGCCGTCGAGTCACCGCCTCGGTTGGTGTGGCCTCCTCCGGATGTTGCGATCTCGGCGACACGCTCGTCGTCCGACGCGAGCTCGTCGTGGCTACTGTCTCCTCCCCGGACCCGCTCGTGCTTCTACCGTCGGTGTACGCGGTGCCACCTGCTCGGGTGGACCCGATGGTCGATGAGCTTGCGGCCTCCCTTGTCGCGCCTCCGTCCACTCCGGTCATACCATTGCCACTACTGTCGGAGCCGTCTTCACCGCTGTGCATGGTCGCGCTACGCCCCGGCGAGGTGGATGCCTCGAAGGCTCATCTTTGCGGCTGGCGGATCCGTCTTCGACGCCCCGCGCCGTCCGGCCATGCCTCTCGCCGTGCGGGATGAGGGCTCCCTGCCTCCGATCCAGGCCGGAGGTGCGGGGGGCTTGTGGCCCGGGAGGTGCTGCCGTCCGCTCCGTCGCCGCTTAAACCGACCCACTAGGCGCCGACATGTTGGGCGCGGCGGTGCGAGCCATAGGGCTCCTCGCACTCCTACTACCTCGGTGGATGTCCCACCGATCGGCGCCGCTGCTTCGGATGCTTCGATCCCGGCACTCGTCGACTCGTTCACCCTGCCCTTCACGGAGCCTGCCAATGCCCCACCGCGCAAGCGGAGGACCGGGTCGTCGATGACGGCCCGGGTACCTCGTCGCGGCGACCGGCCCCGCCCAAATTTGCTTCCGCGATCACCACCGGTGAAGCGGTAGCGGCGTGTCGATCCGGCAAGTGGGCCAAAGCGCCCGTGCCGCGCGGCGTCTACCCCGGACCCCTCACTCGCCCGCGAGGTTCCACGCAAACTTCCGGGATGCCAAGCCATCCTCTAGGCGGGAGAGTGTGCGCAACATCCTTCCCCTCCTCGGCGTCCGCTTCGCGGGGGATGAGTCGGGAGTTCCCGGCGCGGGAGACACCCAACGCCACCGGACCCAGTCGCATCTGGGGGGTCGGTTCGGGAGCACGCGGTCGCGCCTACCGCTGCTTCCATCCGGGACTTCATCGCGTCGATCTCCCTACCGCTCGGCGAGCCCGTCCTCATTGGCCTGCCCACCCGGCCTTCGTCAAGGTCCCTGTCGAAGGTGGAAAGCACGGCGTGCTCGTCTCCGTCGAAAGCAACCGAAGCGACCCCCTCCCGGTGCACCGGAGCGGGCGACGTTGCGGAGATGCTCAACAAGCTAGAGGGACGCCCGGTCGGCGGCGCCTGCCCCGAGCTACGGCGCAAGCTACGGGGCGATTTCGTGAAGCCGCTTCATCCGGCAAGCGGCGTATCGCGAGATCTTCCCCTTGATGCGACACAGGGGCTGTCTTGCCACCACCCAGAGATTCTGATTTGGAGCTATAGCCGCGGACGCTCCGCCCTACTCGTCGCGCATTAGTTTAAGTTTCAAGTACAGCCGTTCCGCTCCACCGTTCTAGCCGGTGATCCTTGTATGTGTGTTTTCGTGCGCTTAGGCCAATTATTTTGGCTAAAGTGTGCGACGTGTACAACTCTATTTTCCTTTAATGAAGTACGTACCAATGGGTGCGCTTTCGAAAAAAAAATCGGTCTTCTCTTGGAGATGCTCGTACATTGCAGTGCTTTTGCTTGTCTGGAAAAATATCATCCGACTCACACTGCCGTTTTGCAGTGACCCGTCCCGTCCCAGTTTTGTTGTTTCATGTGCCCAAGAGTTTCTCTCTCGTCCAGTATCTGGGATCATCTTTCTACTGTACGTCCCGGCCAGCTGCCTCCAAAAGGACCCTCGGAAATTGATCAAGCTAGCTACTCGGTTCTGTGCGCCAATCGATTGCCGCCACCGAGAAACCCCTTGCACTTGCACCTTGCTTGCCTATATCTGCCGCTCCCGGGCCGGGGCCAGCTCTCACTCTCGTTCGTTCCACTCCTGCTGATCCCTCATCTCATTCACACGTGTACTGCTGGTGGTCTCCAGTTCTCAAGGATATGAAGGTGTGAAATGCATATGCCAGCATTTATCAGAGTCAGCTCCACGGCTGATTGTTCTGCGATCGTTACTGACGACGGTGAATCACCTCTCTTTTTCCCCTGTAGATTTTCAGTTGGGTAGCCAACAAGATCGGCGGGAAGCAACAAGAACCAAAGCGATCTGCCGCCAAGTCTTCCGCGCCACCTTATCGTAAGCCTACTTTGAAAATCTTTCACTTCCTTCGCGAGCATGTAAATTATTTCATACCTTTCTTTGTCGCGTTTTGATGTCTGCAATCTTTTATTTAGCGCACATAGTTAATTAACGCATGGTTTTTATTTGATGTCTTCTTGCATAGTCGACTGAACTTTCTCCTTCTTCTTCTTCTTCTTCTTCTTCTTCTTCTTCTTCTCTCATGATTAACTCTCCTTCATATAGACTTCTTAGTCTTTCTATTTTCTTAAGATGATCGGGGACTTTGAGTCTGTTCCTTCCTTTAATGGTGATCTATACCTTCTGGTACCTTTGGAAGCAAAGAAACAGAAGAGTTTTCAACAAAATTAATATTACAAGTAGCTGCAAGATTAAAAGATGACAGAGAGCAAAGGAACAGGGTTTTCACTAGTGGGGTCTAGTGCTCCAGGAGAGTAGGTTTCGTTTTTTTTTTTTCTCTCTCTCGAATGCACAAAAGGATTGCGTATCATTGTATTAATGAGAAGTAAAAGTTTTTGTTACATTGACGCGCTGGTTTAGGCGCACTAGATTAGGCGCTGGTTATATCGCAGTTGATGCATGAGCGCTAGTACATGCCATCTGTTTGCTCTTTTCCTTCATTTTCTTTGCATACATGATACACTTCCTGATTTTCTATAATAAAAAAACCTTTCTTTCAGCACCTAGTACGAGAAAGTGGTGAGGTTTATTCGCTTATGTTCTATATATACTTCGACGTGATCTTATATGATACTCCAGATTGTCCACTTGAGTTACTATTATATTTCTAACGCAGAATCCTCACCTCGGATGGTTCCATATAGTAATACCAGATCTGAAGGCTAGTAGTTCATTTCTTTATTCTCTAGTACGGAGTATTATTCTTTTTGAAAGATCTCTATTATTCTTAGAAAGGCTAAATTGTACGGTGGTAACTGTTAAATATATTCGGATGCTGCTATGTGATTGGGTGATTATCAGCATGATGTTCAGGTTGAAACATCCTGGTGTGGAGTAAGCATGGGCAAACATGTTACTCATCATTGATAGGCTAATGGAAACAACAACGTTTTAAAAATACCAAAATTAGTGGTCCATGTTCCATATATACTGATGCTAATACATATTATATTTATGTAGGAGTAGGACCATAGATTTTTGTTTCTGCATGTAGTACTGATTTGGCAAATTAATTTACTTCTAATGCGAAGGTGGCAACGTATCAGAATGTCGCAACGACGAGTTCAGTGATTGGCCCCAATCATTGCTTGCAATTGGGACATTTGGAAACAAGCAGCTCGAGGAAGAAGTAGCAGAGAGTTCTTCAGCGAATGTCCAGACCCTGCAAGATCCCGCCAAGTTTACAGAGGAGGAAGTAGACGAGATACGAAGAGAATTCGAGGTGCTGCTACAAGGCAATGGTCACGCAGAAGCTCAGAGATCTTGTGACGATGAACAGGTAGCTTCGAAAGAACATGACGGCCAAGATAACACCGAGAAGCAGCGCAGGGAGCAACTGATGAACAGGGAGATGATCATAAGCAAAGCGAGAGAAATAGTAGGGAGGAAAAAGAGTGCTAAGCTCAAGCCAAGATCGATGGCTTCGCTCCTTAGATTACTCGCGTGCAAGGGCGGTTTTACCACCCCGGTTCTGGAACCAAGGAACTCGTTCCCCCAAACAAGAATGGAGAAGGTACAGCCTAATTTCTTCTTTAAATTTACAGTAGCTTACCAGTCACTGCGCCTTGTTTGCATCTCGTTCACAAACTAGTATGTGGTTATGTTTATCGCTGCAGCTGCTCAAGGCAATACTACAGAAGAAAATACACCCACAGAACTCCAACACGGTAGCAACCAGGAGGAACTTGGACTGGAAGCTAGACGAGAAAGAGATCAATGAATGCCTTGAGGATGCGCTGCGTGATCTTGATGACGACGATGATGGTGCAAAGTGGGTCAAAACTGATTCAGACTGTAAGTACTATAAATCGCTAGTGAAATTCCATGCGCATCACGTTTCTTTTACACATGGGACTCAATTTGTGTCCTTTTTCTTTGTTTTTCAGTTATTGTGCTTGAAATGTAAAGGCGCGTGTGGTTATGTTTATTTCTTTTAGGCCAGGTATGCACTTCTCTTCTGAACCCTGGAACTTTCAGGTTTATATCAGTTTGTCCCAGTGCACATCATCGATCTTTCATCTGATCGGTTGTCCTGGTAGTCTGATTGGTTTTTTGGCTCAGGTTCCGAAGGTCGTGGCGAGCTTGGTGCATTCATGGTGCGATTGCGATATATATATGATATATAGAAGGAACTATGGGATAATGTAAGCATGAGGCTATCATGTACCATCTGTAATTTGGATTATGAATGATGAGTCGGAACAGACCCTATTCCATGTCTGCTTCTCTTTGGCTTGGCTATGAGATTGTAAAGAAGGAATCCCATTTTTTTTCAGAGTGCCGTTGGCCGTATCTGTCTTTCAGCTATTCCTATTCCTCTTTGTTTCCTTCTCTGAAATCTTCTGCCGACATGTTCTATTTCGAGGCTCGACCAAAGTTCATTTATGTTCTTCTCTGAAATCTTCTGCCGACATATTCAGTTCCATCAGGCTCGACCAAATTTCAGAACAGCCATGCTCTTGCTTGCGTGATTGGGAAAGCTCGGCGCACCGAACCGGCCCTGCTTGCAGTTGCAGATTCTTCTGATCGCCAGAGCATGTTCCTTGGCTCCATGTTCCTTGGACTCGTGCGGCTTCGGCTCCTCTCCAGCCATGCCTAGCGGTCGTCCGGGGCTCACGCGGTAGTCCACTGCCAGCCACCGTTTCACAAGATCGCGGTTCACGTAGCCACACATCAGAAAACAAGCAGCCTAACGAAAACTAGACAGCAGCGCGCATCATGGCCGAAAAGCCCAAAACAAGGAAATCATAAGGTATATATATTATCTATATATATAGTATATATTATGCAAAAAAGGCCGGCTATCTTGCCTCCTCAAAAGAATAGCTGATTCAAATGAGACACTTTCTTCTTTCACAACCTCCCTCACTTCTTAACCTCCTCATACTCGGCCTCAGGAGCCTGGTCGCCACCACCACCACCCTGACATCCTCCTGATTGTGAACCACCTGCACTACCACCAGACATGTGCTCTCCGATCTTTGAGACGGCCTTATTTGCAGCGTCGAGCTTGGCCTTTATCTGCTCAATGTCGTCGGAGGCCATCTCCTTGCGGAGATCAGCGACGGCCGCCTCTATGCCAGACACAACCTCGGCAGGGATCTTGTCCCTGTACTCTCCCAAGCTCTTCTCGATGCTGTAGATAGTTGTGTCCGCATTGTTTCTGATGTCGATGAGTGTTTTTCGTTCCTGATCCTTCTGGGCGTGCAGCTCGGCCTCCTGAACCATCTTCTGAATGTCGGCGTCAGACAGCCCACCGGAGGATCGAATGGTGATGTTCGTCTCCTTTCCTGTGGCCTTATCTTTTGCAGAGACTGTCACGATTCCATTGGCGTCAATATCAAAAGTGACCTCGATCTGAGGCATTCCTCTTGGAGCAGGTGGAATGCCAACGAGATCAAATTCACCCAGGAGCTTGTTGTCTGCAGCCATTTCACGCTCACCTTGCAGCACACGGATACCTACTTGAGTTTGGTTGTCAGCAGCAGTTGAAAACACCTGCAAAACCAAAACCAAAGATCAGATCAAAGTTGTACTAATGCAGCATGGATCAGAGAATGGAAATCATATCTGAACACTCAATAAGATTATGTCGATAAGTTGATAAAAAAGATCATCCATATAAATCAGGGATACTCGATAAGGTCATGTCGCATGGTACAAAAGAATAAAGAAATAGCAACTCACCTGGCTTTTCTTTGTAGGAATTGTAGTGTTCCTGTTGATCAACCTGGTAAAGATGCCACCAAGCGTCTCAAGACCAAGTGACAAGGGAGTAACATCAAGGAGAAGAAGCTCCTTAACATCTCCACGGAGAATTCCACCTTGAATCGCAGCACCCATGGCAACAGCTTCATCGGGGTTGACTCCTTTGCTTGGGCTCTTTCCAAAAATTTCAGAGACCACCTCCTGTACTTTTGGAACCCTGGTCATCCCACCAACAAGAAGTACCTCATCCACATCTTTAGCAGATATTCTCGCATCCTTCAAGCAGTTCTTGCATGGATCTCTGGTCCTCTCAATCAGTTGGTGCACAAGCGCCTCAAACTTTGACCTTGTCAGTGTGATATTCAAATGCTTTGCTCCTGAGGCATCAGCTGTTATGAATGGTAGATTGGTTTCAGTCTGAGTGGTTGATGACAGTTCAACTTTTGCTTTCTCGGCAGCTTCACGTAGCCTCTGCAAAGCCAATCTATCCTTCGACAGGTCAATGCCCTCAGTTCGATTGAAGTCACTCACCAAAAACTCTAAAAGAGTATTATCAAAATCTTCACCACCCAAGAAAGTATCACCATTTGTTGCTTTGACCTGATAATATATAGAACCAAATCAGAAAAGAATGTATTTAATAACATGTATCAATCACAACATATGAGTTTCAGTTATGAAAAAATACCTCAAAGACTCCATTTGAGATCTCCAGAATAGAGATATCAAAAGTTCCTCCTCCAAGATCAAAGACTGCTATCAAACCCTCCTTGTTGTTCATTCCATAAGACAGAGCAGCGGCCGTCGGTTCATTGATGATCCTTTCAACATCAAGGCCAGCAATGCGACCTGCATCCTTTGTGGCCTGACGCTGTGCGTCATTGAAGTAAGCTGGAACAGTGATCACAGCCCTGGAGACAGATTTTCCAAGGTAAGATTCTGCTGTCTCCTTCATCTTGGTCAACACAAATGCACCCATCTGGCTTGGTGAGTACTGCTTGCCATCTATTGTTTCAACCCACGCATCACCATTTGGAGCCTTGACAATTTTGTATGGCACCATCTTCGTTTCTTTCTGTGTCTGTTCATCATCAAAACGGCGTCCGATCATGCGCTTTGTTCCAAAGAAAGTATTCTGGGGATTAGTTACAGCTTGGCGCTTGGCAGGAGTTCCAACAAAGCGGTCGCCCTTCTGATTAAAAGAAACAACAGATGGTGTTGTTCTAGCACCTTCGGCATTCTCGATAACTTTTGGATTCTGCAGTCATTTGATTACCAGTTCAGAAAAAGACAATGAGAGAAAATAATGACAGGTAGAATATTAATAGGGACCTGACCTTTCCCTCCATAACAGACACACACGAGTTAGTAGTTCCCAAATCAATTCCAATGACCTCTTTCCCATCTGCTTTTGCACTGAATAACAGTTACACATATAAATTAGAGTAACAGCAACAAGGAGGTTTAGCTCAGTAGTCTGTAGAATTAATACAGCAAGAGATCACTGTTACCTGAATGGTCTTGCAAAACTAGCCCATTTTGAGCTCAGGCTGGCAGCACATTTTGACTGTAAACTGGCCCCGAGCTGAGAAAAGTTTATTTGAAAACAGTAAGTTGGAGAAGACAAGCAAAGGGAAACACAGTATTGTCTATGATGATATCAAAATAAAATCCCTAAGGTGCAATGCTAGCTGCACTGCCTAAGTAAACAAAACCACACTAATGACATATACAAATAAATGAATAATTAACCCTTCATGATCAGTATGACAACGGAACCACTGACCCAATGATGCTAGAAATCCTTAGGGCAAGTACATTTGTACACATCAGCAGTATCATAGGTCGTATTATGCACTGCTACTTAGAATTTATGGCGTGAAGGTGAGAAAAAAGGTAGTTAGTTCACACAACGATGGTCTATAAGATATGTTTTGTACGAGTTGTAGTTGCCATGCTACTCACAACATATGTTCTTTTTTTTTTATGAATGAACAAATTAAGGGACAATAGAGTTACTACAAGACAACTTAAAACATGTAATTCTAAAGGTTCATTGTTGTAATCTCAAGAAATCTTGATTACACGTTAATGCATGAGACGCCCTGTAAATGGCATCCAGGCCTTTGTGCATGAAAACAATCTACAAACATTTAGGAAAAATAGAGTGCCGCTTGCATGAACACAAAATCATTATGTATATGTTGTAAAACAGCACTAATTCTAGCATAATCATAAGCCCATAAGGTCGTAACTATCAGTACTAAAAAATAATTTAGAATTTACATGCACCAACCCATCCATCCTTTTCGCATTAAAACCACAAGCACGTGGGAGATATCAAATCCAATCAACATTAACAATTCACCCGCCAGTACGCATCTCTCCTCGCGGGAAGGATCAACCCAATTACCCAAACCACTAGTTTACCAAAGCTGAATACGAATAAAAGCAAGGAGACGGAGGTTACGGATCCGAGAGGGGACGCGAGGCCCCGTCGCCGCGCGGCGCGGAGGAGCAGCGGTGCCGCCATCGATGGCTGGTTGTCCCGGCGCGGAGGCGAGTCGCGGGTTCCGGCTTGAGGGTTTTGGTAGAGAGAAATCGGGGGTTTGGGGAAAAAATAAATAGAAGGGTCATACACCGCGCCGCGGCGGCAACAGGGAGCGAGATCCTGACGTACAGTACACGTTTGTGCGCGAGATGTGTCCAAAGCCTCCTGCACACCGTTGCCCCAGCATCTGACGGATACATCACACAACTACAGGTGACGGCCCAAAATCCCTTGAGAGCCCATACACGGACTACAAAGTCCACTAACCATACTCTGCGTCGCCATGGAACCATGCTTCATTTCGTCATTTGTACGGCCCAAAACACCTGATGCTCTATTGGCCTATCTTGTAGGCTAATGACATGCAGAGGCATGTGCTTGGCTCCACTAATCATGGTTGTGACAGAGTCCACACCGAACCGAATGCATAGATGGGAAGTTGATGCCCATACTAAGTTAATGCTAGAGAGCATTGGCCTGTTTGTTTGAACTTACTAGTCACATAGGGCTAATGGAATATGGCAAGACAAAAACTAGACCGGATCAGGGCCGAAACCATGCTCAAATGTCTGGTGTCTATGCACAACTACCAAACTCGTACCTTAACTCTAGGATGATACCGGCAACCAAATTCGCTTGGTCCAAGCAGTAATAATTAGTAGATAGGAGGGAACAATGGCGGCAGAAGCGATTGGAAATGTACAACTATCATTGTATCATGGATTTGTGGATTTGTGGTTGTAGCCCCGGTCAGCCTCTCTCCTTCGCTATCAAGCATTAGCTGCCCTTCAAGTCACAATGTAACTTTTGTGTATGTATATATCCACCGTTTTCATGCTAAGTAGAGTATTATTTTGTTGACCCTCACATACCGCAAGCCTGTCGGCTGTCGCAAAAGAGAAGCGAAGACCCATGTTGTGTGTCACCCTCCTGTGCGAAATGGACCCATGTTGTGTGTCACCCTCCTGTGCGCAGTGTGTTGCCATAGTCCCAGCCGTCACACCCCTTGCTGCCGCCCTATAATGCTACATATTCCTACAAACAATGTTTTGAATGGCCACAAAACAAATTCTCCATTGCAAATGTGACGACCGGCCCAACCAATTGTCATGATCCTCATTTTCGACTTATGATCCTCAACTTTATTTTTTTATGTTTACTTATTCTACTTTTTTTATATAATATGGGTAAGAAGGATGGACAATATCAGTAATATATAATAATATGGATTGGAACCAAAAGCGGAACTGCAAAGACAAAGGCATGTGTGGTTGTAATGTTTGTTAGCTTTGGGACATGGACGACCGTGGTTCGACCTCACTCCCAACCCGCACACACCATGCGGATGTTTTCGACATTATGTGTTGATACATCATACTTAACTCCCCTGTTTGAAATTATTGGACCTGTACAAAGTCACTAATTTTTTTTTTTTCCTTTCCCAAATAACATTTTGTGCTAATACATCAGACCGTTATCAATATTTTGTTGTCTTTTCTTGGATTTATGTAGAATGTCATACATTGTATCAAATGTATATCACTATAATCACACCAGGGCACTAATATGTATATAGGGTTCTAACATAGTATTAATATTTAAGGGTAGCCTCTTGACAGCTATCTCATATCACTAAGTGACGTGTATATAAAACATGAAAAAGTATATTCAAGTAGAGAGTGAGAAAAAAAAATTGTCATGCACCTATGTTTTTTCCATCAACACCGTCACTGCAAAAAAAATGTTGTGTGCCCTTCATGCATTATGACACAAAACGTTTCAAAATTTATGCATTATGACACAACATAACATTTCAAAATTTACTAGTGCTTGCTATTCCTAAACGTGTAAACTACTAGAAGCATACTTTGTCTATGTTGGTCATCTACAGGTTATAAAGTTACATCCATCGAAACCGAAATAGCTTCCATTTATCATGCCTACGAACATAATTGGTCAAAGTCATGTAACTGTATATAGAGGTTTTCATCTTTGTCCCTAAAAATGGTTTCTTCTAATCCATCATTTTGAAACCAAGGCAAAGCTCATAACAAACCGCTAGGATGGATCTGATGATATTGATAATTTAATGTATTCTCAAAGTGTAATGGATGACCCACCCTTTCATAAAAAGCAATTGGGGATCACAACTAGCAATAACTCCTAAAGAAGAAGCTCATCTCAGTTACTTATCTCTCGTATAAACTCAATCACTTGATACAAACTGTTTTGTTACTTCGTGTGAACTTCATTCCAATTTTTCCGGCTCTCACAAATGCTATATAATTAACTCATTCTTTGCACACTACAGGAGCACGGCTCCACCCAATTTTTTTTCAGCTCTAACAAATTAGAGGCGAATTCGAAGATACGAGTTTGGTCCATTGTATGAAAAGATAAAATAAAAGATAAAGGGAAGATAACTTAGATGACTTAACTCTCTCTCTATATATATATGCATACGCTCCACCCAAGGTAAAAGAGTGTAGTTTCCTCCTAGATGAGAGTGAGGGGTAGCGGCATTTATAGCTCTTCTAGGTAGACCCATGGATTCATGTGACATCGCTTCTTTTCCATAGGATCAAACCAACCATAAATCAAAGGCAATGTAGGTAGATGGGATCCAGTTGACCCTCCTATGATTTGAGTGGGTAAGTGTTGTACTTTTTCTCTCAGCACGTCGGTTTCTTGCAAGTTGGGCCCTTCAATCCATGTGCTCTCATCTCTAGACATTGAGACAAAACACATTTGTGATCAACTGAATCTCAGTACTGAATTAGGGTTTCAGGGGTGAGTTCTATCCTTGCTTATATAGCCCCATAGGATGAATCTCAGCCCTTGGATCAAACCGACTTGATTGGACGGACTAGATCTACTCCTTAGGTCGGTTGTAGGAAGGTTACACAAGCAGGACATGTGTCTCCACAGGGAGGAGGCCACCTGCCCCACACATGCTAGACCGTCCCCCCCACCTGGTGACAAAAAGGCCCCCTCGCCTGCGTGCGAGGTGTCTTCTCTTGTCCTTTAGGTCCCTAAAATTTATATTAATCATCTTGATTTGGTTCTTTTCTTCGTTTCTCTATTTCTCCACTTTTCTTCGGTATTCTAGAATTTTTTGGAGTTCTCCTACAAAATAGACTATACTCCCTCCCGTCTCACAAATAAACACAATTCTTTGACTTCAACGATTCCCGTTTGACCGTTTATCTTATTCAAAATTTTTTAATAAATACTATTTATTTTGTTATGACTTACTTTTTTGTTAGAGATATTTTTATAATAATTTATTTATTTTATTATTTTTACAAAAATTTAAATAAGACGAATGGTCAAAGAGGATTCGTAGAAGTCAAATAGTTGCGTTTATTTGTGAGACGGAGGGTGTACAACAAAAACTTGTGGAATTTATTAGTATAAACCCTATCTTCTAGTGTTCTTGTTCTCAAATGTTCTATTATTTCATGGTACAAAGTTGATGTTAACCACCGTCAACAGTCTCTCTCTGCTCTTCTTCTAGAAAAGGATAATATCGATGAATAGTCGGCTCAAGTCTTGAGAACCCGCGACCCTTCCCTCACGACTAAGGCTTCTTTAGTTTCTTTTGGTTTCTTTTCTACCCAGTGCATGTACTGGGATAATAAGAACATGTTTGGTGTGACATTGCGTAACAGCTCTAGGTTGAGCTTTTATCAAAACTCTAGCCCTCCTTGGCCTTTATCTCTTTATATCAACTACCTATCATCCTATATCTGTGCATCTATGTTTTTGACACAATTTTTATATGCTCATCTAGTACCATCTTTTATATGGATAACATGTTGTATTCTAGGAATACAACAAAGCTATCTTTTTTTTTCATAGGTTTTGTGGATAATCACAATACCAGAGTAAATAATAGACTGACTAAGATTTTGTTCTAGAATGTGAGAGGAATCAACTCTCAAAGCAAATGGGATTCTATCAGAGATAAAATTAATGAAAGTGTCTGTCAAATTGTTTGTCTACATGAAACAAAGAGAGAACATTTTGATGAGTTCTACATAAAGAAATTTTTCCTAGGAAGCATTGATGAGTTTGCCTTCTTCCCTTCAATTGGAGCCTCTGGTGGCCGATAAGTCTATGGAATAGATCCTTATTTGATGGAAGTGTTGTTGAGTCTAATAGCTATGCCATTACAAAGTAAAGATACATTGCAGACAAACATATATGGGTCATCCCAACCAGACCAAAAACTGCCATTCATCACTTGGTCGCTAATCCTAGACACATCATAGTTTGAGGATTGGGTCATTAGTGGTGACTTCAACATGTACAAGGAACCCGCAAAACGTAAACAAACCAGGGGGGGACTTCTCGGATATGAATCTTTTCGGTGAAACTATTTCGGACCTTGATCTTATTGAAGTACCTTTTAGTGGCAGAATTTATACCTGGTGCAATATGCAAGAAAATCCTCTTCTAATCAAACTAGACTGGGTTTTCACCTCAACCAGCTAGGCTTTGTCATATCCTCGGTACCTACGTCCCAAAATCTATGCAAGCCTATATCGACCACATACCCTATGTGTTATAGATCAAGTGCAGCATCCCGAAGTCAAATATTTTTAGATTTGAAAACTACTGATTGATCACCTAGGTTTCTTTGACACAGTTGCTCTAAACTAGAACAATTCAACTATTTATGGCAATGCAGCAAAAAACTTATCAAATAAGCTCAAACAAGTCGGATATGCCCCCAAAACTTGGTCCAAGAATCTATCTAACCCGAGCAAGATTATTTTCAATTGCAACAGGGTCCTATCACTGCTGGATGGCTTGGAAGATCGAGAGAGCCTTCTCGAGGATGGAAGCTTCCTTTAGAATTCTATTCAAGTCACATCCGAATAGCCTCTCAGAATCTAAGAGAAAATATTGGAAGCAAAGAAATACAGTGAGATGGGTCAAGTTAAGTGATGACAACACCCACTTCTTCCATACAATGGCAACCATCTTCCATGAAAGGAATTTTATTGTCTCCCTGATGGACTCTGATGGTAACCTCATTACAGATCATGATCAAAAGGCGTTGTGGATGGCTTTTAAGCAGAGGTTGGGCATAAATGAATTCTTAGGTATAAGTTATGACCTGGCAACAATGTTATCTTCCCATGAGTTGAGCTCTTTGGGAGATAATTTTGGTGAAGACAAATTGATCTTGCAATTAAGAGCATGCCCAACAACCATACTCTTAGACCAGATGGTTTCAATGGTTGCTTTATCAAGAAATGTTGGCCCATTGTTAAAAATGATTTCATTAGGCTATTCAATGATTTTTGTAGCCTGAACCTAGATCTTTCCAGCATCAATTCCTCTACCATAGCCCTGATCCCAAAAAAGGACAACCCAAAATCTGTCAATGATTATAGGACAATATCTCTTTTTAACTACTCTCTCAAAAGCATCACCAAGATACTATCCACCAGATTGCAAAAAGTTATCTTGGACATTGTGCATACAAATCAATGACTTTATTAGAGGGAGAACTATACAAGACTGTCTTGCTTGATCCTTCTAGTTCGTATATATCTGCCACCATTCAAAGAAAGAAATAGTTATCCTCAAGCTTGACATTGAGAAAGCCTTTGACAAAATAGAACATCAAGTCCTTATAGAAATTATGAGACATAAAGGCTTCCTTAAAAAATGGATACTTTTGATCCAAAACCTACTGACCACAGGCACTTCATCATTACTCTTGAATGACATCCTAGGCAAACCTTTCAAATGTAAAAGAGGGGTGAGGCAAGGTGATCCTCTCTCCCCACTTTTATTTGTCCTTGCAGCTGATCTTTTCCAAATCAGAGTGAACTAAGCATGGGGAAATGGTGTACTGAAACATCCCCTAAATGATAGCTTCTAAGGAGACTACCCTTTAGTCCAAGATGCCGATGATACCTTGCTAATCTTGCCGGGGAACAACGCCCGGGGGGGGGGGGGAAATCAAGGGTCTTCTCGGATCCTTTGCGACTCCACTGGGCTACATGTTAACTTTTCTAAATCCAACTTGATACCCATCAACACGAGCCATGATAGAGCTCTTCATCTTGCCAGAACCTTTGGGTGTCAAACTAGACAAATGCCATTTACTTGCCTTGGCCTGCTCCTTGGAACTACCAGACCATCATTGATAGAATTTACCCCTCTTATCAAAAATGGAAAGAAGGCTCTCAGGCTTCAGCAAGCTTCTCTCATACAATGGTCAACTGATTTTGGTTAACTCAGTCCTATTAGCCCTCCCCACCTTCTATATATGCACTTTGAAACTTCCACCTCAGGTAGTTCAACAGATCGACAAATATAAAAAGCATTGATTATGGAGCAAAGGTGACATCCATAGAAAGGGGGGTGCCTTGTTGCTTGGGAGGAGGCCTGCAAGTCTAAAAATCAAGGTGACCTAGGTATCATTGACATCTAGAAGCAAAATGATACCCTCCTCATGAAATACTTGGACAAATTCTATAATCATGCCTCGACACCCTTGGTGGATTTGACTTGGTCAACCTTCTACTCTAATCAGCAACCCCCCCCCCCCTCAAGGTAGAAGCCCAGTTGGCTCCTTTTGGTGGAAAGATATCCTCAAATTGTTTGAAACCTACATCATCTTTGCTATCTGCAAACTAAAAAGAGGTAACTCAACAAGACTCTGGTGTGACATATGGATTGATCAACCCTTAATGCACCAGTACCCAGAACTATTTTCTTCTACGAGGAAGCCTAAATGCCCAATAAGGTTTTTTCTGAACAATGAGTTGGATAGGGTGTTTAGTCCCATGTCCCTACCCCAACCTGCTGCACAGCAACTAGAATCTATTCTCTAGGTAATTGATGAGTGGGATTGGGATGAAAACTCAAATGATACCTCTGCTACACTTGGGGGGGGGGGGGCATCCAAATATAGCGAAGAAAAGGCTTACTCTCTGACGATGGATTGACATCCAAATCCCTCCCTATCTTTAATGGCTATGTGCATCAAGCAACTTGGGAAACCAAAAGTTCTTCTGGCTGCTCTTGAGGGACAAACTCAATACAAGAACCTTTGTTGAGCAGGAAAAATAGAAACCTAGGGGGGTTTGAGCTGTGTCTTATGTGATCAAGGATTAGAGGAGCTTGCACCTCTTCTTTCAATGTCCATTCAAGTACTTGCTGCTGGTCATCCATATCCATCCAATGGGACCTATCACTAGATCCTATCAAAGATGATCATCCAAGCCAGAGAAAATTTTAATAACGCTATCTTCAGGGAGATCGTAATCACGGCTTGTTGGGATATTTGGAAGACTAGAAACAACATCATCCTTGATAATGGGCGAGAGAAGTCTTCGTGATGGAAAGTTCTCGTTTCATCTTTGAATCGGACTTGGTTTGTATCGAGGCCAAAGCGACAAAAATTAGGATCACGGAGTGAGACAAACCCATAATGTATCCAACTATCCATACTCTTTTTTCTTTGAGCATTGTTTGCTCAGATTTGTGTTTGCTTTCGAGCCATTTGTAACATTCTTTCGTTCAATTGAAAAAAGGGGACCATGCTCAGTTAAAAAAAATCTTAAGTTTTCTACTTTCCGCTTTATCCTGTTCTTATGTTTTTTTATTCTTACTGGTGTTTAGTTGGTGAAATATTTGGGGTTTGTCTACTGTAGCACTTTTCGTTTGTATTTGTTAATTATTGTCTAACTATAGACTAACTAGACTCAAAAGATTCGTTTCACACTTTTCGGTTAACCTTTGTGTAATTAGTTTTTTTGTTTAACTATATTTAATACTTCATTTATACGTCAAAAATTTTTGATGTGACAAATTGTAAGCAATTTTTGGTTCCCTTTTAATGAAGTGAACACATGTATCAAACAAGTTCTGAAAACAAATCGATACCTTGTGCCTCTCACGATCTACCGCACAAATTCTATGCCTAAAACAGTTCCCAAGACCTTATAATACGGGAGATAGCCGCCGTAGCCAACACTGCATCTGTTTTTCATCAGTGCTATAGTTTGCCAATTGCCATTGACCCTCGAAGTTTGAACACCAAAGAACTGGTCAGAGGGCCGACCAAAGCACTGTCCTTCACTCCACTCCTCCCCTCCCCATTGGAATCCTACCGACGGCTGAGTGGGGCCACATCCTTCGGATTTTCTCCCGGTTTTGCCCCCTGCCGAGCTCCAGCAGGGGAGGCGCTGCGCTCCACTTCACTTCACGCCAGATCCAACCTCACCAGCTCGCCCCCATGGCCGTCCGCCTCCTCCTCGCCGTTGCCGTCGCTCTCCTCCTCCGCCCCGGGGATGCGTCCGTGCACGAGTACCGCGGGCTCAGCTTCGCCAACAAGGGCAACGCCTTCATTCTCCACGCCGGCAGCGAGGGCCTCTACGCGGCCTCCCACGCCAACACCACCGCCGAGGACGACGAGGACGCCGCCGCGGTGGCCGACGCCTTCATCCGGTAATGTGCTAGCCAGTAGCCGTTCCGGTTCGCTATCCGGTGGCTAATTTACTTTGATGCGTGCGTCTGCTGTACAAGGGGCTCGCTGCGGTATAGGTACAGCGGGGTGGATGCTGGCAGCCGGGTGGATCTTGGATCCTGCCGACCTGGGCACTCTGCCGCCCGACACTTGAATGGGAGCGGGTTTCGCGAGAATTTAGTAATTCTTGCGTCATGGTGTGCAGCTACTGTTGTGTCGGTGGCGGCTGGGAGGCGAGCGACAGAGCGATAGGCGTTCATCTGTATGGCCCTTAGTAGCATTTACCTCGCGGGATACGAGAATTATAGCTAAATAGGATGATTTTGGGCCATCACTTTGCGATGATGAAAGTGATGAGTTATATAGTATTGGGTGACATTGGAGATGAACAACCTCAAGCATGTACTTGTTCAAATGCAGATGCATCTCATAAACGCAATAGAAAGGAAATTGTGCTGTTTTCTCCATGCAAATATCAATTTGGAAGCCATGCTTTTACTGACTATTTCCAAAAACGCTGCAACTGCAAGCTTTCTATTTCTTAGTTTTTAACTGCAAGCTCATTACTCTTCAGCGAGTTCAGTTTTCATGTCCGAAATCATTTATTTAGTAGTGGTACAAGAATGTTGACCACTGTCATGCACAAATATGTCCATTTTGCATCTATTCAGTTCAGTCTACTCAGACACATGGATTCAGATATTTGACTTTTTCATTTCTGCCATTTTTCAGGTTTGACAAGATTACTTTTAGGCGACCAGAGGATACTAACGATTCTGTGAAGGGGACTAGTTCAGCTAAGGTTCAGGTACTTGTTTTTGAGATAGAAGACCGTGAAATGATTGGTGGATCAGCGTATGGAGGTCAGAAGGCTATCTGTTGTACTTCAGATCTTGCGAAATTAGGAGCTTGCACAGAAGGTTCTGTTATCTACCGGCCATCCCAAGTAAATCCTGGTTGGCCAAAGTTGTTTGTTGCATCTTTTGAGGGAAGTGATCTGATCGCAACGCTACCATCAAGGACCATTCCAATTACCAAAACTGGGATGTACAATATGTACTTCATACACTGTGATCCATCACTTGCTAGTTTGGAAATCGAGGGGAAAACCATCTGGAAAAATCCTAATGGATACCTTCCAGGTCGGATGGCACCACTTAAGAACTTTTTTGGACTGATGTCTTTTGCATTTGTCGTACTTGGGATCTATTGGTTTTATCAGTACATGAAATCTTGGAGAGAGGTTCTTCCACTTCAGAACTGTATTACTCTTGTGATTACACTGGGCATGTTTGAGATGGCATTGTGGTATTTTGAGTATGCTGAGTTCAATGAGACTGGAGTTCGGCCAAAAGGCATCACATTTTGGGCTGTCACATTTGGAACTGTCAAGAGGACGGCTGCTGAAATTATTGTTCTCATTGTCTCAATGGGATATGGTGTTGTCACGCCTACTTTGGGTGGCTTGACATCAAAAGTGGTCATGCTTGGAGGAACATTCTTTCTAGCAACAGAAATTCTTGAATTGGTAGAAAATCTTGGTGCTGTTAATGATCTATCTGGAAAAGCTCGTCTGTTCTTGGTCTATCCAGTGGCCATTCTAGACGCCGCATTTGTTATTTGGATATTTATTTCTCTAGCTAAGACCATCGGTAAACTTCAGGTGAGCAAAACCTCTTCTTTGTATCCTTTATTAGTTCCCTTGCAGTATCAGTATTGCTGCACAATATCTTTTGTGCTTGCATTAAATTTTTTTCCCAGGCACTGACATATGTGATACAAACACTAATGTTTCCTAATCATTGGTGAATGATAGGCAAGAAGGTTGATGGCCAAACTGGACATTTATAGGAAATTCGCAACTGCATTGATCGTATCTGTTCTGGTGTCTGTTGGGTGGATTGGCTATGAGGTATGCTTATTTATGTCAAAGCTATATTCTAACTCCACAATTATCAAGGGAATTTTGTTGCATCTCACAAAATTAGATTGGTTCCTCTTCAGTGTTTGCAGCTGGAGATCAGGAATGTAACTTTAAACTGCACCTTTGTACTTTCAAGAATCTGTCCATTTTGTCTTGTTTGGATTCATTTGTTTGCACCTTACTTGGTTGTGCACTTGTGTCCGTTATTTCAGAAGTCATTGATGTCATTGCAATTTCTTTCATGCAGATTTACTCCAAATCAACAGATGTATTTAATGAACGGTGGCAGCATGCCTGGATTATTCCTGCCTTCTGGCATGTCTTGTCTTTCTTACTTCTTTGTGTCATTTGCTACCTGTGGGCACCTTCACAAAAAACTCAATGAGGCATGGTCCTAATCTTTTTGTAACTTTCAGCTGGACAATGTTTTGGTTATTTATACCATCTCATTGGTGTTTCTGGTTAAGATGGAAAAATCTTACAGCCTTTTGGCTTTCCTTTTCAGATTTTCTTATGATGCAAGCGAATTCTTTGATCGAAAGGATAATCTCTCATTAATTAGGCCAGCACCCAGTGCTTCCAAGAATGGATGGAGTTTATCTTCCACACCAGAGCCCAAAGCTACAAAGGACATGAATACCGTAACAGATTTTGAAGGTGATGATGAGGAAAACAAAAGGGAGTAGAATGTACTGTCAATTTGATTAGGGGGAGGGTATATTTGAGATCTTCTAAAGTGGGTGCTAGAGCAATTTTGGTACTTAGGGGAGGATTGGCCATGCTAATTATTATTAATGGAGCACGTCACTTGAGGTTGTTTCTTTCTTTGGTTCTTTACCACTATAGTTCTTCGCATGGCCAGTTATGTTGTTATCATCATAGTCTAAATGATGGTATATGATAGAAACAACTAGTCTGATGTATATTGGCACCATATTGCTTCTGGCTCGTGGGAACTCTACATATGCTACGAATGTTAGAGAATAAATTGTTTTGCAGGATCTTTGCTAGAATTTCACTTGATTGTCTAATGCCTCGATATTTTTTTTAGAAGTCACCGAACTCTAATGCCTCGATATGCTTTTGTTGTCAGACATCATCTGTAATTGGTTAGATACATGAGGGTCAAAAGCAACAATAGAATTCGTAAATGTTACAAGGCATTTTCATTGATGATCCTTTTTGCCTTCAGGAACATTACAAATTGGCAAGGTCCACCGAACCCTGGTAAAAAGATACGATTGGACAAATTGAAAATCACACCTATACAATTAATTTCTGCATTCTGGAAAGAACCGACACTTGGCGAACAGGTCAGTGTGATGCCCCAATTGGTTTTACGGATCGATGCTCGGCAGTTCAATCCAAAAGAACGTCGTTTTAGGCCTACTGTATGCTCTTGTTTGGTCAGCCAGTCATGATCGGTTAATAAAACTACTGTGTAGTCAAACCAGTTGGCATGGTTTGCTTCGGTTCTTTGTGTCGCCAACAACATGCATTCGACCAATCGAGGGAGGCAGGCAGGGAGCCATTACAAATTTATTACAGGATCCTGTGATGCGCATGGTCATCGGAGGAATGATTCCTGGTCTCGAGAGAATGTCAGTGCTGAGTGCTCCAAGAACCACATGGCCGGGGGCCGGCCTACCTCCGGCAGTTGGGCACCCAACAAAAGCCGAAATCGCTGGACGGCGGTCGTCTACTCGTCTCTGCACTGCATGTGCGCGGCTGATTGGACGGACGGCAGCCGGGCGGCAGTTGGCAGCGGCCGCGCCCGTGTCATGAACCGAACCGAGCCGAGCCGCCCGACCACTATCCATCCGGTTGCCGGTGACTGGTGGGGATCTGCCAAAGCAGTGGCCGGCGAAACGCGATTCCGCGGCCTCTGTTCCCGTTCACGGGCCACACACACGGCGGCACAAAACGCGCGCTTTCACGGGACGGGCGTGGCTTGCAGAGACGCATGCCTCGCCCCTGTCTCCGCTGACTGCTGGTCTGCTGCCCCTTCCTTTGCCCAGGTGCAGCCGTCCAGGCATTGCCTCGTTGCTCTGATCCTGCGCTTGTGCTTGCTCCATGCCTCGTTGCTCTGATCCTGCGCTTGTGCTTGCTCCATGCGGTAGTAGGCTACTCCGTACCAGTCAACTGATCCTGATGGTAGTAGCTGATTGGTGGTTGTTTTTTCTTTTCAAGTCAATCATCATTCTATATGGTTGATCAGTTGGAGAAGAATTCATGGACGCGCCAGTAGCAAACTGGTTTTCTTGCTCATTCGGGGATGAAGTAACACATCAAGGCAAATTCCGAAGTCCATAACAATATGAAAAAAAGGAGTGTTCTGACGGCATTCATAAACAAGCAAAGATCAGTAACGGCAGGCCATTGTTGTTTTCACTCTGGAGATAAAACTGAAGAAAGGGGGCACAGTGAAATATTAGCCTAGTACCTTACAGTTCAAATGTTTATAGGCGTCCTTTTTTTAAAAAAAAATGTTTATAGGCATAACTGATTGCATAACAATGCTAAATAGAGAACGAAACAGTGACTGACACCACATGTCATCACAACTATTCAATCACTACCCTGTTACTGAACCAACCAAGCACGTGTCACCACTTACATAATAGCCACTTGTAACTACAGTTCATCGCCTTTTATTTCTCAGGTTGTCAATAGATAAATTGTAGGAATTGTATTCACAACCTCTGAATGGAACAACCGTCATACGCACGAATTTGAAGTCGTGACTACGCTGCAATATAGTTAGTCTTGAACTATTTGTTAAAGTACAATGTTGGCTCTTAGTAACTTTCACTACTGTTTCAGTTCCTAGTTAATCTGCAGAGAACCAGAGGAATGGATTTTATGTAACAAGCAAAAAAGAAAGCTCTATATGAACTGTGAAGTGTATATTAACATGATGAGTAACATGAGTTGCTTAACTCGCCATGGAGCAAACAACAGAATAAAAACATGACATTGACATGATGTAAGTGTTTGATCAGCAAAGTGTGCCATATTATTAGTAAACAATTTATCAGGTTTAAAGCATAAGGTTCTAGACTGGCCCTAATCAAAATAAGCCTATTGACATGGTACAACCTACTAGTGTGCTGCAAGAAACTTGAACTTACAATTTGTGTGTGTGTGTGTGTGTGTCATGGGGGTCCAAGGTGCGGCAGTAGTCCCCGAAATAAGAAAAAATATTGATACAAAAGAGTTAATGCCAGCTTCTTTCTAATTATTGAAGAGAAATGAGCAAACGTCTTCCTTATTTTTCAATCAGGTAGAATGTTTGCATGGAAAATATGACTGTAAACTTTAATTATAGACATTGAAGTTGTATAGTGACTAATGCTATATTACACCCTTATTCACTGTTATGATTGCAAAGACATAAAGTAGAAAAATCCTCCAAACATATATTTCAAGGCCATAAAATAGCATTGCACAATAGCCCTAACATTACAACTTCTTTTTGCTATCAAAGCAGCATTCTTCACATACATGTGAACCACCAAACCGATGATACAACACTCAGCTAAATGTCAAACAGATACAGAAATTACAAGTTACAGTTACGTTACATGGCTAAAAGAACATTCCTATATAAACACGCTACTCACAAGAATATAAATATAAACAAGTGTAATACATGGGGAAAAAAAAAAAAAACGCTTACAGTGGAAGAAGAAATGGGACTTTTCACAGCTTTTTATCAAGATCCTGATCCCGTCTCAGATTACCTCTAGTCGAAGAAATCATCACCAACTATAACCCTCCACCTCAGGAGGACAAAACAAAAGACCCAACTGCATTTGTTGGCCTTCCTTTCCCCAAAGAATTAAAGAATACATTGCAAGAAGACTAAGCTTTTTCAAGCCATCTTTCATCCATGAGATCTCCTCCTGTTATGAAGTGACGGTGGAGATCCCTCAAAGAAATCTGCCATTGCTATCTCAAGATCCTCAACCGAGTACTTGATGTACATTTCAGGGTGCCTGCTGTTCTCTATGTGATGCCGAAACCTGCCAAGGAAGGATCGATATGCTGGGAGCAGCTTCTCCGAAGTTGAGATCCTAAGCTCTTCTCGGAGTTGTGTGTCTGGCACATACCACACAGACTGGACCCTGTGTGCCTCCTCAAATGCAGCATTGAAAGCCTTGAATCGCTCCCGCAGTGCCGATTTGGATATCCCAGATGAAAAGCCACCACTAACATGGAGGCCCTCATCTCTGAGACAATTCAGGATCTTCAACCATGCAGTTCGCTGGTAACTTGTAGCTGCCTGCAGGAATTTACCTGTGAGTCGCTTCAAATACTCATCCCCAATCAGCCCCCTAAGTTCAGCTGAATCCTTTACTTTGTGCACGATATAGTGCACATTGTTCAAAAGGAACAAATGGGACAGTGCAGCATCCTTGTAGAGTGACGCCTTGCTCTTAAGGTTGTGTTCAAGAACAACAATAATCCAGACAAGATGATTGGCAAGGGGCAACTGGCTGTCAGGATCGGGCAAGTCAAGATCAGGGAAGGCCGGTGTAGCCTCATTGGCCTCAGCAGCAGCCCGGCCGCTAGCTGATGGCCGCGAGACGATAAGCTCAGAGAGGGTGGCCTTGTAGTCCGAAATGAGGGTGCTGTAATTCATAACATAGCGAGTGAGCGGGTGGATGGTGCCGCCGGGCACTGGAGTCTTGGACGGGTCGCTGAGCACGGCGTTTTCGAACTCGGAGAGTATCCCACGCACGGCATCGGCCAACCGCGACCTGATCTCGGCAGCCTGCACGTATATGGACTCGGCGGCCTTGGAGGCGGCGAAGATGTCGGAGATGTCAGGCAACATATCGGAGAGCGCGTCGTGGAGGTCAATGATCTTGAACAGCTTCTCCGGGGAGCGGCGGCCGATGCTGATGGCCTCAGCGAAGCCGAAGAGCTGCAGCGCCGCGCCCTTGACGGCCTCAGCGAAGGGCGCGTCATGGTCGTTGGTGGCAGCCGCGGGGGTGGCGGTGGAAGCGCACAGCGGGAGGTCGTGGAAGATGTGGAAGCAGAGGCGGCGCTCGCTGGCGAAGACGCCCCGGACGGCGGCGCGGGCCGCGCGGATCCAGCGGCGGATCTTTTTCTCGAGGGCGTCCCACTGGAGCCGCTGGACGTCGCCGATACTGAGCTTCTCGACGCCGAGTCGGCGCAGCGCGGCGTCGACGGCCGGCTTGCGGACGGAGGCGTACACCTGGACGCACTCACGCGCGTAGCCCGCGTCGGCCATGCGGGAGGCGATGGCGCGGAGGTCGGAGATGGCGTCCGCGGGGAAGAGGTCGATCTCGCGGATGCTCAGCAGGGACATGGAGCGGTAGATGCTGCGCCTGCCGACGGAGGACGACACGGAGCTGCTGTCGTCGTCGTCCCCGCCTCGGTGGCGTCGGAGTTCCTCCTGTCGCTGGACATCGAGAGCGAGCTGAGACCCGCGAGCGCCTCGACCTCGAGGTCGAGCGCGCGCGTCGACAGCACGTGGCGGAACTCGTCCTCGAGCCGCGCCATGGCCACCTGCACGGCGTTGCCTCCCACCGACGACGAGGCGCGGCGCGGGCTGCCGACGACGGAGTCCGGCGACGGTGGCGGCGCCAGGCGGCGTAGGTCGTCCACCGCCCGGAGGAACCGCTCCGCCTCGGCGCGGTCCGTGGCGCCGTCGAACAGCATCTGGTCGTCCGAGGACGCCGCCGACGACGTGGAGTCCCACCGCATGACCACCCTCTCCGCGGCCTCCAGCTCCTCCGCCGCGGATCCCTCCATGCTGGCCGGCCGCCCCCTCGCCTCCCTCCCTCCCCTTTTCCCCTCCTCCCAGTTACGCGGCCGCGCAACCCCTCACGGACTCGTCGCCGTCCGTCTCCCCAACACTCCCACCCCGCTCGCGCGCGGAGGCGGAGGCCGCGATGAGTGAGTGGTGGCAGTACGCTACTCTCAGCGATTCGCGGCGGCGAAGCGAGGAGAGGAGAGGAGAGGGCGCTGTCTGCTCTGCTACTGGCCCCCGCTAAAGACCGGGCGGCCGCTTTATTTATCTAATCCCCTCGTTCATCTCGGCGGTTTGGCTTCGGCAGGCGGATTACCCTTTTTTTTCGATACTCGGCAGGCGGATTAGTGGCTGACAGCGGCCGGCACTGATTGGTGAGGCCGCCTCTCAGCGGTCTGGGGGTGGGGGCCTGCGTTAGCGTGGGACCAAGGTACCAGTGGCTGCCTGGCTGTGGCTCGGCCGTTGCCGTGGCAGCCTGGCTGGACGTCACGTATACCACACGTTGGTGCGTCTTGGGTCTTGGCCGTTTCGGCGTTTGGCCTCGAGGTTGAGGCAACCTTCTTGACATCATGTCAATGACACGCATGGTCAGGGCGTTTGCAATGGTAATAGCTGGCGAAATCACTATCGTGGTCGGTGAAGACGCGAAGATAAGAGACAACAATAAAAGACTATTTTATATCGTTGGGGACCCACACGCCCCTCTCACATATTTTTTGACAATGATGTGGGAAATCAAATTTTATTTGCAGACGTAGCCAATGACTTATTTTCTCCTACTTTTTCCCCGCGCTCGTCACATCTTTCGATATCGAAATAGGTTGAACCATCAAGATATGCATGGTCGTGATCATCATTACGACCAGTAATTTCGTTTCAATTACGTACGTATGGACATTGGACAGAGAGGGAGGGAGAGAGCCCAGCTCATGAGAGACCGGCCGACCTAGACCCCCATCGGAACGGAGCACACTGAAAACGGGTAACGGGTTACCATGGACTCCTGAAAACAAAGCTGTTGGTTGCTAATCTGAGTTGAGGAGATAGTTATGAAACGAGCACATCGGATGATGATGACAGTGACGCGAAGCAGAGCAGGTCAGCTGACAGCTCATTCAGCTGGTTCAAGAGTGGACGGCACAACCGCAACGCACGCAGTGCTCCGATCCGCCGCTGACTAGTGCAGTCTCACAACCGCATGCCAAGAACAGAAGGATTAGTTGGGCCTAATAAACCAACAGACCGAGGTCAGGCTCAAACTGTTTGATGGATAAATCAACCTCGGATAGTCGAGATATTTATTTATATATGTACGATGATTGCCTGAAGCGCTTCATTTTTACCTCTTTATCGATGGCCGGTTAGGCAGAAGAAACCTCAATCCCAATGACAGGCCGGTGTTCCTAGCTTCACTTCGCCCCTTTGTGACTGTGATACGGGCCGGCGCATGCAGGCGGTGATAGATCACGACGCTCTCTTCTTCTAGAAGATAGCTTAACCTCCATCAATAATTAGCTTTGTCAATTGATGTACAGTACGTAAAATACATAGTATATTATATCATACATAACTGCCGTTTTAGAACTTAGCCGTCTGAGCTCGATCCCACAAGAGATTCGTTAGAGAATGACGTGAATTTAAAACGGCCGCCAGGGAGACCCCTACCGATTTCTTCGGTGTCTTGTCTAGACCAACACAAAATGACACAATACTATTATGAGAATAAGCTCCTTGTGTTTTGATTGAAGGAGATTGCATTGGAAACAACGATCATAGGCAACCGAAATTCCTGTGGCTGAAGCCCTCAAGGCCAGGGATCCACTTGTCAAGTTACGTTCCACTTGTGAAGGCAGTAAAGCTTTTAATTTAAAGCCGTTGGCTTGCGCACGTTTCAGCCGTCCAAATGCAATCACATTAAGTGTGCAATCGGCTGCGATGGAACCTGTTCACCAGTGTGTGATAGTACTTTTTGTGACTGGCATGGCACTGGTGCTCGTATTTTCTAGATTTATTCTAAGATTTTTCACGCGCTATATATTAAGTGGTAGACGATGTCCCGGTCGACATCAAGGCGAGTTTTGTTGTGACTTTGTGAACTTCAAGATCTATCGGCTCATTTATTTTTAAGTACTTCCCATATTGGTAGGGTTTTGACATGACGTGTGTTCATATGGGTGAGTGTGTAATCTCATAGAAAAAAAGAACATGACCACTGAATCAGGTCTTATATTTCGTGACCTAAAGAAAATACAATAGTCACTTTATTGAGCTTTATGGTTGAATAGAAGTGATGTGTTTTTTTATCAAGGTTAATTCTAATACGTATGTACATGTAATCTTTAGGTAGGTAGCTCTTATATTTGTCACCTAAAATGAAATGTCATAGTCACTTTATTGGGCTTTATGGTTGAATAGAAGTGATGTGGTTTTTACCAAGGTTAAGTCTAATATGTCTTTACAGGTAATCTTTAGGGCGACTTACTAAATCCGGCGGTGATGTTGTATAATAAGGAGCAGCGGCCATTGCTCAAGCGTGGTTCTAAACGTTTTGAGACAAATGCCAATGGTTATCTCTTTGCAAAGTGTGGTTGACACCTTCCGCAATCGAATTGAAGGTAGTTGTTAGGTCATTTCCCGTCTTTTGGTCACTCGTCTTTGTTGTCTAAATTTTGTTACTTTTTTATTCCCCGTTTGGCCTTAAGCACTTAATAATCCTTACGGCTTGTTTTGTGGTTGACGCTCGCCTGCCATCCTTGCATGGTAGAGGCTGGAATTTTATATTACCTTAAATCATAGAAACATGATACATAGTATGGTAGTAACCAGTGCACATGCCTAATGCCTTCTATATTGTTGGAGGTGGTTGATCGAGTGACAATAGGATTAGATCTCGCGTAAGTGAATGTGAAAAGAGTGTCTACGTTGACAGTTTGATCGATTCCTCCACGGCGCCACATGGAAAAGGTCAAAAGGGAAAGCATGGTCGTGGTTCCGTGCATGCGGAGAGACCGGCGAAGATAGGCATGATCAGTTCCAATGAACTTGGCGGTCATAAATTTAAATTTCATTTAATACTATTATTCGATGGAAAATTACAGAGTGTCACCAATATTGTCAGAATTTCATAAAGCTTATATATAAATTGTCAGAATTTCATAAAGCTTATATCGAACAATATATATAGGGGTGCTAAGAAGGCGAAACTTACTACGACAACCTGCCCATAGCTGGCCTCGCTGGGACTACGCACGTACTGCCAACGCTACGCCGGCGGGTCGTCGCTGGCTGCGGCGCGAGCACTCAGCAGCAATCGGGCCGGCGGCATGCACCATGTGTGCAAAGCGCTGGCGGCCCGGCTTATGTGCTTCATCAACGACATTGTGCTTGCCATCAACGAGCTCTTCCAGCACTTCAGGCGCATGTTATACATCGACGACATGGATGGTGCACCACAGCAACGGCGTCGAGACTGCCTTCCTCCGTTCCTCCACTCCACCCGGCAACCAACCTCAACCGGCCTGGGTGATGACAATGTCGTTCCAGTAGCGCACCAAAATTTTTTTCCTTGTGAAAAGGGATATTGTGAGCCATGTCAGTCGGAGAAGGGGACGGTCAGTACCGTGCCTTGAACGTGTCGTTGAGGGAGGGCATCAGTGATGACTGACGAGGGGGTACTACAAGGTGTTCAAGACCATCATGCATGGAAACGATCGTCGATTCGTCGCGTGTTCCAGCCGGAGGCCATCGTGATGCAGTGTGGCAGCCGCAGCGACATGCGACGATGGATGGCAACGCGAAAGGAAGACATACGGCAGGCGGCAGGCAACTAGAAGGCTCGCACACAAGCATATATAAATCGATACTTTTGTCGGCCGCTAGAATAAAGCTCATGGCTGTTTTACACATAGGCTTTCAAATTGTTTGGTATTGACTTTGGCTTTAACAAAAACTGTTTTCATAGTTACTTTAAATAGGAAGTAAATATGCCTTTTGGCTAACGCCACAGTCAAGCATATGTGTAGTGTTGAGTGCAATAGAAAAATGATGTTGTAAATAAAAAACTCTAAGAAAACAATGTACTCCCGTTACAACGCATGGGCACTTTTACTAGTATAAATTAAACATACCAATAAACATTGTCCTCCTTGCAGGGATGATCATCTAAAATAAAAACATTTGTCCCCAATTCAGTTCATCTACATGACGATTCTAAAATTTAAAATGAAAACGAAATAGTTAGTAATTGCAACAGGAAAGGCACAAAAACAAGCCACCCTACCGCTTTCTATACTTGTGTCCTAATCTGTGAAATACTGAATCGTAGATTCGTAGCCTACAGAAAGACTGCTCCCTAATACGTACACTACTTTGTGAAAGTTATATATGTATATTTTTTATGAAAGTAATTTTCAAGACAAATCTATTTATATGATTTTCACATTTTAAACTCAATGACTCTACACATTTATATTCCCAATGTTTGACAAACCTTTTCAAAACGTACTTCTATTTCCAGAGGGAGGGATTGAATACCCCTTTGTTCGGGGATCCCCCTGGACCTCGAGCGGTTGCCCTGCTCGACGGCCTCCAGGTCCGGCCTGGCGATGCTTGCCGCGGCCGACCTCCAGGCCGAGGAACGCCCCACTGCCCATGGCCTTGACGGCAAATCGGGATTTTTGGCGTGGCCGGATGCAGTTCCTCGGCCAACAGCAGCGTTGCCTTGGGTCCCAGGGGATGATCAAGAAGTGAACCAGCCTGACTTGTGTGATATGGAGGATCCACCAATCGCAATACAGCGAAAGCATGCTCGATCGATTCTCTCTTGCCGCAGGCGTTTCCTCGATCAATTCTGTTACCACCGGCGTTTCCTCTCACACGGGGCGACGACGACACACCGCAAAGGCTTGCCATGAGAGATCGCGAGGCCTTGGGACGGCAGTTCGCGTGGTGGCGTGAGGATGGGAGCCGAGGCGGGATGGATATGCCCGGGCAGGGAGTCGCGGATAGTACAAGAACTGCTGATTAGCGAATCCAAGCGGCAAGGACGCACCGTGTCCAGGCGCAATCCTCCTCCCCTTCTTCCACTTTCTTCTCAACGACGGGATCTGCTGCTGCACCGCCGCGATCTGGCCTAGCACACGGCCTCCGCCGACGCGCCAACAGTGCCTAATTCCGGCGTAGGTGGCTGCTTTGGCCGCGTCGTCTGCACCCGACAGGGTGTTCGTCGGAGATCGAGCGAATGATAGGTAGTGCCCTGTGATGGTTGGCCTGCAAGGTGTTGCGTCGGACTCGAGGAAGAGCGACAGCGCTGCGACTCCAGACAACCCAAGGCAAGGCGGGAAGCGTCGCGACGATCGGGAGGATACCGATGATTTTGCTGGCAATGGAGATGTTCCATATGTTTTGTTTTGTTTCTACGGGGCCACATGTCATTGAGGTGGTGGGTAGAAAAATTTATGAGTAACAAAATCTTTCAAATTCAACGCCATTTATAGTATAGAATAGAAATAGAATAGATAGATAGATAGATAGATAGATAGATAGATAGATAGATAGATAGATAGATAGATAGATAGATAATCTTATTTCAAACCAACAACAATTTTTGTGGCAACCCATGGGGTATTGCTTTTTGATCCTTAAGGTTTCGTGTTGGAAATTCTCATTAAATAACTCACATGTTTATATCTTTCTTTCCATCATCAAATGATCAACACACATGTTTATATCTTTATTTCCATCATCAAATGATCACTAAAAACTAACCTTAAATTCCTCGCGACAACACGCTGGGAATCCACATGGGTATTGCTTTCTTCATCCTTGAGACCTTAAGGTTTTTGTGTTGAAAATTCTCATTAAATAACTCACATGTTTATATATTTCTTTCCATCATCAAATGATCAACTCACATGTTTATATCTAACCTTAAATTCCCGTGGCAACGCTGCCTAGATTTTCTTTTAAGTTACATATATTATTCGAAAACAAACATCGAAGGTATGTTGAATCATTAGCAGGTTGATACTTTCTCAAATCTATTCTTACCGCCGATAATTTTTGTGTTGTACAATTTTCAAAAATTATCCTCCACAAGTTAGTGACCTATGTTTTCTTTGAAGTTGAAGATCCAAGATTAAGATGATGCCTTTTCTTTAGTTTATTATTGCAATTATTGTTAAATTCCTCTTAGCTAGATTAAATTTACTTTTTGTATACCAAGCAAAGAACGCGCTGGAATTCACCTAGTATGTTAGCAACCCAATCACTTCACAAAAAAAAAAAAATCACTACACCGTTAACAAACAAATAATTGTATACACCAAGCAACCTTTTGTTTTTTGAGGGAATCAGTAGGGGAGGCCCCCTACCTATTTTTTTTTTCAATTAAATGAAAGAACGAGGATTGTACAAAACGTAAGTAAAGTAAAAATTACAAGGCAGCCAGGCCCAAACCAAGGAGAAAATAAAAAGGAAAGCTAAGTAAGGTTCTCTCTCCATGAAACTAGCAAAGCACTCTTTGACGGCCCGGCTTTGGTGCAAACCACTCCAAACTCCGTCATGAAAGCCCCATCTCCCTTATGCCATTGTCAAAAATGATATTGTTTCGTAGTTTCCAAATGGCCCAACATGTAGTGATCATGATTTCCCGAAAGATAACATTCTAAAAGTCTCGCTCTTGCCTTGATGACCATGTCAAGTGGGGGCAAAGAAAAATTCCATTTAATGTTGACAAAGTTCCAACATTCTTTACTGAACCGACATTCAAAGAAGAGGTGAAATGCAGATTCATCTCGTATCTTGGTCACATAGAACGCAGCTATAGCTTGCCAAGTGCATGTTCTTCCTCTTAAGAAGGTCTCTTGTGTTCGATCCCCCTCAATAATAGACGTAAGAAGAACTTGTGATTGCCCGGATTACATGCTTTCCAAAGCTAGCTGAAAAGAGGAGAGGCAGTAGTATGTCCCAATAAGATCTAATAGGCTTTTCTATCGCTAACTTTGAGTTGCCCCAACCGTAGGACCATGTGTCATCCGTATTGTCATCCCGCTTTCTATTTTCAATTACATGCATAAGTTCTCAAAGTTGTGATGCAAAGAATTGCGTGATAGTGGAAGTCCAAGATTCTCTCCATTTCTTGATTTAGAAAGAACCTCACAGAGCACTTTGGTTTTCTTGCAAAGGAGAAGAGCTGAGGGAATTTATTTTGCAGAGGTTGATCAACCTAGATGTCAAGCCGAAAGAGTACTGAATTCCCCCGTATTTGGATTACCTATTGCCAAATCTCCCGAATATTTACCGAAAAGTTTCATCACATCCTTCCATCGAAAGAGCCAATTGGTGCTCTAGCCCCGGGAGGGGTGTTGTTATTCTGATAGAGTTTTGACCAAGTGAGGCTGACCCAGGGAAGGTTGGAATGATTATAGAATTTGTCCAAAGATTTTAGCAGCAAAGCATCATTCTATGTCTGAAGGTCAATGATACCCAGACCCCCTTGATTCTTGGGTTTACAGGCATTCTCCCAAGCAACCAGACATCTGCCTTTTCTGTCCATTTCTCCTTTGCTCCATAAGCAATGCATTCTGTATTTGTCTATCTGTTTGATCACTTGGGGAGGGAATTTCAGAGTACACATGTAAAAGGTTGGTAGGGCAGATAGGACAGAGTTGACAAGCAAGAGCCTCCCATGGTAAGATAGGAGTCTGCTAAAGCCATTCAATCTTTTTTTCAATCCTTGTCAACAAAGGTGTGAAATCAGTTACTGAGGGTTTGGTTGTTCCAAGTGGTAAGCCTAAATATGTGAAGGGCAAATTTCCAACTTGACAACCCAAGACAGCAGCTAGCTCTAGGGCTCTGGTATTATCCAAGTTTATTGGCACTAGAAATGATTTATCAAAATTGACTTTGAGGCCTGTGGAGTTGGAGAAGGTATTCAGCAAGGCTTTGAGATTCTCTAGGACTATAGAGTCACCGGGTAAGATGAGTAGGGTGTCATCTGCATACTGGACTATTGGATAATTCCCACCAAAATCATCAGATAAAGGGTGTCTAATGTCGCCTAGTAGCCAAGCTGTGTTGACAATGGTTTGGAAAAGATCTGCTGCAAGAACAAATAGGAGAGGTGAAAGTGGGTCACCCTGTCGAACCCCTCTCCTACACCTGAATGTTTTCCCTGGTATACCATTCAGAAGCACACTAGAGCTGCCTGTACTTAGAATGTTTTTTATCCAACCGATCCATTTGGGGGAGAATCCTTTATGTTCCATAACCTCTAATATCACTCGATGTTCCACTTTGTCAAAAGCTTTTTCAAAATCCAATTTGATACAACTAATGCCTTGTTTGATGCACATATATTTTCCTCAATTCATATATATGTTGGAGCACGTGGAATGAAGTAAACTTATACCGTCTCCAACAGCATAGCCACAAGGTGACCCATACCCAAAATGGATGGTGCACACCGGTTTAGGGGCAAAATCATTCTCCAACAGAGTAGCCAAACGCAACACACATTTTGCATCCTCCTAGGAGCAAGGAAAATAAGTGTCTTCTCTTCCTCTCTTTGCGTCTCCACCACCAGAGCAAGGCTCTCCACGACGACCAAAGCCGGCTTGCCCGTTGGTTCTCATCGTCGTTGTAAACATCATCGTCTTAGGTGGAGGCCGAAGACGACCAAGATGATATCCTCAACGCAGATGAGGCAGAGACCTCTGGCTCGGAGGCGGGGAGGGCCGCGGGGCAGCGGATGTGGAGGAGGTGAGCAGCGTGGAGTTGGTGGGCTTTGGGCTAAGCCTGAATACGAAGGAGAAGACGAGTGTCTGTGCGTCGAAGCGCAGGCGCATGTCAACGATGAGGGACGCCGCAAGGACGTCGGCGACCAAGAGGAGGAGCTTGCCTACAGCGAAACCATGGTGGTCAAGAGGAGGAGCTTGCTTGCGGCAGCCATGGCGGCTAGGAGGAGGACGTTGCCTGCGGCGGCGATGACGTGTCAGATTTGGGCGACAATAGGTGGAAGAAAGGGGAACCCCAGAAGGCGGGTGCCAGTGAAGTGGAACTTTGGCAAAGGGCTGAGGCGTGTCCATGGTGAAGAGCGGGGAAAGGTGAGGTCCACGGCGAAAGTGGCTAGCGCGGCACGCGACGTTTGGGTGCTCGCTTTTTTGCGGTAGTCGTTGGAAATGGAAGGTTTTGGGTGCGTTATCTTTTCACTATGCGTAACCTATACCATAGAATGAGTCTCTATTTTAGGTTTCTACGGCTGGAGATAGTCTTAGTTCAAATACATCAGAACCCACTTCGAACCCACGTAGATACACGACAACACGTGGATTGAGAGAAATATATGAAGACCTAGACAAGCCATAAGATGGAATTCTAGTACAAGTAGAAACTAGGGGAGCATCCATGCTAGGACGATGATAATAGAATGTATTTTTATAATAAGTTTATTAAGGAACATAAATGCTAATGTCTTTACTCAAATTTGGTCAAAATTGAACTCAGTTGACATTACAGCCTAGGTACATATTTGAGATAGACTATATAATTTATATATCTTAATTAAGTTGAATATTACAAACATAGCAGGATGATTTATAGAATTTATTTCTATCTCTCGCCTATGAATTTGAGATAGACTTATATGTAAACTTTAAAAAGTTGTGAATCTCATATTCCCCAAATAGCCTAATCGATTAAATAAATTTTAATTCCTCCAAAATAAAGAAATCCAGCAATTTAGTCTCAAATATATCAATGACTAAGTGAGTGTAGCCCAGGTCAGTACTTGAGAGAGAAAGGAGGAGATAAAAATATGTCAGTGAGTGACAATGCAGTTTAATCCAAAATTTAAGACAACAGAATTACACTGAAGTAGTTTCTAGTCCAATTCATGATTAATTATACAGAACAACAGTTTCTAAGTCCATTTTTTCATCCAAGTTGTAGGAGGTACTCAATCAAAGCATGCATGCAAATCGGGAGAGAGCAAAATGACTGCATGTTTGACTGCTTGCATGCATATGGTCAAAGCCACTATTTCGTGCTTTGCTGTGAGCCTAACAGTAGTAACTAACTAACTAACAATCTATGGGAATTTATCCTCTCACTCATAAAGAATTGGTCGTTGTTGATCCCATTTTCTCTCATGATCAACAGAAATGGCCAGCTATAAATATATGTTCTCATTTGCATTTCCTTTGAGTGACAATTTTTCATATATCGCAAACAATGAATACCAAGAATGCTATTATCTGCTGTCTTTTTTCGTGCTCAAGTTGTGCACACAAATCATGCTCTAGCCCGTTAGTGTTTCTTTTGCATTTATCTTTTTTTCTAGTTTTTAGTTCAATAATAATCTAACAAAGATTAATTTGAAATTTTTGGTTTCTTTGTCTTTTTATCTTCATGTGTTCAGTGTTCACTTTTTATTTGATATAAGAAAAGGAAACATTTTCTAACCATTTTCTCATGACAACTTATTTTTTTTTTCATTTCTTTGTGTATATTAGCTGATGAAATATGTATATACATAAATGTGTTTAATTCATTGTTTTTGCAGAGTGTGTATATAGATATCCTTACATGCCATTTTGTAAAGAATGGATGTGTAAGAGCGAGTCTTTGGATAGAGTCAAAATTAATCGTTGCTAAAGCCGTGGTACACAAGTGTATGAAAGGCGGGATCAAAGGATATTGTTATTGTCGCTTTTGCCCTTAATTTGACATTATTCAAGGAGAAAAATGAGTAAATGTCTTTTCTTAGTCTTGCCTAAAAAAATAAAGATGGTAGTTAGGTCTCTAGAGTCTTTTTGTGTGTGTGTGTGTGTGAGTGTTGCTTTAATTTGGCATATTGTATTTAATATTTATTATTAGTTGAATAATTTTATCAACGCCCATCATTTTTTCTTGATTGACAAATTTATTGCTCATTACTATGTTAATGATGTAATAACCCATTACATATAGTTGTAGAGAGATAGACACAACCAGACATCTAACAATGATTAACCTATCAAAAATAAAGGCTTGACATAAGTGCAAAGGGCAAGCTAAAGGCGCACAAGCAATCACTAGAAATGACCACCACCACAGCCACCTCGGCTATAAATAGGAGGACTAATTGAACAAAAGGAGACAACAACAATATTTGATGGGCTTACACATGGAATAGACTAGAAGCATATTTCGCGCATTGCTTCAAGCAGGATTTTCTTAAAAATTCTACTATTTGTCCTATGTCCGACCATCCATAGTTCCATACTCGCGTTTGACGTTGTATCATTATAGTACCATCGCATCGCAGACGTGACCAACAATCGGGCTATGCAGACAAAGGGGTGAAGGCATGGTGACGCCGCTATGTGTATTATCGCTAATAATACTATCGCTAGTATCTTTGTTAGCATACCATTGTTTTGACCATAAAAGGCTCAAGCCGCACCCTTTGTTTATCGCTTCTCGTTGTCTTGTTTGTACCATTGATGGGGAGGCAAATTCTATAGGACCCGATCTAGATGTGTATGCTTTGAGATTCATACAGATGACACATGTCGTTTGGAGAGTAGGGTTCTAAGATGAAGAACCGACCGGGTCCTGTAGAATTTGCCTCCCATTGATGGTCCTCATGTGTGTGACCATCTATAGTTCCATACTCGCGTACCTGACACGGTATAATAATAGTACCATCATATCGCAAATGACGTCCAACAATCCAGCTATGTAGACGAAGAGGCGAAGGCGTTGAGCTTCTCTGTTTAATACTGCTAACATTGTCGACAGTATCGTGTTAGAGCAACAACAATGTCTATCCGACTTACGGGGTAGTAAGGTGGGCCAAACAACAGGGGTAATAGCAATCGATGCTCCCACACAATGCTACACCGAGTATAAGGTGGAGTCCATAATAAAATAATCCAACCTCATGTGCGAAGGACTTTCTTCGTTGCTTGGGCAACGGCTTGTGAGCATGATTCTTGGAGGTAGAAATATTTTTTTATTCTCTCTTACCCGGTAGTAGCACTAGTACCAGGAACACAACCACTCCCTCCTTCTACTGCTCTCTCCACAATGTATGCTCCCAGTTGCAGCCTCTTACTCCCCTCTTATTACCCCCACTATTCACGCCCTTAGGGTACCTTTTTTTCTTTTGAACCTGGGTTTCTCATTACTCATTGGTTAACAGAATCGTTAGCAACAATTACAGCTATGTCATTGGACATGGAATTTGTAATGATCCCTCCCCTTCTGCACATAGAAAACCCATACAAGCCGGTGCATGAGATGCACCATTACACAATCTACTAGCATGCACACACCAAAATTAAAAAAGTTTAAGCTAGCTCGAACTTTATCTCCTCAATCAGATGACCAAGGATTGAATCATCATATGTCGATGATTTCAAAGCACACACCACCTCTTGTGCATCAGTTTCCAATATGAGATAGAGCGTTTACTCTTTAGTTGTCTTTACACACTGCACCTTAAACTTAGCTAGTACTTCTACATACATCGTGCACGTCAACAAAATTCGTCTATATATAGACGTTGTTGGAGCTTTAGGAAAAGTATGTGCTGATTATTAGTATCATCGTGATCCCTGGTATATGTACGTTTGTATAAGTAATTTAACATTTCTATGCAGGTACAAATAAATGTTGACATGTCCAAGACCAAAATGATCGATACCATGGCCCAAGCGAAGTACTACCCCAATTATTCTGAAAAAGTTAAACAGGGCTTATACTCCACTCCCTGAAGTCTTAAAGTTAAACAGGGCTTATACTCCACTCCCTGAAGTCTTAAACTCCGAAACAAAATCGTATCAATGGGACGTGAACGCCTACAGTATATGAAACCAACCAGATCAACATTTATTATAAAAACTGTTGTAAAAAAAACATTTATTATAAAAATATCTAACGAATAATATTCATATTTGTATCTCCAGATTAATTTATTATAAAATATATTTCATAAATAATCTAATAAATTTATTTGGTATTGCGATTATTTATAGTTTTTTATCTATAATTAGTTAAATTTGGTGGACTTAAACAAGTTACTGTGCTAAAATTGCTTGTTTTCTGAATCGGAGGGAGTATTTATATACTATATGTACGATGATTGCCTAGAGAGCTGTTTTTTTAGAGTACCTCTTATCAATGGCCGGTTAGGCAGAAGAAACCTCAATCCCAATGACAGGCCGGTGTTCCAAGCTTCACTTCGCCCCTTTGTGACTGTGATACGGGCCGGCGCATGCAGGTGGTGATAGATCACGACGCTCTCTTCTTCTAGAAGATAGCTTAACCTCCATCAATAATTAGCTTTGTCAATTGACGTACAGTACGTAAAATACATGGTATATTATATCATACATAACTACCGTTTTAGAGCTTAGCCGTCTGAGCTCGATCCCACAAGAGATTCGTTAGAGAATGACGTGAATTTAAAACGGCCGCCAGGGAGACCCCTAACCGATTTCTTCGGTGTCCTGACCAACACAAAATGACACAGAGACACAATACTATTATGAGAATATAAGCTCCTTGTGCTTTGATTGAAGGAGATTGCATTGGAAACATCGATCATAGGCAACCGAAATTCCTGAGGCTGAAGCCCTGAAGGACAGGGATGATCCATCCATGATCCGCCAATGAGACAAAGGAACCTTCGGTCAACAAAAGAGCAGCAAGCCAGGTGGGAACTTTCAAGATACTCTGATTTTCAATGATGCTATTGGGCATCTGGGGTTAATAGAAATACCATTGAAGGGCAGAGCCTACACATGGAGCAACATGCAGGCAGATTGTAACACCCGTGTTTTTGCATCATTTTAAAAATCACAAAAATTTGAACTTTTCGAATTACAACTAAAACTTGATTTATTTTCCGCTAAACCGAAACCCTGTTTTCGAAAACCCCGTGCATTTCAAACCCTCACCATCTAGAAAATAGGAAACCTTGTTTGATGAACCTTATGGAGGACAAGGATGCAAGGTAAGCCCTAGATTTGAATTATGGAAATATATCGCATGAGTAATGGTTTACAAATTCTCCCCGAATAAAATATCAAAACACATGTGTACCGTAAGTATATATGTATGAATATTTTTATAAGCATAATAATATAAATATTCTCAACCCTAAAGGTCATGGGAATAAATATGCTTGTATAAATATTTATAACATATATATTACACATGAAAACACAAACTCGAGAAAGTGTGTGTACAAACATATATACATATTTTATTCAAAAGTACAAATGGGCAAATATTTCCAAGACATAAACTTAGGGGATGAAAGCCCATGTACTTGAGTGAATGAAAATATGTATAGAATACATATAAACACACACATGAAATAATGAGAGAAAGAATAAAGGGGAAGAGAGAAAGGAAAATGGAAAAAGGGAAATAAAGAGAAAGGAGCCACGGGCTCAAACCTCCCCTCCTTTCCTTCTGGTCCGGCCCACCCGGCACCCTTCTCCTTTCTCCATTCCTCGACACTCACCCGCACGGGCCGGCCCAGCAATGAGGCCCAGCCATCAAGCCGACCGAGCCCATCGCGGCCTCTCCTTCCTCCTCCTTTTCTCGCTGACGCCTGGGCCCCGCCATCGTCGTCTACCTCCGTCGGGACGACGACCGCGACACAGTAGCCGGGACCCCATGCTCCCCACCGTACCATCAGGCCAGCTGCGTTGACGAGAACACAGGGAGCCACCACCGGCCGCGCCGCCCAACACGACAACGAGCAAGAGCCAGCTCACCCCCAGCCCTAAATGGCTACAGGGCGCCCGGGCGACCTCGACGCCGATAATGCCGGCCGCCATGGCGAGCCCGGACGAGAGGGCCAGCTACGCCGGTGCTGTGGACGAATCGACCATAGGAGCCGCGACGAGCCACAGCCAAAACGCCCGCCGCCTAGCCGCCCACAGCCCCGCCGCCTACCATGCGCATGATGGAGGCGGCGACTCCGCCAGCCGTCCGCGGTCGCCGGACGCAACACGACGGAAGATGCCCACGCCCGACGACCATGATGCGACGCAACGACCACCGACCCGGCAGGGCCACGCGCGCCATACGTGTCGGAAAATATCGGCGCCGCGAGAAAAATCTTGCCGGGCGAGCTCACCGCGGCGAGGCTATAAATAGCCCCGCCCGGCGCTCGTTCTCGCCCCGCCAAGCACGGAGGAGCTCCGCTGAAAACCAGAACACACCGTGCTTGCGCCGGTTCCCTTCCTCCCCCTCCTTACCTCGCCGGGAGGGATTTCCCCCAACCGAGATCCCGCCGCCGCCGCTGCGCTGGAAACGAGTGCCGCCGTCGCTAAGGTCGCCGCCGAATGAATCTACCACCGGCACGCCCTCCAAACCATCCCTCTCTCATTGCCTCACTTAATTCACCGTAGACACGTGGTGTAGCCCCGCCCCTAGCGCCACCGACGCCGACGAGCCGCCCCGCACGCCGCCGTGGGGGAAGCGCCACCTCGCCGCCCCCCAACTAGCACCATCCGATCGGGAGATGAGGGGAGTCTAACGGGCCCGCTGGGCGAAAGCGAGGGACGACGAACGGCCGTCTCCGGCGCAACTCCGGCGACGCCGCCGTGGGGAGGTGGCGAACGGAAACGACGGCCTTCCCGTTCTGCACAAAGAACGACGCCAAGGCGTCGGCCAATGGGGAGCGCACACGCCGCCGCTCCGCCCCCACCGTCACGCCGTTGGAGCACCACCGTAATACACGTGGCGCCCCACGTGTCCGCCACCGTGGTGTCCACCGGACCCACGTGGCACCCACGTGTGCACGAGGCATTCCTGTGTACACTTAGAAATTGCTATGTACACCCTGGGATTATGCACACGTAATGTTATAAGTCTTATTTCCGTGTCGAAAAAATTCCTAGAAAATTTGTAAATTCATTATTTGATTTATAGAATTTTATCATGTAATTAGTTCCAATATTATTATTAATGATAAAATTATATTATAATATTACCCTAATGATTTAATTAGGGATTAATATTATAAAATCCGTATCTCATGCAATTTAACTCCGTTTCGCGTGAAAACGACTTCCATAATTCATCTAAAATCTAGCTCTATGCATCTAACCCATTGCCACCATAATGTTCTATGCTTGTTTTGGTTGCTCTAGTTCAAGCTAGGTTATCATCGTGACGCGCCGTAGTTCTACATCGACCCGATTAGGAGTTTCCGTCCTAAGATGGCTAGAGACGTTCGCCGCCGTGCCGATTCGTAAGAACCTCCCAGTGCAAGTCCTTACCCCCCCCTAACCTGACCTAATTACTATAATGTTTAATAAGATGTAAGATAAGTATAACCAGGGGCAAGTCGTATGGGGAGTACTCATGGGCTATGTGCGTGAGGCTTCGCTAGGCTTTGTCGATAATATGACTTAAGAAATAATGTGAACCCTCCAACAAAAAGGTGAGTGGTGATAGTCTACATGGTGGAGGTGGATTATTCACAATCGGGGATGAATCCCGCGAGAGATGCTCGCCTCCCTAAGGACCGGTTCATAGACCTTCTACCTAGTGCGATATTTCAGTGCAGCCACACGCCGAGATGGGATTCGGCTTGATTTCACACCGTTGGGTTGAGGTATATTTGGATCCTAGGTGGCCGGAGTAGGCGAAACGATCTATCGGGGAGCCGACTCGGATGCTATGTGATCTTCCCGAGGTCGGGTTGGCGTGGTTGCTATGTGATCCTCCACGTAAAACAATTGGCGCTTTGATATGGTATACAAACTTATGAGTTGGCGGATGCTAAGTGATCTTCTCACGATGCTATGTGCTAATGGGATGCTAAGTGATCTTCCCATTTCCAACCCCGAGAAGTCGTGGTGAGGATTATACCAATATACCTAGGTTGGCTACCAAGCTGGTACGGAATCTCGTTAGGCCTGTCGAACCATGGGCCATGGTGTAGACAATGCCTATCGTGTGGGGAAATTTGTACACCTCTCGCAGAGTTAATTGAACCTATTCGAATAGCCACGCCCTTGGAATGGGCAAGTGCTAGGCCGAACATCTATGATTAGATATACACTTATGATGACTAACCCGCGGTGTCATGACAGCAGTGATGACATGAGATGAACCGGGAACTAGTAAGAGCAGTTTTAGAGACTCTGCTAGGGCCCAAACCCTTAATAATCACAACCCCCTGGTTGGGACTTGCTGAGTACGCCCCTGTACTCACCCCTCTATTTTTACGTATATCGGCACACGTGAAGGTAAGATCGACGACAAGTAGAGGACCAGCGTAGAGTAGGAGTTCGCAAGATGTTTGCTTAGGAGAAGGACGTTGAAGCCCAGATTTCATCCATGCACAAGTCTGCCTGTGGAATACGGGGCAGTGTCATAGTCGATCCACCGCTTCTAGGTTGGCCAACTCGATATCGTAAGCCCGACCGGTGACTCTTCGCCGCCATCGTAAGCCCTTTCTATCCTATATTTCAACAGGTTCGGTTTACTATTATTTCGCTTTTACCATTATCTGTTACTAATAGACGTGTTTGTGGCGTGATCCCGGGCGCAAACACGCAGGATTAACTAACCCATTAAAAGTGGGGCGTGACAGAGTGGTATCGAGCCGAGCTTGTCTATAGGATGAAATTTGGGTTAGCGTAATTTTGACTCCACATAAGGATAACTACCATTAAACTTGTTGCTACGAGTACGCCTTACTACAATAGTTCGTATGTTGCGGAATCGAGGGCGGCATCGAAACTCTTGCAACAATGGACTAGTAAGGATGATCTCAATCGGGATCGCCTAGCAGAGGAGAGTTTCTACAACTCCCCTTGGAGATACTAAAGTGCTTAGGATACTTTGGGCTTCCTCGATATTAAAATCGAGAATTTTATGCAGACCGAGTACGAAAGTACGTAATGAACTTGCATGTTTCAAAAAGCCCCGACAGGAAGGATTCAAAAGCTATACAGTGGACCGCACCGGAGATGCGAAGAGTATCCGAGTACCTAAACGGGTGCTAATACGGCATGCGAGTCTGGCCTTAAAAATCTCCATAAGGCATACAGTCCAAGCAGCGAGGAGTAGCAAAATCCTTTTTGCAAGCTTGTTGAGCAAGCAATGTCTTAGCATTAGTTGCTAAGCATTCGCTCGCAGCCATAGATGACTAGGCTTCAAGGCCTTTAGTAGGTGTAAAGTCGCGCAATAACCATCATGGCAGTCATTGTGTGTGATGCGACCATGTATCATCAGTATAGCTGTTCTGTGATGGGGCGCTTGATTGTTTAATATAATGTATTGTTCCTTTTTCAATCCTACGGAAAACTTCTCATTTATTACTAATTTACGGTAATGAATGGAACGAAATTCCAATAGGATCTCGTGAACGTCTTCGAAAACTTTCTCAAGTCACGAGTAATAAGACAAGTTTCTATAAACTTAGTTCGCCGTGACAAACCTTTTCATGCGTCTCACACTGTAAGTTTGTGTTGTTTCCCAACACCCGTGTTACTAGGATACCCCAAAGTCTATCCCTACCCAAAATGCTTGCTTTCCTCTAATCCTTAGTTAGGTAGATCCCGATCGTACCTTGTGCTTTTCCCTCCCACTCCTTTCTAGTTCAAATAGATTAGGAACTAACCTCGCAGAACGCGTGACGACAACCCGGGACTCCACGATCGTAGCCGTTGAACCACACCAAGTGTTCCTCCCTACCGTCGCCGACGCCGTCGCCTCGCAGCGCCATCAAGTTACCGACGACCGTGCAACATTGCCGACATGCCGTCACCTCAATGCCGAAAGTCGCGATACTGCTTTGGACCTTGACCCCGAACCACGACCGTCGGCCGATCAAGACAACACAACAGCCTCCAAAGGACAACCGCCCGCAATGCAAGCCGAAGCCGAAGATTAGCATCGTGGAGCGTAAGATAATCGAGGACTACAAAGAATCGAAGACAATCATCAAGCCCATAAAAGATATTTATGCCGAAAGCAAACAGATGCCCCGAAACATGCGTAAATGCCATGGAGTGATACACCAACAAGAGAGGGACACATAATCCCCACTATAGGGAATCCACCGCCAAGACCACACAGTTCCCATGACCACGACACTATTACAAGGTCAATGGATACAGAGACTCACTCCCCTTCCTTCCCCCACACACCATAACCATGACACCAGTCGACCAAGCTTCTCCCAGAAGCCATCACCCTCGACCCATTATAAAAGAGCACCACCATCGCTCTCACCACCATCCCACTCCAAACGTTCCACTGCTAGCCTCCACCTTTCACCCTCTGTCATCACACTCCTTATCATCCACTCACCAAGAACCACCACCACCCACAGCCAAAATGGCCGGCACTTGGGTTAGCGGCCAAGGCATCAACACCCCTCGATTTCCCCAACTTCTCTACCACACCGCACAAAAACCTTGGCATCGAGAACTTCCGAGTATGAGGGTAGCGAGAGTCGAAGAGCGCGGCACCCATCGCCGCGGTCACCGTCTACATCGCCAAGAGCCAAGACTACCCCGCCATCACCACCACCGGAGTACGACCGCCATTGGTTTTCGCTTCCCCAACACCTACCAAGCCGTCGCTCGCAAGGCACTCCACCGCCTTTGCCGATCTACTGGGAGCCCATCGCCCGCACTTCCATGAGGTACCCGCCGCCCGAAGGAAAGAATCACCCCGCCTGGATTGCTCGCCCAGCGACGTGCAAGGTCCGTAAGCACCCGCCATCAAGCACCTACTATCCTACCGCCACTCGATGAGCAAGCACGACCGACAAGACACCGCCCCCGAGAAGCCCGATTCGCCGAGCCGAACGAGCGGAATGCTACGCTCAACGACCGCGGAGCACGCCCACACAAAGGGAGCAGTCGCCACGCGCGTCCCGCCGAGAGGCTACACTTGCCGAGACCCCAAGGCCATCCAAGAGCGACACGTCCGAGAACTGAGGGACACCAACATCGCCATCCAATCAAGACGCAGAAGACACGCCACGGCCTGGCCCGAACCAAAGAACTACCGAAGGGATGTTCGTCAACCCCTTCCTCGAGAAGAACGGACTCCACTAGGCCACCATCACCTGTAGAAGACCGACAAGAAGGACCACCCCGCCCCTCCGCCGAGCACCACCAAGAGAAGAAGCCCCCCAAATAAGCAGAGCCAAGTACCGGACCAAGCAGGCGAAGCCACCATGACCGACACCGTAGAACCGCCACTCCCAAGGGAGGTGTAACCGTAGAGTAGCATTTCCCTTTCGCTCTACTGTTGTAACCTCCCCTGAAGTAATCAAGATCCCGGTGCTTGATCCATGAACAATATGCAAGTGCCGACAAAGAAAAATTTGACGGGTGCCTAAACATAAAAAGCCATAGAGCAAATAACAGGAATAAGAGAATTTTCTAAGTGGGGTAGCGCTATGTGCAAAAGAAAGAAAATATGAGTCGGGCGAGAACAAGAAGAAATGAGGAAATATGGAAATGGGCTAAGATGATAAGATAAAGAAAAAAGTGAGAAAACTTAGGGTTCCAAACGAGAAATAGAATTCCAAGTTCACGATGATCAAGTACCCCCGTAAGAATCCGGATAGTGAGATACACCGTAGAAGACCGCGAAGGAACAAGCTAGAGGACGACACACTGAAGACACTAGATGACCGGAGACACTAGAGGAATAAATCCTCTAAGTGGGGTAGCCGCCAGAGAAGACTCGAAGACTACGAAGACAGAGGCAAGAGCAAGAAGATGGGGTAAAAGCAGCAGTAATCGTCAAACGGCAGAAGGCATGCCCTCCACAGTATCGTGTTGCACTAGTAATAGAGTAGCGCGATAATCGTAGAGGTTCGAAAAAGACAAAGACTGTAAGCAATGGAAAGTTTCCCCCCCCCTCTCTCTCTCTATCTCTATCCCTTTAGGCCTCAAATTAGGACCTTCACTCAGTAGACTAGGAATCTCGGGGGACGAGATTCGCCTAAGTGGGGTAGATTTGTAACACCCGTGTTTTTTTGCATCATTTTAAAAATCACTAAAAATTTGAACTTTTCGAATTACAACTAAAACTTGATTTATTTTCCGCTAAACCGAAACCCTGTTTTTCGAAAACCCCCGCATTTCAAACCCTCACCATCTAGAAAATAGGAAACCTTGTTTGATGAACCTTATGGAGGACAAGGATGCAAGGTAAGCCCTAGATTTGAATTATGGAAATATATCGCATGAGTAATGGTTTACAAATTCTCCCCAGGAATAAAATATCAAAACACATGTGTACCGTATATATATATGTATGAATATTTTTATAAGCATAATAATATAAATATTCTCAACCCTAAAGGTCATGGGAATAAATATGCTTGTATAAATATTTATAACATATATATTACACATGAAAACACAAACTCCGTAAAAGTGTGTGTACAAACATATATACATATTTTATTCAAAAGTACAAATGGGCAAATATTTCCAAGACATAAACTTAGGGGATGAAAGCCCATGTACTTGAGTGAATGAAAATATGTATAGAATACATATAAACACACACATGAAATAATGAGAGAAAGAATAAAGGGGAAGAGAGAAAGGAAAAATGGAAAAAGGGAAATAAAAGAGAAAGGAGCCACGGGCTCAAACCTCCCTCCTTTCCTACCGGGTCCCAGGCACCCTAAGACCCTTCTCCTTTCTCCATTCCGCAAGACTCACCCGAGGGGGCCGCCCAAAGAATGAGGCCCAGCCATCAAGCCGACCGAGCCCATCGCGGCCTCTCCTTCCTCCTCCTTTTTCGGCCGACGCCAGGCCCCGCCATCGCCGCCTACCTCCGTCCGACGACGACGACCCCGCGACACGAGTCGGGACCCCATGCTCCCCACCGTACCATCAGGCCAGCGCGTTGACGAGAACACGTGGGGGCGCCACCGGTCGCGCCGCCCAACACGACAACGAGCAAGAGCCGGCTCACCCCCAACCCTAAATGGCTACTGGCGCCCGCGACCTCGATCGCCGATGTGCCCGGCCGCCATGGCGAGCCCGGACGAGGGCCAGCTTACGCCGCCCGATGGGACGACATCGACCATAGGAGCCGCACGAGCCACGCCAAAAAAACGCCGGCCGCCTAGCCGCCCACGCCTCGCCGCCTTACCATGCGCATGCTGGAGGCGGCGACTCCGGGCCAGGCGGGCCGGGTCACCGGACGCAACACGACGGAAGATGCCCACGCCGGACGACCATGATGCGACGCAACGACCACCGAGCCGGCAGCAGGCCACGCGCCGCCATACGTGTCGGAAAATATCGGCGCCGCGAAAAATCTTGCCGGCGGCGCTCACCGCGGCGAGGCTATAAATAGCCCCCGCCCGGCGCCGCCGCCCCGCCCGGCACCCGAGGAGCCCGCTGAAAACCGTAACACACCGCGGCTTGCGCCGGTTCCTTCCTCCCCTCCCACCCCCGCCTGGGAGGGATTTCCCCCAAACCGAGATCCCGCCCGCCGCTGCCGGGAAACGAGTGCCGCCGCCGCTAAGGTCGCCGCCGCTGAATCTACCACCGGCACGCCCCTCCAAACCATCCCTCTCTCATTGCCTCACTTAATTCACCGTATTACGTGGTGTAGCCCCCCGCCCTAGCCCACCGACGCCGACGAGCCGCCCTGTACGCCGCCCGTGGGGGAAAGCGCCACCCGCCGCCCCAACTAGCACCATCCAGACGGGGAGATGAGGGGAGTCTAACGGGCCCTCTGGCGAGCGCGTAGGACGACGAACGGCCGTCTCTCGGCGCGAACCCGCGACGCGCCGCCGTGGGGAGGTGGCGAACGGAACGACGGCCTTCCCGCTTCGCGCACAAAGAACGACGCCAAGGCGCTCCGGCCAATGGGGAGCGCACACGCCGCCGTTCCGCCCCCACCGTCACGCCGTTGGAGCACCACCGTAATACACGTGGCGCCTACGTGTCCGCCACCGTGGTGTCCACCTGACCCACGTGGCACCCACGTGTGCACGAGGCATTCCTGTGTACACTTAGGAAATTGCTATGTACACCCTGGATTATGCACCTGTAATGTTATAAGTCTTATTTCCCCGTGTCGAAAAAAATTCCTAGAAAATTTGTAAATTCATTATTTGATTTATAGAATTTTATCATGTAATTAGTTCCAATATTATTACATGATAAAATTATATTATAATATTACCCTAATGATTTAATTAGGGATTAATATTATAAAAATCCGTATCTCATGCAATTTAACTCCGTTTTCGCGTGAAACGACTTCCATAATTCATCTAAAATCTAGCTCTATGCATCTAACCCATTGCCACCATAATGTTCTATGCTTGTTTTGGTTGCTCTAGTTCAAGCTAGGTTATCATCGTGACGCGCCGTAGTTCTACATCGACCCGATTAGGAGTTTCCGTCCGAAGATGGCTAGAGACGTTCGCCGCCGTGCCGATTCGTAAGAACCCTCCCAGTAAAGTCCTTACCCCCCCCCTAACCTGACCTAATTACTATAATGTTTAATAAGATGTAAGATAAGTATAACCAGGGGCAAGTCGCGGCGGGAGTACTCATGGGCTATGTGCGTGAGGCTTCGCTAGGCTTTGTCGATAATATGACTTAAGAAATAATGTGAACCCTCCAACAAAAAGGTGAGTGGTGATAGTCTATATGGAGGTGGATTATTCACAATCGGGGATGAATCCCGCGGAGAGATGCTCGCCTCCCTAAGGACCGGTTCATAGACCTTCTACCTAGTGCGATATTTCGTACAGCCACACGCCGAGATGGGACGGCTTGATTTCACACCCCGTTGGGTTGAGGTATATTTGGATCCTAGGTGGCCGGAGTAGGCGAACGATCTATCGGGAGCTGACTCGGATGCTATGTGATCTTCCGAGGTCGGGTTGGCGTGGTTGCTATGTGATCCTCCACGTAAAACAATTGGCGCTTTGATATGGTATACAAACTTATGAGTTGGCGGATGCTAAGTGATCTTCCACGATGCTATGTGCTAATGGGATGCTAAGTGATCTTCCCATTTCCAACCCCCGAGAAGTCGTGGTGAGGATTATACCAATATACCTAGGTTGGCTACCAAGCGGGTACGGAATCTCGTTAGGCCTGTCGAACCATGGGCCATGGTGTAGACAATGCCTATCGTGTGGGGAAATTTGTACACCTCTGCAGAGTTAATTGAACCTATTCGAATAGCCACGTCCTTGGAATGGGCAAGTGCTAGGCCAAACATCTATGATTAGATATACACTTATGATGACTAACCCGCGGTGTCATGACAAAGAAGATGATGACATGAGATGAACCAGAACTAGTAAGAGCAGCTTTTAGAGACTCGCTAGGGCCCAAACCCTTAATAATCACAACCCCCGGGTTGGGACTTCTTTGAAAGTACGTCCGTACTCACCCCCTCTATTTTTACGGATATCGGCACACGTGAAGGTAAGATCGACGACAAGTAGAGGACCAGCGTAGAGTAGGAGTTCGCAAGATGTTTGCTTAGGAGAAGGACGTTGAAGCCCAGATTTCATCCATGCACAAGTCTGCCTGTGGAATACGGGGCAGTGTCATAGTCAGTCCACCGCTTCTAGGTTGGCCAACTCTGATATCGTAACCCCGACTGGTGACTCTTCGTCGCCACTATAAGCCCTTTCTATCCTATATTTCAACAGCTTCGGTTTACTATTATTTCTTTTACCATTATCTGTTACTAATAGACGTGTTTGTGGCGTGATCCCGGCGCAAACACGTGTGATTAACGACCCATTAAAAGTGGGGCGTGACACGTATCCCCGCTAGAACAGCTCGACCGGTTTTTCTCATCAAGAACCGGGACTCTTGAATATCCAAACACCGAAGTGATCCCACCGGCGAAAAATAACATCTCGATCATTTGCCTTGCCGGATAGTGATTGGTACAAAAATCCCCAAAGCTAATATTTTCGTGTTTGAAAATTATTGGGCGTAAACAACATGATTTCAAAGGTGTTGTGCATAATAGTTGGCTCTCTTCACGATCCTTTGCCGGACAAAGCAAGACAGATGTCCGCAAAATTCAAGCAACTTAGATCAACTCAAAAAACATTGGAGTAAGAGAATCTCTAATCTGAGGTCGCTCATCTCTAATCGCAATGCTTTGTCATCAATCTGCTTGACTCAATTGAAGATCGAGAAGACCGTATAACCCGTAGGCAAATCTCGAGAAACATAGTCAAGAGGCCGCTTTACATGGCTCAAATACAAAAACATATATTGGAGGAATAGATATACAAGAAATGTAATAAAGTTTGGGGATGAATGTACCAAGTTTTTTCATGCTATGGCCACTATCTCATACAGAAAAAACTCCATTACACAACTGAAAAATGATCAGGGCATCTGGATTCAAGATCATGAGGGCAAGGCAGGCATTCTTTGGGCTTCTTTCAGAAACAAAATGGGCAGCACCTCCTCTCCAACTATGTCCTTTGATCTTCAACGCTTGATGCATCCAAATGGTCTTGATTGCCCGACGAAGAAATAAGAAATGAGGAAATTGACAAAGATTGTTAAAAAAATGCCGATGGATAAAGCACCGGGACCCGATGGATTTAATGGGCTCTTTTTGAAAAGATGTTGGCATATAGTGAAGAATGATTTTTATGAGTTATGTCGGGCTTTCTACTGGGGTCAGATAAATTTAGAAAGCATTAATAAGTCACACATCACATTGGTTCCAAAAAAAGAAAGTCCTGAATCTGTGAACGACTTTAGGCCAATATCACTCCTGAATATATCTTTGAAGCTGATTACAAAAATTTTGGCTAACAGATTGCAATTGGTGATTCTTGAGTTAGTACATCGTAATCAATATGGGTTCATAAGGACAAGGACAATACAGGATTGTCTTGCCTGGAGCTTTGAATACATACATCAATGTCATCAATCTAAGAAGGAAATAATCATTCTTAAACTGGATTTTGAGAAAGCTTTTGATACTATTGAGCACTCAACTATCATCCTAATGATGCGTAATTTTGGTTTCCCGTGAGAGATGGATTCAATGGATGGAGATGATCCTATCTTCGGCTCATCGCCAGTCTTTGCTAAATGGGGTACCCGAAAATTCTTCAAATGTAAGAGAGGGGTTAGGCAAGGTGATCCCTTATCACCATTATTGTTTGTCATTGTTTGCCGAGCTCCTACGATTCTAATAAACAAAAAGGCCGAGATGAATTTCTTATGCCAGCCCTTGCCTCAGCCTGGTGAAGACTTCCCAATAATACAATATGCAGATGACACATTGCTGTTCCTTCAAGGAGATGAAGATCAGTTAATATTTCTCAAGGACATGCTAGACAGTTTTTTCTTTGTTTCTACAGACTAAAGGTGAACTACTGAGAAGTCCCACATGTACCCCATTAATGTCGGTCAAGAGAAGATTAATTTCCTTGCAAATACTTTTGAGTGTGATATTGGTCAAATGCCTTTCACTTACCTTGGTCTACCAATGGGAACCACAAAGCCAAGAGTAGAGGATCTCACACCATTATTAGACAGGGTTGAGAGAAGATTATCAGCTTGCTCCACATGGTTAACATATAGTGGGAGACTGGAAATGATCAACTCTGCCATCACCCCAATAACCACATATGCAATGTGCACAATTAAATTCCCAGCTGGTGCTATTGATATTGTGGACAGATCCAGAAACCAGTGCATCTGGAGAGGAAACTCAGAAAAGAAGAAAGGAGGAAATCTTGTGGCTTGGCCAACAGTACAATTGCCCAAGCACAAAGGTGGCACAGGTATCATCAATCTAAAGCTGTAGAATGATGCTCTATTGATGAAACACCTTAGTAAATTCTATAACAGAGAAGATATCCCTTGGGTAAGAATGGTCTGGAACAAATATTATGTGAACAAGGTTCCACATGCTTCCAGAGAGGTTGGCTCCTTCTGGTGGAAGGACATCCTCAGACTCAGCACCTTGTTCAGAGGAATTGCAAAATGTCAAATTGGAGATGGCAAGACTGTCTGCATACGGGGGCGACACTTTGGGACCGATGAGGTCCTCTCCATCAAATATCCAAGATTGGCCTCTTTTGCAAGGAATGAGAATAGCTCGGTTTATGAGGTAATGCAGGGAGAGGATCTTGACTCAATTTTCATCTTGCCACTCTCAGCTGAGGCCCTTGATGAACTGGAAAACTTGTAGCAACACCTTATGACTCTAGAGTATGATGGGCATGATTCTGATAAGTGGACATCTATGTGGGGGAACAGATATACATCCAAGAAATTCTACTCTTCAGTATTTAATGGTATTGATGCTCACCCCATGTACAAGGTGATGTGGAAATCTAGATGCACACCGAGAATCAAATTCTTCATCTGGCTCATATTGGTGGATAGATTAAACACCAGGGATATGCTGCTAAGGAGAAACCTCCAGATTCAGGGAGGCCCAGAGTGTGTCATGTGTGACACTAATTCCAGGGAAACCATAGAGCATCTATTTTTTGAATGTCCATTTGCAAAAGAATGTTGGCAGAGAATTGGGATAACTTGGAATATGAATCTGAGCATTATGGATAGGCTAGACTTTGCCAGTCTCGTGAATTCAGTTCCAGCCTTTATTGAAGCCGCAATGATAGCGGCTTGGGAATTATGGAAGCTTAGGAATGACAAGGTTTTTCGGAGAAGACTCCCTACACCAAATATTTGGCTAACAAACTTTGTAGCACAATCTCATTTACAATCTGTTAGGTTTAGGGATGATTTGAAATCATCCTTCTGTGTTTGGCTAGATGCTTTCAGTTAATTTCTCTGTATGTATTTACGAACTCCTCTCTTATTTAAATTAATGAAATTCCGTGCTGTGGGAACTCCCCCCACAGTCTTTTTCGGTCAAAAAAAAAAAGAGCAGCAAATTGTCGTGTCACGTTCCACTTGTGAAGGCAAGAAGCTTTTCGCAGACTTGCTCTTAGTTTAGAGCCGTTGGCTTTGCGCATGTTTTTGCCGTGCAATCACACCGCAAGTGCTTGCGATTAGGGGTGGTAACGGATCCCGACCTTTTGCCTTCTTTCACAGTCTCACTTGACTCTTTTCGTTTTTAATTTAAAATTGAAAATTTTATGGTCCGATCCTTAAATTTGCTAGGCCCGATCCTGCGGTATAACAAGGAGGAGCATCATTGCTCGGGCGTGGTTCTGGAGACAAATGCCAATGGCGGTCTTTGCAAAGTGTGGTTGACGCCTTCCACAACCAAATTGCAGTGTAGTTGTTAGTTTCTTTCCACGGTCTTTGGTCGCTTTCGTCTTGGCCGGACTTAAACTTTCTTGCTTGTTTTATTCCCCTCTTGGCCGTAAGCACTTAATAATCCTTATGACTTGTTTTGTGGTTGACGCTCGTCTGCTATGTTCGAGGCGAGAATTTTGTTCCATTATCTAAAAAATATCATAGCAACGTGATACTAGTATACAGTACAAATCAATTAGGATGTAATGTGTCGGTGGGGACGGGGAAGAGACATCAGCTACTTATAACGGTATAGTAACGTAGAATGCACATGCCTAATGCCTTTTATATTGTTGGAGGCCGTTGTTCGAGTGACAATAGGATTAGATCTCGCGTAAATGAATGTGAAAAAGAATTTCCATTTTAAAAAGATGAATGTGAAAAAAGGGTGTCCACGTTGAAGTTTGATTTCTCCATGGCACCACGTACGCACGGAAAAGGTCACAAGGGAAAACATTGTCTCCTCTCCTACCTGGAGGATGGTGGACAGTGGAGTGCCGTTCCGGAAGTGGGAAGCCATGGAGCACGAGTACGCCATCCAGCATCATGCATCCAGGCTCCATCTGCCCTTCTGCAGCCTGCAGCTACACGCGGATTCCCACATGGCTCGTTGTAGCTGATAGAATACACGTCGCCGGTTCTGCGTTTCTCTTTCTTAATACGAATTCTACACGCAGATAAACGTACTACTACTAGTACTAGTACGTCACTATGTCAGAAATGCTTATTAGTGACACCTTGATCAGTGACGTGTAATTAAAACGCGTCACCAGTGGAAGATCTGTGACGCGGATAAATAGGACGCGTCGCCGACGTGGAGTGGTGCAGGTCAACAGCTTAAACGTGTGACGCGTTCCCAGGAACACGAGTCACCAGTAAGCAGGCACGATTGGTTGTGACGCGTCCCAGCAACACCGGTCACAAATCACACCACACGGACCCGAAAAATAGTAAAATCTGGTTCAATGGCAACTGAAGTCCGGCCCAGCACCCTCTTCTCCTCTCTCGGGCAGTCTGGCCGTCTCGCCCTCTTCTCACACGCATCCACCGCCGCCGCCGCCGCCATGGGCCTCTCGGACGCCACCACCGCCCTCCTTCTCCTCTTCCTCCTCCACTTCCCCTCCCTCCCCTCCCGGCCTCCCCCCAGGGGCTTGGATCTCCATGCACGAGTACCACTTGTCTCTTCCAAACCCTACCTCCCGTCGTGGATCTGGCTGTGCGCGTTGCGGTGGAAGTGAGTGCTGTGCCCGTCGTGGGTGCCATGGCGCGCATCGGGACCCTCCGTGGACCTGGGCGACATCAAGGTGTGCCCCGTTCCTTTCTTGCCTCGCCGAGTCTCTGCTGACGCAGCAGCGCGGCGGCCCAGCCTGTCCGCGGCTCCGCCCCCAAACGGCTGCCCTCGAACCTCCATAGCACGGCGCCTCCACTGGTGGCCGCACGGTAACGTCCCCACCTGCTGGCTGCTGTTTCCTCTCCCGTTTGTGTTTTTGGTCCTTTATGTGCTCGATGAAATGTCCAGAACGAGCTGCTTAATTTTGCATAGTTTGGTACTGCATCCTTCCTGTTTTCCACTTCCTTAGATTGTAGCTGTTAGATTGTAACTTGTACCTGTTAGACTGCAGTGCATGTGGATTTTACTGGTTGTGCTTTGGAGTTAATCACCGGAGTAAAGATGCCATACGCAATCGTTGAAGGCCAATTAGCTAATGCGTTTTCAGGTTATTAATGCGTTTGCCACTGTGCAGTATATCTGATCTTAGAAAATGAGTGTTGGTGTACCATATATACAAACATAACTGGGAGTACAGGCCTGCCTGGTGTATGTGTGGATATTTAATCTATTTGTGTGTTGAGAAATTGATGGGCTTACGAAAAGTCTGAAGCTTAATTAAGTATGTGGTATCTTATATAGCATACATTTGTATGCCATGTTCACCTTAGAATTTACAGTTTTGAAGAAGCAATGATTTGGTTCATATGTCACAGTATGTACAGGGTAGGCTACCAGCAGTAGCATTAGAACTTAACTAAGATATGTCATGCTGCCCTGTCTTTCTGATGCTTACAATTATATGCAGATCAGAGTGTTGTGTTTTTTATCAGATCTTGGTTTCTCTCTAATTACTCAAATTCTCTAGGAAGATAAAAAGGTTTGTGTATGGTTGCAGGCTGCGGGTAGGGAGCATTACTAGGGCTGATAAGAACAAGTGATTTTGTTATCAGTTGTTATCAGAGGTGCAAACACTATGAGATTGTTGGAGACAAGAAGGGCAAGGGAACATCTGTACCTTCAAAAGTAAATGGTATGCATTGGCTTCACAATGCAGATTTATATTTATATTGTTTGATGACTAATGACTACGTGAGAGTTGCTAGCTTCTTTTTTTTGAACATGCTAGCCAGACGGCAGTAACTTGATGGCTGTGAGATATAATTTTCTAGATAATGGATTGTCACATTTTGGGAATGTGCCTATTTCTTTTATTTAACTTCTATCTGTTCTGCAGGAGTCCTGTCTTGCTTATCTCCTGAGTTGATAGCACATTCCAGTTCCACCAAGTCATGTAAGTTTTCCTGTTCTACCTGTACATTGCATAAGACTGCTGCTTTCTTTTAATCATACTTTTGTGTTATGCAGGGATATGAGCCTGCTAATGTGATTGATTAAACAGATTGCCTGTTACTTGGTCTCTAATGTTTGTTCTGACTTTTGAGTTCTATTTGAGCATATGAGTGGTCACTCTATCATTTAGCTCTGCTTGCAAATGCCTTTTGCTGCATTCTTGGACATATCCAGATAGCTGTTCTCATTATTTGCTTTACTCGTGAAACGTGGCTTCTTATTAAAGGGTTGCGCTTGAAAGTTTCAGTTAATATTATAGAATCTTATAGAATCTTACTGATTTATGTAATTCTAGCTAAGTTAATTGTTCTGTCAGATTTTTACTTTTGGAATCACCAATATAAGGTAATGCTGTAGGTTATAATACTTTTTAGAGAACTGATTTCCTTTCTTGCACCAAATCTTTTATTTTAGTGCTCAATTTAAACACCAATGTTGTATCTAAACCAACTCAAAATGAGGTCACTGAATTGCTTTGGATTGATTATTTAGGTTCAGCTAAGTTCAATTGTTGTGGCTGTGGCAACAGACATATTACAGCCCCTAAAACCAGTTTAGATGTTTGGTCAAACAACATTTAGGGACTATTTAACCCCCATGTATTGTCTCAACTCTCAAGTCCCTAGAATCACTGGGTTTCTGTACATTTGGATATTGTTCTAATTTTCTGTAAAGGATAACTGAACTTCTATTACTACATTAGTTGAATACACACACTTTTTCTATGCACACTTGGAATATTTATAATTACCATTCTTCAACCTTGTAATTATTAGTGTACACATGAGAATCCAGCTGCATGCCATTGAATTAATTCTATTATGTGGAATCATTTTTTTCAATTTAGATGTATCAGATGCTGATTTTTTTTTTTTCCTAACCTATCCACAACTGGAGCAGATAGCAGCAGCTCATGCTTTTTCTTGTTTGTTTTTTCACTGCAGTTCTACCACAGCTGCAGGAGCAGATGGACAGCAGGTCCTCTTTTTCTTTAGTGCAACAACAGGTTCGGCAATAGTATTCTAGAACTAGAATAGTCTATCTTCTACCGATGTTCCAAGAGCTCAACCATTCTGTAACTAGATGAGAGGAAAGGAAGTAGCCAGAAGCTATATGTATTGCCATTTATTCTATATAGCAACCTGTCACCTCTTCATATTTATGGTGGATACTCCCATGTAATCTATAGTTTAACAGACTTGCAGTATGGAGTATGAACTGTGTACTACTGTGAAATGTACCATATTACAAATAAAATGTTAGCTTCAATGATGTGTGTATGTATATGGATGATCCTATATATGTATATGTATATATATATATAGGATCACCATTTTTTTTTTTTTTTTGTTTTTGAAATAGCTATTGGTGACGATATTGGCTACATGTGTCGCAGATAACATCTTATCTGCGACGCTAGATTGGCTACATCGCGCCACAGATAACACCTTATCGCCGACGCGTGTAGCCAATACGCTGCCGATAAGGTGTTATCCGCGACACATGTAACCAATACGCGTCGCAGATAAGCACCTTATTAGTGACGCCAGAAATACATCGCCACAGATATGCCCTTATCTCCGACAAAAGGGTGCGACACTTGTAAAAACGTGTCGCCGATAGCGATTAACAAAGTTGTCGCAGATAGCGATTTCGGCGATAGTGCGTACTACTAGGGCTTAGGTAAACTAGTGCAATTGTCAGCTAAATGTCGCGCTGGACCAGAATCGATCGTAGATCTCGAGACTGCACGAACAGCTAGTGACAGCTCCTCCCACCATCTTGACCTTGTTTCAGTGTCGTCCACTATCCACAGAGATTGATAGGCACAGACTTCTTCATTTTGCACGAATAAGAAAAATTGAAAGGATGTTTATGACAGTGTGACATAGATGTAGCAACCCAACGACAGGTCAAAGTTGTAGCACGTAGCGCACGTAGCACGAGCAGTTTGGCCTTGTTTAGTTGGCAAGAAACTTGCCAAGCACTCGTTAGAACTCCCCGTAACATTTTCGTTTTGTATTTGGTAGACATTGTCCAATTATAGACTAACTAGACTTAAAAGATTCGTCTCGTGATGTACATACATTTACTGCTCCGAACATGTCTTTTGATGTATTTAATGTGACGTGATGGAGGAGAGAGTCTAAAAACTTGAATTTGGCCCGACTGTCAAGTTGCATTGATCACGCACCATACCCCTTTTCACCGTCGCGACAAGTATGAAGCCACACACTTGAGTTTCATGAGGGTGTGATGCGTGATAAATAAGGCGTCACATCGCCTAAAAAGAGAATTTTTACATGAAACACCGATGATGTGGGTGAAAAAGTATAAGAGAAAGTAGTCACTAGCTACATGCAAATAGGTAAACTATTTCACATAGCTCAAGAACATGTGAAAGAAGCATGTGGGTCTAATAATATAAAATAATCTTTTTTTGTTCTCTCACCACCCGCATATCACCGACTATGTAGCTAGCACTATCTATTACCATTGCGGACCATGACATTTACCGCTAACAAAAAACAGCCACCACATATAATAAGTAGGCTAAAAGGTCGACCGGTAACAAAGAATAAAACATTTAATATTTGCTTGCGAGTCCATCTCGCTGACTATATCTCTGTGGCCATCATTGAAACAACACCGATATGAAGGGGTGTGCGCAATAGCTAAGCGCAAAGGATCTAGAGTAGGGACTAGGCCCATGGAAAAAGTTGTACATTGCGCCGCTGTGGGCCGCCGCTTCTTCGGCTCCTCGCTCCGCCCCCCGGCGGCTTCACGAGTCGCCCGCTTCATTCTCTCTCATCTTTTCTCTTCCCTCCGGTCAGATTTTGTTAGCGTGGAAGACCTTTCAAATATTTGATTGTACCTTATTATACTTGCTCTTAGGCTTCTACTCTTACCCTTGTTCTTGGACAACATTTCTTGATCACTCCTTCTGCCACGTCGCCTTCTTTTCCTAACCATGCGATTTGGCATCTACGGCCAGCAAACCAGCTAGCGAACCTTCTACCACGTCCCCTCAACATCCATCCCCTCCGGTCCTCCACCCCCACGCCACTTAGGAAACGAAGGGGGGAAAACCGCTCTTGCCGTCCGCATGCGACTGCGCCGCCCTGCCCTAGTCTCCGCGGCTCCGCCTTGTTTACTATATACCCGCATTATGTTAGCAACCCATCGAAAAGAACGATCACTACACCGTTAACAAGGAACGCATTGTATAAGCCAAGCAATCTTGGTACAACTAATGCCTTGTTTGGTGTACATGTATTTTCCTCAATTTTATGTGTTGATTCATATGTGTTGGACTACGTGAATGAAGTAAAACTTATATTGTCTCTAGCAAAGAGAGCCATAAGGTGACCAATACCCAAAATGGATGGTTCACACTCGGGTTAAAATCACTCTCCAACAGAGTAGCCAAACACAACACGCATTTTGGCGTTGCCTCCTAGGCAAAAGGCAAATATGTGTCTTTTTCTTCCTCCCTTTGCGTCTCCACCATCGGAGCAGCCACACAACGACTAGAGCCGGCTTGCCCGTTGGTTCTCATTGTCGTTGTAGACTTCATCCTCGTAGGTGGAGACCGAAGACGACGAAGAGGATGTCCTCGACACCTGATGAGGCGAGACCTCTCGCTCCTGGCGGGGAGGGCCACGAGGCGGCGAATGTAGTGCGGGTCAAGGCGGCGGATGCAGAGGACGGTGATGACAACGGTGGTGAGTGACGGGGGTTGGTGGGCTTCGGGTTAGGCACGAAGGAGAAGACAAGCGCAAGGCGTGGAAGCGCCGGGCGCACGCCGACGATGAGGGACGCCTCAAGGATGATTGCGACCAAGAAGAGGAGCTTGCTTGCGATGGCCATGGCGACCGTGGAGGGGGAGCTTGTCATGGCGGCGATGACGTGTCGATTTGGGCGGCAATGGAAGTAAGGGGAACCTCGAAAGGTCGGTTCTAGGGGAAGAGGAACTGACAAGGGTCAAGGCGGCCCACAACGAAGAGCATGGCGCGAGGTGAGCTCCACGATGAGCAAAGGAAGATCTCTAGTTTGGTTTTGGCTAATTAGTGACATCCTTAGAACTAATCTCTATGCTAAGTGTTTGATTAGTTTGGAGGTTGGTTAAGCCAATGATGGAGCATGGTGGTCATGATGGATGGATTGGTGTGATCCAAAAGATGACCAAGTGCTCACGTGGCATGGATTCTAGGATCAAAATGGGCTCAAGGCGAAGGTATACCATTAGGGCCATTTTGATTTCACACTCAAGGCACCATAGAGGGTGTGAGTGGTTTAGGATCGATAGTCGGACTATAAAGAGGGGAAAACCTCGAACATCGATCCTCACAAAGTTCAAAATTCATTTGTATGTATTCTAACCTAGAGAGATAACTTCGCACTTGGAGAAAATATTTTCAAATGCTAACACATGAGCTCGAGGTGTTCTTCGACGTGTTGGCAACATGAATCAAGTGGCGAAAGTTGAAGTGAAGCTTAAGACGACGAAGAAATGACGACATTTCGCAGAGGAGCGCCGACCGGACACCGGGGCCGACGCCGGGCGTCCCGACCGGAAGCGCCCGTCACGGTCGCCTGGTCGATTCCAAAGAAGCTCCACAATCGGCATTTTCATCGACCGGAGCGCCCGGGCCACCTTGACCGACGCCGGCTAGTGCTTGTCAACAAGGGGGGCTGGCGTGCTTGTCCGCTTTCGACCAGAAAGCGTCCGGCCACCTTTGAACGGAGCGGCCCGTCACCCCGCGTGCAACCATTTCTACCCCAACGGCTACAATTCGATGTGTGGCATATATATACTTGTTGGTCGGCCCTTGGCTCACTCTCTTGCAACTTTGGATCATTCCTAACATCATTTGAGCTGAGCAAACTCACTCCTCCTCTCCCTTTGCTTGTGAGCACATTTCTTGAGAGTTGAGGAGATTCAAGTGCATTGCTTTGATTGATTGCATTTAGAGGCACTTGAGGGTTGTCGTTGTCGGTGGATTTCTTGTTGCTTTGGAGAGCACCACTCCTAGACTGGCTCGGTGATTGTGGAGGCGTTGGGAAGAGAAGGTGATTGTTCTTGCTCACCTCCTGATATTGTGAGGGGTTCTTGATCTTCCCCCCGCGGAGTGCCGAATTGATACTCTAGTGGATTGCTTGTGTTGTTGAGTTACCCTCAATCGAAAGTGGTGTCAAGAGGGCCTAGTGAGGCAAGGCGTGTGCCCATCTTGATCCACCGTTGAGACGGCCGACACAACCGAGACTAGCTTGAGGGTGCTCAAGTGAACTCCCGTGAACAAATCATTGTCTCCGCTCATTTGTGTTGATTGATTGTCTCCCTGATTGGTTCATAGCCTCGACGGTTCGGTATAACACCTCCTCTCTACCTAGCTTTACTTCATTTTTATATTGTGCTTGTGTAGACTTGCTAGTTGACTAGGTTGCTTAAAATTGTTTAGTGTAATCTAGCTTGTTCACCTAGTTAGAGAAGTAGTGACATAGCTCTTGAGTGCCCCGGAGACTTAAATTGACTAGACTTGTCAATAGGAGGCTTGCCGACAAGTAGAGAGCTAGGGCAACCGCAATTATCGCCTCTTGTTTATCTAACAAGTTTTTCTAGTGTTTTGTAGAAATTTTATTTAGGCTATTCACCCCCCCTCTAGCCATTTAGGAGCTTTCAAGCTGGCGAGTGGTTGGCATGGCGTGACAATTTGGGTGCTCGCGCTTTTATGTAGCCGTTGGAGAAGGAAGGTTTTGTGTGTGTTATCTTTTCACTGTGTGTAACCTATACCATAGGATGAGTCTCCATTTTAGTTTTTGTTGTTGGAGATAGTCTTAGCTCAAATACCCTTCAACCCACTCGAACGCATTACATAGATACACGTATCTCCAACACATGTGGATTGAGAGAAATATATGAACACCCAAACAAGCCATAAGGTGGAATTCTAGTATAATAAGTAGCAACCAGGGGGAGCATCCATGCTAGGATGATGATAATAAAATGTATTTTTGTAATAAGTTTATTTAGAAACATAAATGCTAATGTCTTTGCTATAAATTTGGTCAAACTTGAACTTGACATTATAGCTTAGGTGCATGTTTGAGATAGACTATATAATTTATATATCTTTAATTAAGTTGAATATTACAAACATAGCATGATGATCTATAGAATTTATTTATATCTCTCACCTTATAAATTTGAGATATACTTATATGTGAACTCTGAAAAGTTGTGAATCTCATATTCCCCAAACAGCCTAATTGATTAAATAAATTTTAATAATTCCTCTAAAATAAAGGGATTCAATAGGTAGAGTGTAGCAGTTTAGTCTCAAATATATCAATGACTAAGTGATTGTAGCCCAGGTCACTACATGAGAGAGGAAGCAGGTGTCACTGAATGACAGTTTAGTCCAACATTTAAGACATCCGAATTACACTGAAGCAGTTTCAAGTCCAATTCATGAATATACATAACAACAGTTTCAAATCCATATTTTTCCTCCAAGTTGTGGGCTAAAACTAGAAGAGGCTAACTTTGAGGTACTCAATCAAAGCATGCATGCAAATAGGGAGAGCAATAGGACGCTGCATGTTTGACTGCTTTGCATGCATACGGTCAAAGCCACTATTTCGCGGTGTGCTTTTGCTGCGAGCCAAGGATAACAAACGGTATTAACTAACCATCCATGAGAATTTTTCCTCTCACTCAAAAAGAAATAGTCGTTGTTGATCCCATTTTTTCTCACGATCAACAGAAATGGCTAGCTATAAATACATGTTCTCATTTGCATCTTGTTTGAGTGACAGTTTTTCATATATCGCGCATAATGAATACCAAGAATGCTATCCTTTGTTGTCTTCTTTTCGTGCTCGTTGTGCACACGGATCATGCTCTAGCCCGTTAGTATTTCTTTTGCAATTATCTTTTCTTTTATCTTCTATTTTTTTTTAGTTTAGTAGTAATCTAACAAAGATCAATTTGAAATTTTTGGTTTCTTTTCTTTTACTCTTTTATGTGTTCAGTGTTCGCTTTTGTTTCAGATATAAGGAAAAAAAAAAACTTCTTCTAACCATTTTCTTGAGACAACCTATTTTTTTATTTCTTTGTGCATATTAGTTGATAACATATGTATATACATAGATGTGTTTAATTCATTCTTTTTGCAGAGTGTGGTTATACATATCCTTATATGCCATTTTGTAAAGGATGGATGTGCGAGAGCGAAGTGCTGGATAGAGGCAAAATTAATTGCAGCTAAAGTCATGGAACAAAAGTGTATGAAAGGCGGGATCAAAGGCTATTGTTACTGTCGCTTTTGCGCGGCTTAATTTGTCACTGTTTAAGAAGAAAATTAGTTCATTGTCTTTTCTTTAGTCTTGTCTAAAAAAATAAAGATTATAGCTAGGTCTCTAGAGTTTTTTTTTTTTTTGTGTGTGTGTGTGAGTGTTGCTTTAATTTGGCTTGTATTTAATCCTTATTATTAGGCTATCCGCACTCGTCATACTTCAAATTCACCCTTTAAAAGGAATATTTCGTCTTGGTCATCGATATTCTCTACTTTATCTATATCCAGTTTTTCCGCACCCATCCATATTTTATATCTTCCTCTATCCCAACTACCATTAGTGGGCCCACTTGTAAGTTTATTTAAATATATCTATGTGGCATCTTGTTTTGAAGGATTCATTGAGACGAATTCAATGGTGTAACTAGAATTTAATTTAGCTTTTTAGTTTATAAGTTATAACATTTTTTCTCGTTAGTTCAAATAATAGGGCCCACACGTGTTAGATCTCTCCATGCATGCACAGACGCTATCCTCGTCTCCATCTCCACTGCTCCCTCCCTCCCTATGTGGTGGGCCTACGCATGTTGTAGCGATTCTGCCGTACGCGCGTTGTACTTCCAGTTTGGGTTGTTCGAACGCTGCCCTCCGGTGCTAGTTCTAGTACCACGGTGTAGAGATTTTTACGGTACATTGGTACTGGTACCGTGTTGCGTACCCAGTGTAGATAGCCTTAGTTGAATAATTTTATCAACACCCATCATTTTTTTCTTGATCGACAAATTTATTACAAAAATAACCCATGACATATAGTTGGAGAGAGATAAACTCAACCATACACCTAATAAGAATTAACCTATCCAAAAATAAAGGCCTACATATGCAATGCAAGTGCAAAGGGCAAGCTAAAGGCGCACAAGCAATCACTAGAAATGACCACCACCACAACCACCTCGCCTATATATAGCAGGACTAATTGATCAAAAGGAGACAACAATAATATTTGACGGGCTTACACATTGAATATACTAAAGGCATATTTCGCGCTTTGCTGCGATTTTCTTAAAAATTCTACTACTTGTCCTATGTCTGACCATCCATAGTTCCATACTCGTGAACTTGACACTGTATCATTATAGTACCATCGCATCATAGACGTGTCCAACAATCGGGCTATGCAGACAAAGAGGTGAAGGCATGGTGGCGCTGCTCTCGCCAGTATCTCGTTAGCATACCATTGTTTTGACCATAAAGAGGCTCAAGCCGCACCATTTGTTTACCTCTTCTCGTTGCCTGTTTATACCAATTGATGGTCCAGCCTCCTGTCTGTGTACGTATGATCATTGATCATCTATAGTTCCATACTCACGTACCTGACACTGTATAATAATAGTATCTTATTAGGGTTAGATCGAGTGTTTTACTCTTTAATTAGTCTTTACACACTGCACCATAAACTTAGCTAGTACTCCTACGTACATCATCCATGTCAACAAAATTCGTCGGTTGGAGCTTTAGGAAAAGTATGTACTGATTATTAGGCATGGATAACACACAAACGGTGGACCGTCTCTAAGCACCTCGAATCTATGGTAGAGACAAATATAAAGACAGGTCAAAACAAACTACAGATGCAGTGTTTGTCTCTAAGTTGTTTAATGCTTTACATGTAGTTAGGATTAACTATAAAAATTTTGTACACTGTTGTGGCTAATTAAACTCGTAACTTTTAACACCATATTTCGTTTGGGCATTGTGTCCAATAGGTTGCTGGCACCTGTCTCTGCCAAGACGTGCTCGTGTACTCGGACAACATGGTGTCTGGCCCTTCCTGCTCCTGCAGACTGTGGCTCAACAACCTCCATGAACACCACGAGCACACTCTTAGGTCTGATGTTGCAGGATGGAAAGGAATCGCTAGGCTTCTCCCCACACCCAACACATCTTGCGACGGATGCGGCGGAGATGGTCGACGAGCAACTCGCGGAGGAGCTTGCCCACAGCTTGAGTAGCTCTCCCCACCCAAATTGGCACTCCATTCACGTAGATACATCATTAGGTATATATCCAGAAGAATGTCAAGTCAGGAAGGAATACAGAAAAAAACAAGTGCAAATTCAGAGGAGACGGGGGCAACAAACTAGTACTTGACAACTACGATGAAGATTGCAGCCGAGATGAGCACAAGCTGCTGCTGCAGCGAGGCACCATCCCATGCGAGCGCGCCTTTGTGAGCACCACTTCCGCCGCTACCGGGACAAAGGGTCTCGGCCGCCGCCGCCGAGGAGGTGCCCCTGTTCTTTGCTATTCCTAGATGCGCCGAAACCAAAACACAACGCGCACATGCGATCCTCACGCCGTCGACTCGGGCGCGCACAACAGTGCTGGACTTGTCATCTGGGCCTCGGAGCACGGGCCTTCCCCGTCGCCTCGCGAGGCGACGTAGCCTCCGTCTCCAACGCTATGCAGGCTTCGACAGGGTTCTTTTTGTAACAACAACGATGTAGAGATGGGACGAGAGACACATTGTGTGTGCCAATATCTCTAACAGAACATGCAAACCATGACCCAAACGCAAAAATAGGTTATACACAGTAGTTTGCCTACCAAAATCAACCCTCTAACAGATACGCGCAAACGCACCATGCATTTTGCATAGCATGCTTGTCGGAACTCGAATTGCGGTCGAGAGAGAGGGACGCAAATATGTGGCGTCGCAGTGGTGGGCCTAGAGGACCGAGAGCATGGCCAGGCGGACCACGGCGGAGAGCCACCGTGGTGAGGAGCCGGTGCAGCGAGGTCTGCTTGTACGCGGCCGACGGAGAGCGCAGCGAGGCGGGGAGCCGCATCGTGGAGGACCCAGCGCAGCGAAGTTTCGCCTTAGGGTGTGGCCAAACGGCTTGTCGGGCGGGAGCACGCGAGGCAGCCGGGCCGGGAGTGGGGCTTCGCCCGTGACCGCCGGATCCGAGGGAGGAGAGGGAGCGGTGCCGCCGCCGGCCGGATTCTGAGGCATGGGTGGGGTAGAGAAGGAGAGAGGGACGGCCGGCGCCGTCGGACAAGAGAGCGAGATACGGAACAGACGACATGGGGGGAGAGAGAATGAGAAGAGAGGGATGCCTTTTAGTTATGACTGTTGGAGAACACATTTCTTTGTGCTAGACTCAAAGTAAGGAGTAGGTGTTTGCTTTGGGTATTTGTTGTTGGAGATAGGCTTAGTATCATCGCTATCCCGGGTATATGTACGTTTGTACAGGTGATTTAACATTTCTATGCAGGTACAAATAAATGTTGACATGTCCAAGACCAAAATGATCGATACCATGGCCCAAGCGAAGTACTACTCCAATTATTCTGAAAAAGGTTAAACAGGGCGTACTCCACTCCCTGAATGAAGTCCCGAAACAACATCGTATCAATGGGACGTGAACGCCTGCAGTACAAGAAACCAACCAGATCAACATTTTGAGTAAAGCGGTGAGAAATAAAAGGTAACGAAGCAAGCAAGGCAGCGCCGGCGAGGCACGTACGGAGAAGATGTTGACGTGGCCGGGGTCGGCGAGGTGCGCGAGGAGGTTGTCGATGGGGCCCTGGCCGGTGTACACGGCCTGGAACCAGAAGCCGACGAAGGCGAGCATGGCGAGGCGGCCGTTCTTGATCTCCTTGGTGCGCAGCACCATGACGGGCTCCGGGGAGCCGCGGCCCCAGTTGGCCCAGTCGAACCACAGACCCCCCGGGTAGCCGACGTCGGGGACGGGGTTCTTGCGGTTGGGGAAGCGCGGCTCGATGTCGACGCAGCCGGGCCTGAGGATGTCCGCCCACCGCCGGCCCTCCACCCACCCCATCAGCGCCATCTGCGAGATGAAGAGCGTCCAGGGGTCCGCGAAGTACTCGCGGGACCCGGCGTCGAACCACGAGTAGCCCGCGTCGATGAAGCCCCCACCGCGCCAGCAGGTCCGGGATTAGATCCCCACCGCGGCCAGCATCGCCCACCGCCCGTGCATCAGCTCCGCCTGCGCGAACCACCGCAGCGACTCTGGATCCGAACCTAGTCCGAGAGGGTCAAATCCAAAGTCTCCTGGAAGGCTGCAAGGCAATTCAATCGTGAAGAAATATCAGAACAAAGTAAAATGGTGCCACACCATCTTATCCGGTAGATACATGTATGAGTTTATCCACTACACTGGCAGTAATGATAGTATCTCGACATCTATCTGTTGCATGTCTGACAGACTGTATGTACACCGTGCTAGTATCACTTACCTGCCGTCGAGCCACGCCGGAGGGGGTTTGCCGGGGAACCAGACGGGCCGGTCAGGGCCCAGAGGCTCGCACACGGTGGACACGCCGCCCTTGGTCGCGTTCGCCCGGTGCTGCCGTGTCCTCGTAAACGATACCGCGGCATTAGCACCCGGCTTCAGGTGTGTCGGCGGCCTCGGGGCATGGCACGCCTGAATGCTAGCTCTGCTGCAGAAACACACACGGCGGCGGCGTTAGCGTAACAGCTATGGCGTGTGACAGCAGAGAGACGAGGTGTTTTTACCTTGGCTGGAGGCTGCATGCCGCGAACGAGCCGGCGGACGGCAGAGCCATGAGGACGATGAGGGAAGGGGAAGACGATCGGAGCTCGGGAGGAAGCCCGCCACGCCGGTGCGCGCTTTTTATCGGGTATCGGATTGGTGTTTCAGGATAGGGAGGGAGAGGGCGTGGCATATGCCAGGAAAGCCAGCCGATGAGGAAGCGCCGTTGTATGGCTCAGACCTAAAGAGGCCTGTTAGCTTAGCTGATGGACCTGCAAGATTTCTGCTTTACTCCGTCCGTCCCTAAAAAGAATATCACCGTGGATGCGCTCATAAGTTTGACTCAATTTGTAAAAAAATACGTGTAATATTTAAATTTTCAAATAAATTTGTTAAAAACTAGACTTAAAGATCTTTCCGATGATGCTAATTACTTAGTATAAATATTTTTATATTTTAATATATAATTACCAGTATTTATGTCTCGAAGCACGGTGACAATCTTTTAGGGACAGAGAGAGTACATTACATTTCTCATCCCTTTGCTATGAAGCAAGAAACAACATACATGGAAAGTTAAAAACTACATGAATAAGTCTGACCTTACATGGATAATTTTGAAGATAGTTCCTACATAAAAATCAAGTAAAAGCATATGGTACATGAATATCCATTTTTTTTGAAGCCAACGTTAGATGGTCTCACTGTTTGCTCCTGCTACTGCTTTGTTAAAGCAGTTTTCAGCATGAATATCCATTTCTTTTGAAGCCATCTTGACAAACCGAGCATTATGAACACAACTTGAAAGAACCAACCATTCCAAATTCAAACTACACAATCCATATATACACCACATCTGTTGAAAAAGGGCAGGATAAGTGTATGCTGCCGTGAACAGTAAACACTATAAAAAGCGTACTGTCGACTGTGTAACCGAGTTAGTTTGTAAAAATACAGAGATAAAAAGTGAAAAGACAGCATTCCTGGTGTGTGTCTACGAGACAGTAGTATGGACAAGTCGTTCTTCCTCAAATACACATGCCTGAGAGGTCAAGTGAAACGTGTAAAAGCTACACAAAATTGTGCTTCTAAATGTGTGGAAAACACTATGGCAGCTGTGAATGCTGAATACTCCTACAGCAATAGTACATTTGGATCAATGACCCTTGTCAAAAACTGTAGTCGATATCCGAGATATTCTGTAAAGTTGATTGTTTAACCAGCTCACGCCGCTCGTCATACAGGTCCAGGTTCTTGCAGGGCACGGGGAAAAACATAGCCAATGACCTGCCCCTGGACGAAGGAGCACTGGAAAACATGGTGCTTCTTGTCTACCATACCGATTGACATGTCATGGAAGGTAACATTCTTCACCGGGATCTCTGCGCTTCCCTGTATCCTGACCGGTACTCGCACGCGATGCCCGTGGATTGAGGTGTAAGAAATATTCCCGATGGTGGGGACAGCCTTTGGGTCGAAGCCTTCATCTGGGTGGTCATTGTAGTCAGTCTTTATCACTATACCGACACGTACATTTTCCAAGGTTATGTTCCGGTACATGACGTTGGCTACATAGGCCCCTCTTCCAGGTGCAGTCTTTATCCTCACGCCTCGCCGTGAATCCCAGACATGAACATTCTCTACCAAAACATTCGAGACACCACCAGACATCTCGCTTCCAATCGATACTCCAGCACTGCCCACAGAACACAGTAGACATGAAACATACAATCACATTGGTTTGTCAAAGTTTGAATAGTGGCGTTGCTTGATTTCCAGATCATCAAAGATAAACCAACAATTAGCACAAAATGCCTTATGCTAGTTTTAGTCTAGACAAATAAATGGTCCTAGTATGTAAGATGCATCCGTAACATAGAACAAATAACCAACAAGTAATATGTATCGGAAATATACAAACAAAATATCTAACAAACTCGCAACAACTCTTTCATATTATCTGCTTTCAAAACCTCTTTCATGTTATCTTCAGGACAAGAAGCGTCATTCGCCAGCCAATGATATTTCAAAACACATCATACATACCTATGTTATAAAGCAAATCAAAACAGCCTAAGCAAATGATCTAATATCTTACCTGACCATAGAGCGGATTACGACATTCTGAATAGCAATGTTAGCAGATGGCCGGCCATAAGCAATTCCATATTGATCCCAACCACTCTTTATGGCTATCCCATCATCACCAACAGAAATGTAACAATTTTTATGACCACATTTTCACAAGAATCTGCATATACATCAAGAATAACAAAGGGATTGATTAATGCAGCATAAACTTAAAAAAAGGCTCCAAGAGAACATGGACATGCAATGCAGGTTTCTTGGGCTCCTATTGTTGCTGAAATGTTTAGTTAAATCCAGATTACAATACAACCTACAGGATGTAGCTAAATGAAATGAATAAAGTTCAATAATCAGAAAAAGAATGCAAGCATTAGGAGTAACCTGGATCTATTCCATCAGTATTTGGAGCTCCAGCAATTGGAGCCAAGATGGTGGTTTCTGATATAGTAACATTCTTGCAGTCATACATGTGAAGAGTCCAGAAGGGAGAATCACGAAGAGCAATATTAGAAATGATAATGTCACTTGATCGCATGAGCTGCACCAGAGGACCCCTTGTGTGATTAAGGAGTTTTCTCCGAAATTTTACCCACCAACTTTGACCTTGTCCATTTATGGTACCATTATGACCTATTTTGCAGAAGAGTCAACTGAAATATTATTACAACTTCATGAAAATGAGACCGCAGAAGAGAAACAAGCAATAATGCCAACATTCACTTCTCTAACAGATGAGTCATGATATTTAGCTATATTTGGCATATCCTCATTAGAATAATAGCTTCAGATCCACATTTTTATTCTTACAAATAATGCATTGCTTGACGTCTAATTAATTCACTTAATTCAAATACAACTTGAGACGAGGTGCTTCCATGAAATAAGTATCAAATTTTGTTTCAAAAGCTTTTAGCACTTCCTATGTTTTTTGTGGTAGAAAATGCATACAAGCTGGAATCAATTTAGCATTTTCCATATGAATAAGAAAAAAAAGGAACAAAACAACACAAGCTACCTGTTATTGTCACATCCTTCAGGTCTTGGCCATGTATAAGGCTCCCATATCGAGGTCCTTTGTGCTCTCTCCCATAGCCGTATGATGGCAATGGAGACATTAATGGCCAATATCTTTCATCCTTTGATATAAGTAACATAAAGAAGTCGCCAATGTTAACTCAAATGGTAAATAAGTGCACCAAACTGAAAAAGGTACCAGTAAAATAACACGTAAGAAACTCTCAACGTGCTTTGCCTAGTATCGAGAGAATTTTATAAAAAAACAAAGGAGTATCAGTGTAATTTCTTTGTTGGGGTAAAGGGTAACAAAATACAGTAAAAACCATAGGGCAATCACCAATTAAAATGCAAGTAAATAGGTCAACTCTATACTTATTTGAATAATTGAATGATGTCATGTACATGTGGATTTTTTCCCCCTTCATTTGGTTCATGGCAAATGAAAAATAACAGCAGAAGCAAATGAAATAGTGTACAAAACAACTTGGTAGATAAAGCATGAAAACATTGAGTAAATTTAGCTTAACTTGAACTTGACTATTGCATAAAAGCATAGACCAAATTTATTTGAAAGCAAGTCAGAACTGATCCCCCAAAAAACATCATGCTGGGACTTGGGACTGACCACCATGGTCTTTGGAACCTACAGACTAACTTTAACATGAGGATGACTTCAGTGTTCAAGTAAATCCTTGCTCAAATGCCAAACTTAATTTTTCAGCTAAGCTTGCAGTGTAGTTGAAAATGACACCACTAGACAGTTATTTTTATGATAAACTTGGCAGGAATTTCTGAAACAACTTTAAAACAAACTATTTGAGCAAAGAAGCAGTTGCCTGTCCTGCTCAGCAACACCGTTAATTACTAACACATATCATTCAACTGCGTAGTATTAACATCACTCCCTAGATTGATAATGAACTCATCGTTTCATGCAAGGATCACTGATTGCCATTACTTATAAAATGTCCTTAACTTAATATGATTGCAGAATTCTTTGTCGGCTTCTTGCTTGTCCAGAGCATATACTTGCACAAACGAAATCCAGATTGACTAAAGATCCGAGAGCAGCGTCTTTAGCCAAACAAAGGTGATGCAAATAGCAGGTAATGTCTCACCTGAATCCCTAGGATCTCAGCGCCAGCGGCAAGGAAGAGAGTCATGTGGCTGGTGAGGTTGAAGGGCGCGGTGAGCCACCGCCCGACGGGCACGTTGAGCCTGCCCCCGCCCCTCTCAGCGATCGCCGCAATGGCAGACTCGAACGCAGCCGTGTTAACCGTCCGGCCGTCTCCGACTGCCCCGAACTCCCGCAGATCGTAGACTGGCGGGGAGGCCACCCACTGCCCCAGAGACGAAGACGCCGCGGCGCGCTTGGGCATCGGCGGGCGCGTGTAGAGCCGCACGCGGCCCACGGCGGGCCCCTGCCACGCGGCGACGAGCAGGAAGCCAAACACCCAGAGCATGAGCAGGCGGCGGCAAGTCATGGACGAGGCCGGGGCCCACCGCCGGTGGTGGTGCGCGGCGCCTCCTCCCAGCCGCGGGAGGAAACGACCGCCGCCGCCGCCGCCGCACCATGACGGGCTCCGGGGATGGCGAGGTGGTCGTTCTTGATCTTCTTGGTGCGCAGCACCATGACGAGCTCCGGGGAGCCGCGGCCCCAGTTGGCCCAGTCGAACCACAGCCCCCCGGGTAGCCGACGTCCGGGACGGGATTCTTGCGGTTGGGGAAGCGCGGCTCGATGACGACGCAGCCGGGCCTGAGAATTTTGTTCCATTATCTAAAAATACTATAATAGAAACATGATATGATACTAGTATACAGTACAAATCAATTAGGATGTAACGTGTCGGTGGGGATGAGGGAGAGACATCAGCTACTTTATAACGGCATAGTAACGTAGGATGCACATGCCTAATGCCTTTTATATTGTTGGAGGCCGTTGTTCGAGTGACAATAGGATTAGATCTCGCGTAAATTAATGTGAGAAAGAATTCGCATTTTAAAAAAGTGAATGTACCTGGAGGATGGTGGACAGTGGAGTGACGTTCCGTTACTGAGAGGGAAGTGGGAAGCCATGGAGTACGAGGATGCCATCCAGCATCATCCATCCAGGCTCCATCTGCCCTTCTGCAGCCTGCATAGAATATTAGAATACACGCGGATTCCCACATGGCTCGTTGTAGGAGTAGGCTTGTAGCTCATAGAATACACGTTGTCGGTTCTGCGTTTCTCTTTCTTAATACGAATCCTACACGGAGGGTGCGTTAAGAGACCAAAATTCCTTCCTAAATTCCACTATGTAAAAAAAGATTCTCCATCACATCAAAATACCGCATATGTATCAAAGACTAAATGTAGATAAAAAAAATAAAATAATTACACAGTTTAGATGTACATCATGAGACGATTCTTTTGAGCCTAATTACGCCATGATAGGATAATATTTACCACTAACAAACGAAACGTGCTACAGTATACGATGTGACATGCATGTCCCATCCGTCCAAAATTTTAGCCAAAATTTTGGGTGCTAAACACACCCGCAGATAAAACTACTACTAATACTAGTGGAATTGTCAGCTAAATGTCGCGCTGGACTAGAATCGATCGCAGATCTCGAGACTGCACGAACAGCTAGTGACAGCTGGGCGGTGTTTAGATCACCAAATTTTAGGCCAAAATTTCTGTAGCATGTCACATCGTATACTGTAGCACGTTTCGTTTGTTAGTGGTAATATTATCCTACCATGGCGTAACTAGGCTCAAAAGAATCGTCTCACAATATACATCTAAACTGTGCAATTAGTTTATTTTTTTACCTACATTTAGTACTCGATACATGTGCCGGCATTTTGATGTGATGGGGAATCTTCTTTTTGCCTAGTAGAATTTGGGGAGGAATTTGAGACTCTAAACAGGGCCCATCTTGATCTTGTTTCAGTGTCCAGTGTCCACTGTCCCAGAGATTGATAGGCACAAACTTGATATACTACTCCGTATATATTAGCAACCCAATCACTCCACAAATCGAAAAAACAATCACTACACCACCGTTTACAAACAAATAATTGTATACGCCAAGAAATCTTGGTACAACTGATGCTCATATATTTTCCTCAATTTATATGTGTTGGAATACGTGGAATGAAGTAAAACTTATATTGTCTCCAGCAGCATAGTCACAAGGTGACCCATACCCAAAATGGATGGTGCACACTAGTTTAGGGGCAACACTCACTCTCAATAGAGTAGCCAAACGCAACACGCATTTTGCGTTGCCTCCTAGGCGAAAGGCAAATAAGCCGCTTCTCTTCCTCTCTTTGTGTCTCCACCACAGGAGCAGGGCCCCCACGATGACCGAGCCGCTGTAACATCCCCGATTTTCCACGAAGGGAAAATACACGAGAATCGAATAATAATGTGATAGTCCCACAAGATCACTCCATCACATTACTATTTACGGTTAATATCATAGTCAAGCATCGCACAATTACAAGATCATAGGATTATACAACTCTCTCGACTCACCTATTACACGGATAACCTAGCGGAAGCGTAAATCGACATCGGGGTAGACGTAGCACGCCGGGCGAGTGAAGGCTCCTCCTTCACGGGCTTCATCGTAGTCGGCGTAGAAATTAGCGGAAGCAATCTTCATCTTCTAATCCAAGCTTGAGCGTAGGAACGAGACCACCTAATCCTTCTAATTACGCAATTCGTATTACGCACACACCGCCGAGTAAATGTGCGTGCCATGGTCGACACCGAATGAGCTTTGGTGGAAAATACAAAACAAGGGATCCGGGCGATCCTAATATTTGGTTGTGGTTTGCATCCTTAGCGCATCTTGGCAACAAGTAGTAATAAGTTCAATATTATTAGTTCCAATTACAAATTCCATCTCACCTCACCCTGTTCTTCCCAAACCATCACCCTATACCATACACATCTCACATCTCACACTGTCACTTGGCGACAAGACAGCTCCAGCTCCTTCTGCCTTGCCTAATCGGCTCTCAGCCCTCCAGGCTCTCAGCCGTAAGTCCCCACACACAACTACACCCAAGGTAAGAAGAGAAGGACACCACTCACTACTCAGAAGAACGTGGGTCAAGGGGAGAAACTTACCATAAGCCGGCGCACACCCCTAGGCAGTCCAGGCTAGAAAGGCTGGCGCAAACCTAACGTAGTCCAGGCCTAAGATATGAATATATAACCATGCCCGAAGGCAGGACAATACGTATTGGTTTTAAACTCTGCAGAGCCTGTACACCCGTAACCACCAGATAACCATCATCAACGGTGCCCCGTCTCGGCTATACCCGGAGACCTCCTAATCGAACGATGCCATCCTGCCACTCAACTCTGGGGCGCTGACCTTGGAAAGCACGCTGAGACTGGGAGAGGCAGTCACCTGGCCAACGGGTGCTGCCCATCTAGGACGTACGGGGAGTAACTTGACCCGTCTCCGCCCAACCTAATTCCGCCTCACAACCTAGCAGTAATGGCACCGCCGACTAAAAGGGGCAATCCGGACCCTGCCCACTCAGGTACTGGGTGGTGTGCACTAAAACATCCCCTAGGGTTCGATCATCAGAGAACAAGTCCTTACGTAGGACCGGACAAGCCATCTCAATCACTACGCCCGGGCGTCATCCCGCCACAAGGTTGGGTCCCGGGGCAATCTCGTCGAAAGTTGTTTACCCGCCATAGGTAACAAGGCACGGAACACCTAGAAGCATTCCCCAAGACTTGTCTCCGCGACTCGTCGTAGAACCCCGCCTCGTCGACACAACCCTCACCACCACACCCGAGTCACGCCGCATGCAGAGTCACACTCAACAAGTTCCACCAATTATACGTCCGGCTCATATAATCTGGCTCTCAATATATAACATAGTGTGACAACATAAATAATAGTAGGTGCAAGCAAGCAGGTAAGAGTGTATAAGTGCGAGCGCAAAGCTGGGTAATCGGGTGAATAGGTTTTAATCATGGCAATCGAGGCTCGGGCAAAAGCATGCATCATATACTAGCAAAGGAGTAAAATAAAGCGCTAGCATATCTATTTGCAATATGTCTAAATAGGATTCTCTAAGTAAAGTGCTGCCATGACACCTGCGATGTCGAGGAAGTAGTGGTACAAGTCTTCGTTAGTTAGTGTAGTCGTACACATCGTCTCCTCCTCCCGGGTCAACTCCACTCCACGGTCCTGTTCTCCTCCTTGCTCTCTTCCTCCATCGGGTTCCGATCCAACGCTAATCCCGAAGCAACTAACTCGCAGGACTACACGAGCAAGAGAACAATCAATCAACAAAAAGGCGACAGGACTCAAAAGGACTATGACACCGAAGGATCTTAAAAGGAGACAATTGAGCCCTCTCGACGCATAGCCGGTCCTTGGACTAAAGAAACAAGAGTGGTGGTTTGTTAGGCGTGAGCTCAAGTCATAGCCTAGCTCGTACTTCACGGGTCGATCGAGTCGACCTATACGGCTTCCGAATAAATGGCATGGACTCTAGCTCATCCCAAGCAAACACCACTACAAACTACTTCCGATCCAGACGTTATTAGCTTAACGGGGATCGAAAGGAGTGGCTAAGCACGAAGAACCAAACGAAGAACACGGGATTCACATCGCTCTGATCCACTCATCATTGCAACAACGAGAATCAAAGAATGGAATCAAAACGGCAATAAATACCAAACAAGCGGAAGCTCCATTAACGCCTTACTAGATCGGCGAGGATTGAGACAAAAGATGAGAAGAAACAGGATCCGCACTCTTTCGACCGACTTGCCATAGAACGGCGAAGGTTGGGAGAAGAAAGACACAAGTCCAACGATCCAAACCCCACTCGTAGGGCACCACGACCAGTGCATCTAACGGCACAAGGCTATTCCGGCGGTTCGTAGATGTGCGGTTGTCACCGCTAGATCGATGGAATGCTAGGGTCGTTGCGGTATAAGCATACGAGAAGGTGTGGATAAACACCGCGAAAAAGAAGGTATAAACCTAATGGCCATGGAAGGGCCATGTAACATCCCCGATTTCCGCGAAGGGAAATCCACAGAATGAAGTATAACACGATGGTCCCCGAGAATCATTCCATCACATTATCCGAATTACAATCGATTACAGAGTCAAACTTCGAACAAAAGAGTACAAATAGAAAGGTTTATAATAGTACATCGCCACTTGGCGAAAACAACCGAAGTCAAGCAGCATCGAGAACAGCATCGAAGATTGGAAGCTAGGCGCGGAAGCATCATCGTCATCATCATCTCTAGCTTGAGCGTAGGCACGAGACCATCTAATCCTTCTAATTACTGTGAGACAGGAAACTGCACACCGCCAGATGTGTGCAGGCCATGGTCAGCACCGAATGAGCTTTGGTGGAAAAGAGAAAATAAGAGATCTGGCGATCCTAATATTTGGGCGGTTTGCATCCTTAGCGCATGCGGCGGCAAGTAATAAATAATAATAATATTCACATTTTAAACTCATTCCCAACATCTCCCCAAAGTCCATCTCAATCACAACACGCATCTCACAACTCACAAGCCGACACGAGGGCGACAAGACAGCTCCGGCTCCTGCCTTGCCTAACCGGCTCGGCCCCCGGGCTCTCGGCCGTAAGTCCCCACACTCAACTACATCCGAGGTAAGAAGAAAAACACCCTCTCTACTCGCCGAAAGCAGTAACCCATGGGGTAAACCCAACAAGTAAGCCGGCGCACACCATTAGGTCGTCCGGGCTCGAAGGCCGGCGCACACCCTTAGGTAGTCCAGGCCCAAAGTCGGATCCATGCCCTCAAGCGGGACAATACGTATTGATTTAAACTCTGCGAGGCGTGTACACAAGATCTCTCAATCACCATCATCGATGCTCTAGAAGCACCTAGGAAGATTCCGGCGCCTTCCAACTAGTGCGATGCCATCCTACCACTCGGCCACAGGAAGCCCCGGAGTACCACCGGCATGCTGAGACTGGGAAAGACAACACCGGGCCCACAAGTGGTGCTGCCTACTAGAACGGAACGGGTTCGGGCCTCCGTCTCCGCTGACCCTAATCACCTCACAAACCTAGCAGTAATGGCACCGTCCTAGCTAGTCGGACTACCCATCCCCTACCCATGTTGGGGCGAGCGATGTGTACCGGGTTCCCATATGATTCCGTCCCAACGATCCGTAAGTCCTTAGGTTGACCAGACAAGACATCTTCTCATCTTCTGTGCTCTGATAGCACCTTGGGGCTTTGCTCCACAAAGGCTCTCCACCCCAGAACTCCGGGGAAAATCACCATGTACCCGCCACAGGTACCCGACACGTAGGGATGCCCAGGCCGCACCCCCTCGGCAAGACTCGTCTTCGATGACTCGTCGTAGATCCTGCCCAGTCGACTCAACCCTCACCACCACACACCCAAGACACACGCAGAATCACACTCCCCAGATGGCACAACTCAACCGTCCGGCTCATATACTCCGGCTCTCACACATATATATACACGTAAGTGAAGGTAAAGCCACATAGTGGCAAGTGCAAGCAAGCTAGCAGGAGTATATAAGTGCGAGCGCAAAGCTGGGTAATTTGGTGGATGGGTTTCAATCAAGGCATATCAGGCTCAGGCAAAGGCATGCATCCATATATACTAGCAAATGAGTAAAGTAAAAGCGCTAGCATATCTACTTGCAGTGTCTAAATAGGATTCTCTAAAACAAAATGCTGCCATGACACCTGCGATGTCGAGGAAGTAGTGGTACTAGTCTTCGTCACTTGGTGTAGTCGTACGCCGGGGTCTCCTCCTCCTGGGTCGACTCTACTCCGGGACTGAAACGTAACGTAGAGTCGCGATAAGCGACTCCTATAGAGGTCCACAAAGAAGCAAAATATCCAAAAAGATCCAAAAAGCACTCATGGATAACCCTATGACGTAGAGCTTGAATTTGGAAAAATTTGGACTCTTGTTTCATAATTTTCTGAGCTAGTATGAATATTCTATGAATTTCCTAAGTTTACTTCATATCTTGAAAAAGATAAAAATTTGGATTAACGGGACGGCCGACACATGGCGGCTTACGGTTGGGCGGCCGACATCGGCATGACGCCAACGGGCGGGGGCGTGATACTGTAGGCGGCGGTGGGTCCAGCAAGGTGACGTCATCGACCCGCGTGGCTTTAGGTTAACGGCCCGAATGACGTGGGGTCGGCGCCACGATCAATGACCAGGTGGGGTCCAGCGGACTTGGTCAATGACAAGTGGGGCCCGGTCAACGGTCAACGTTGACCCGGTCAAACTTAGGTGGGCCTAACGGGCCGCTATTGGGCCCGGTTGGGCCGAACATGGGCGAGTTGGGCCCTCGGCCGAACACGTGTCGGTCTTTGAGGCGAGCCACGTGGCCACGTTGGGCTCCAAACGGGCCGAGTGCACGAGCTGTGTGTCCAGGGGTCGGTCCACGGTGGATTATTTGTTGTGGTTCATGGACAACACGGCGGTCTATGGTGCACTAGGTGCACTCTTCCCCTTCCTCCTCCCTCTCACGTGGACCGGGTTTAGGCACCAATTTGGGCCTTCTCTCTTTTCTCCTTCTCCGTTTCTCTGCTCACGGTGGGGCACGCGCCGGCGGTGAGCCTCGCATGGCTGCGCGCTCCGAGCGGCTCGGCGACGACCTCCAGACGCGCAGCCCCAAGACTAGGTCACGGAGCACACGCTGGGTTCGGTTGGCGGCTTCCTCGCCCGTAGCGGCGACATGCGCGCCGGGCGGCGGTCTTTGGGCGGCGGAGCGGCTACGGCCGTGGTCGGAGCGACCAAGGCCAAACCTTGGCGCTTGGTTAGGCTTCATCGCGGTCACCCGGTGCTACAGGTGGTAGCCGAGGTGGCCTGGCGGCCGGCGCGGCCGCGGCGGCGATGGCGCGGCGCGAAGCGAGGCCAGCGCGACGGACCGCGAGGTAGCTCGCGAACGAGGCCAACGGTGCCCGCCCTTCCGCCGATTGATGTCTCCGGCAAGCCATAGGGCCTCTGGCCCGATGACCAAAACGCTGCGAGAGTCCACTCGCGAAGGCGAAGCGGCGGGCGACGCGGCTCGGCAAAGTCTAGCAAAAATAGCGCCTCCCTTCCAAGGAAAGAGCGTGGTTGGGTGCGGTTTGGCGCGGCGGTTCTCGGCGGCGCAACCTCGACGGCGAGGTGGCGGGGTGACGCGGAACGGCCTATGGCGCGGCGGCGCCGACGGGACGGTGGCGCCGGGCAAGGTCAGCGCGTCACGGGCGTCTAGGTCTCCATCTAGGCAAACGAGCATGCCCTTTCTACACAACGGATCAAGGCGGGAACAGTTTGCAAGGGTTTGGTGGTCGGTTTCGACGTGGTTTGGCCGGAATGTGGAGGTCGCCATGGATGGCTCGCGGCCATGGCGGCTCCGCTCCGACATCGGCAGCGCTCCGGCCACGGGAGGCATGGCACGGCGGTGCCGGGTCGAGCGGTCTGTCGCGAAACGGCACGGTGGAGGCTATCAAAGCGCCTCCTTGACCATCACACAAAGAAACGCTGCGGTGGCGGTCACGGCGAGGTTGGCAAGATTGGGGGGGCTCGGTCTCGGCGCTCATGGCGGCGTGCGCGGCCTAACGGCGTTCTCGAGCCATAGGGGATCGGCGAGGCGAAGCCGGCTCGTCTTGCGTGCACTCAGGCGTCACGGTGCTTAGCGGGCTAGGAAAAACGGCTTGGCTCCTCTGAGTTGGAGAACGCGGCGGCGGCCGGACGACGAGCACAACGACGAGGTGGAGCGGGAGGGTGCTCACCGTGGGCTCCAAGTAGGCGGTGCGGTGGCGATCGTCGGTCGGCGTCACGGTGCCGTGCCATGGCCGATCAGTCGCGGACGTAGTCGATCGGGGCGGCGAGCTCCGCTCCAGCTGACCGCTCGCTTGATGCGATGCGGTGACGCGACGTCGATGGCGGAGCTCTAGCTTGGCTCGCGGCTTCGTGGTGGCACATGGGATCGGCACCGAGGCCGACCTCGTCGCAGCCGGCTCAAGCGCTAAATCCACGGCGGCGATGGCGTGCAACGAATATGTAAGGATGTCGGCTCCCGGCGGCGCTGCTCGACTCCCTCCCTTCTCCTTCCTCCCCTTTTCCCCTTCTTCTCTCGGTTCTTAGGCGGACGGCGTGGGCGGGAACAACCACCGAGTGGCGGTGGGTTTCCGGGAACCCTAGGGTGCCCGGGGCACTCCTTTATAGGGCGGCCATGGCTGTGGTGGCCGCGGACGGCGGATGGAGGGCAGGGCGGATCGGGTGGTCTGGGCCGTTGGGCGAGGATCCGAGGCTCGGCGCGTCGCGGCCCAATCCCGATCAGCGTTGGCACTCCAGTTCGGCAACGGGGCGGTCAAAGGAGGGGACATGGTCATGGCCATGGCGAGGCCCGGCGGCATGCTTTACGGCGCTGGGGATGACGCACGCGGCGTGACCCTATCGGGGCGGTTACGCCGTCGGGTGGCTTCAGTCTGCGAGGCACGCAGACGACAAGGTCTTGAGGGGCTGGGCGCGGGCGCGGCGCTTGCGCGGAGCGGGCGCAGAGTGCGGCGGCGGCGCGGATGCTCGCTGGCTGAAGCGGAGAGGAGGGGAGGTAAAGAAGATGACAAGCGGGCCCGGGATGGGAAAGGATGAAAGTGCCCCCTTCTAATGTGCGGCGCGCGGCTGTGTCTTCGGGTGGGCCCACGTGTGTGTGTCTTGTGTGCGTTGGGCTGCTAGGGGCCGGTTCGCTCACCTCGGCCTCGGGCCTGTCTTTGCGAGTGGGGCGGCCGAGGTGGCCCAGGCTGGTTGGGCCGACAAGCGGAGTTGGGCAGTTGGCTTTTCTATTTTCTTCCTCCTCTTTTAAGTCTTTTCTATTTCTATTTTCTATACTACTCCATACTATGGGCACCTATGTGGCATGCAAGCGTTGCTAAGCTTGCATACCCCATAGTGGAAGTCACTAGGGGTCACTTGGGTTTTGGAAACCATTTCAAGGGATGGCAACAAGAGGGTTATTACAAAAACATAGGGATTGATTTTATTAGCAATACATAAAATCAATGAACTCCAACTCAAGCATGGTAATTTAGAAATGCAAAATGCTCAACAAGAATTAAATGGGTGCTACTTGTGCAACTAGGAAATGTTTTCCTACATGACATTCATCATTCATGGGCTATTTAAGAAAAATTTTTTGTTGGTTGCAATTTTTTAGGTTTCAAAATTTCCGGGTTGTTCTGAGGCCATGAGCTTCACTTAAGCGAGTTGGCACCTGCCGCTCTCGGCGAAGGTTGGCTCTGGTTCGTATCCCACTAAACTAGGTCATGGAGGTCTCGGCGTGTGCGGGTAAGATCCGCGTCGATATTGACATCGACATCGAGTCCGCAATGACCACGTCCGGGGACGAGAATAGGAGATAACTCGTAGTTTGACCGGGGACAACTTAAAGAGCCAAAGATACCCCAATAACTAAGCTAACGCGAAAAGACTGAAGAGTAACACTTTTCCATAGCGACGAGGGAGAAGGGTTAGCATGAAGGCATGATTAAGAATATATATATATGGATAAATCATAGGTAAAAGAGAGAGCATGAATGGTAGGTGTAAAATAAAGAAGGCAAATGCACTTGTGCATTTGCTGATAGCGTAGAGCTCGATTTTAGAAAAATTTGGGCGCTGGTTTCACATTTTTCTGACAACGTATGAATTAGTTATGAATTTCCGAAGGTTTAATCAATTTCTGAAATTAGAAAAAGGTTGGGCTAATCTAGAGCTGACACGTGGCAGGCTGTGAGTGGTTCGGCTGACGTCAGCATGACGTCATGCGGGTCCGGCGTAACAGTGGCTGACAGGTGGGTCCCGTGGCGTTGTCAATGACAGGTGGGGCCAGGTAGGACCCAGTCAACGGTCAACGTTGACCGGTCAACGTTTAATGGGCCTAGTGGGCCGGATATGGGCCGGGAGCGGGCCGGACTTGGGTCGGGTTGGGCCGCCCGGCCCGGACACGTGTCAAACAACCGAGCAGGTCACGTGGCGGTGTTGGGCTTCTAGCGGGCTGGTTCACAGGATGGGTGTATGGGGCTGGTCCGTGGTGGACCATAGGCTTCAGTCCATGGACTACTGCTTGGTCCATCGTGGACTAGACCCATCCCCGCTGCTGCTCACGGCTCACGGTGGAACGGATCCACGCACCGTGCCTACTACTTTTCCCCATCTTCTGCCTCTACTCGCGGCGCCGCTCTGGCGTCGAGCTCGCAAGTGGCGCGGTAGGGCGGCTCGGACGGCGGCCTAAGGCCTCTAGTGTTGCGGGGAAGATGGGGCGACTCTGTTGGCGAGTCAAAACGGCGGACTTAGGGCCTCCGGTGGCCGGCGCGGCGGCGGACCCGGCAATGACGGCCGGCCGCTGGCGAGCCATGGCCTCAGCCGGGGCAAAACCCCCTTCTTTTCCCTCGATTGGGCTCTAGAACGTAGCAACGGAGCGGCGCCCGGCGACCATAGCATGCGGCGCGGTCCGCACACGGTCGCTATACACGCGGCGGCGCTACGACGGCGTAAGCGCGTGCGCCCAGTCTTGACCAAAGGAGGGCCTTTTCCTCCCTCCGGTTGGACGGCTAAAACGGTGGGTTTAGGCGGACATCATCGACCTTCTTCTACCCCGAAAGGCGGCTCGGGTTTGTCGAAATGAGCGCGATGGTGCTCCCACGCCGCGGCGCTGCACCGGCATGGCGAGGCGCGGCGGGGCGGCTGTCTTTCCTAGGGCGAAAGGTAGCGGATTTCTACGCCCTTGACGCATCGGTCATGATGGAGGTGGTCCGGTGGCGGCCCATGGTCGGGTTTAGCTGGACGGTGGTGATCTCTCGGTGGTACGCCCACGGCGGCATCCATGGCGGCGTGTGCATTCAGGCCGGCGTTCCGGGCACGGAAGCTCGGCAAAGGCGGGCTTTTGGCTCGTCTTGGCGTGCGTGCGGTCTTGCGGTGGTTGACGGGCGGGGTAGAGCGGTTGTTTGGCTCCTCAAGTTGGGGAACGGCGGCGGATGTAGCGTAACCTTCAAATTATAGGGCCCACATGTACTTATTATCGGTACAATGACCTTTAATAGCCACATATGTGCACCCATAACCTGAAAAGTACTATTAACTATTCCAACCAGGATCCGTTCTGAGGTCATTGCGGTATTACAACGGTTTTCATACATAATCGGAGTAAACAATTTAAGACTTATATTACAATAATTTTACAACCGGTTTTCAAAAACAAAGTTATTACAATACATAAGTAAGAGTAGCAATAGGTATACTACATATCTTACAATAACAGACCCTGCCCACGGGTCTCACTTCTCACTCATCATCACTTTCCTCTTGATGGATCGTCATGCAACACGGTCCCGTGCGGACATGACTTCACAGTCTGCAACATGGGTTAACAAACCACGAGTGCGGGAGTACTCAACAAGACTTACCCGACTAAAGAAAAATAGGAGAAAGGAATGTTGGTCTAATAGGATTCAAGGTAAGGCCTTTAGCAAGAATCAAAGACTCATTTGCGAGAAAAAGCTTACTAATCAATGAATCCTTACTTTCAATATTTTACTCATATTAGTAATTTATAGAATCTAAGTGATCTATACTAGAGCAACCACTTTTAACCAAACTATCTTTCTTTTCCACTCTCATCTTAATCTCATCTTTTTAACTACGATGCGGCGCCGGGGAAAACGGGTCTTCTTTTTTCTGAAGCAAGCGGCGATTCAAACCGATTATAACCCAGGTGGGGAGTTCTTTCCACCACGACATATGTAGCACTTAAGCTTGCATATATCAACCTTTACTCGAGTCGTTCAAAACGGAACCGCGTCCCTCGCCACCCGAGAAACACGGTACTCCTCACACCGGGGAATCTAACCCACGGGCATCCAGGGACTCCCCCACGAGTGTACACGCTACTCCCGCCATCTCTCCACTCCCACTGCGCGGTTGTACGTTTCCGTTTTGACACCCCCGAGATCGGGCTTACCGGAGTATGTGGTCGTACTAGTTTCGACCGACACAGGGGTGACACCAGAACAGACGTGCCATTGGCTAGAAGACCTCGGGCGCAACTTACGTTCAATAGTCCCGATTCGCCGACGACAACGAGCGGTCCTTAATCGACAAGTCGAAAACACTACATAGAGACTCCTTTCTCGATGCAAGTTTCCGACCGGGTCTCATATTAATTACCATACCTCAACATAATTCTCATAAATAGCCATTCGCCATGATCAAGTATTTTTCACATTTTGACCAAAAGTCTAACTAATTAAGCAGGGCTAAGCATAGCTAAGCATTTTAATAAATCGGTGTCAAGGATGACATTGAAATAATCAAGGATTGGTAATGCACCAATTAGGTTATCACTCAACTCCTATCACCTAATGCAATAGATTAAGCAAGGTGATATAAAGCTTTGTAAAACACAAGGAAGGTTTAAATGAACCGGGGCTTGCCTTGATTGACGAAAATAACCCGACTCGAACGATGGATCACAATACTCAGGAACTCGGATCAACAAGAAAACCCTCTTTAGAAGCTTGATCGACGATCTCTCGATCACTTTCGTTCACTACACGAAAGAATAATATATGCTTTACATGATGCCGTATATATAAACATGATGCTCGAGAGTGCATGAAATAATAAACACTTGAGTACAACTTTCCATCACGATAAAGTTGCAACCCAACAAAACCAACTTGTTGAACTACTCTACAAAATATCATCACCATTACCTAAGGAGTTCTCAAGGACCATTTGATTGTGGTATGGTTTAGGATTCACAAAACAACCCGAAGGTCGCACAAAACCTAAGTCGGAAAACTCTAATCATCTCATTTACCAATTAAATAAATAAAACATAAAATAATAAATATTTTACCTTTCTTTAAAAGAGCTCAAAATTTTTTGTACAGGTAGATCATGTCATAAAAACAGTGCTAAAATAATTTTCATGATTTTTGGATAAATAAAATAATTATTAAAAATCAAGGAAGATGCATTTTTAATTAAAGATTGTATTTTTAAATCATGCCCAAACTATTTGAAATTCAAGTTTCATAATTTTCCTAGATAGTACATAAGATGGGAAGGCTACAAAAATTTTCATGATTTTAGAACCCATATTTGAATTTATATGAATTTTGGAAAATCGCATTACACTATTCAAATAAATGAAATTGAATAAAACATTTCATAAATGAAAAATGGTTTCGGGTTGAATCGCCCGCACCGTACACGGTCCATCTTGTTCACGACCCGTTGCTATGCATGACGGACCGGCCTAGTTTGAATAGTAATGGGCCTACTGTTGGAACAAAGATATTGGCGGCCCGGTGAATGCGATGCGCCCGGCCCGTTCTCGTTGATCTTTGGCCCGGCCGAGGCGAGCTTCGCCGGCAACGGCGCCAGCGGCCCGCGGCCGCGTTCCGGCGTCGGAGATGAACCAAATGGAAAACGAAATACGGGCATGGCGAGGAGCTCACCGCGATGCTAGGGCGTGAGTCGGGTGGGTCGAAATGCGGCGGAGCTAGGTCGCCGGCGGCGACGACGGCGGCGGCGGCTCGGACACGGCGTTCCCATTCGTCGGGGCTCCAACTGCGAAACCAACGGGTCGTTCATGACCATGGCGTCCGTGCAACGCGATAGCACTAGCTGGTTTGGCTCGAAGCTCACCTAATCGGCGGACGCAGCGAGGTGATGTGCGGCGCGCCCGGCCGGACTTCGGAAGACGGCGGCGCCGCGGGCGGTTCCGGTGGCGAGAGGCTGCGGAAGTAGGCTCAATCGAAGCTCAAGGACGTTGCGAGGCTGGCGGGCTAGCTGGTTTGGCGAAAATGGAGCGCGGCAATGGCATGCGGCGGCGCGGACGGAGGCGGTTCCGCGGCGGCGATTTTCGAAAAAGAAGAAAACAGCGGCGATGGCGGCCCTATTTATAAGAGGGGGGAGGTCGGACAGGTGGCCGGGTCGTCGCGAACCTCCTCGCGGGCGCGGACGCGAAAAAATCGGCGGTTGGCGGCGGCGTGAAGCTCAACGCCGGCGGTGGCAAAAGAGAGAGAGGTCGGGTTCTTGTGTGAGCCCAACACCTAACCCTAATTTGAAAATGACTCCAAAAATTTGAACTAAACTCAAAAATCTCCAAAAACAAAACTTGCCTAAAATTTCAAGATCTACAAATTTCATAATTGGAACATTTTCAAATTCGGCCTCGAAATTAGACTTTTCAAAATGGGGTCAAAAAGTAAGAAATTTGAATTCAAAATTACTTTTAAAATTATATAGAAACCTGAAAAACTTTGTACATATCTTTTGTTCATCACAACAAGATCTACAAACTAGCTTTTGGAAGTTTTGTCAAAATTTTGCTTAGATTTTGAAATAAAGAAAAGGGGGTAACTAGGGTTTTGTTGGAATTCAAAATTACTTTTTATTTTTCAATTAAACTTTGAAAACTCAAAATACCCAAAATGTTCAACTTTGAAATATCTACCTTTTTGCTTTAATAACCATATCCAAATTCTTGATAAATTTTGAATAAAAGAAAAGGGGACAAACTAGGGTTTCAAATCGGGGTTTTCCGACGGGGGGATAACTTTCGGATTTTGATTCTTTTCGCATCCCTTCATCCAACAACTCAACCAATGCTATAATTAAACTTATTTTAGTTCAATGCAATTTATGGTGAGCTAACTTATATGCTTTGCGATGCATATGATGACATGTCATATTTTAGTGATAGTAACACCGGGGGGTGTTACGGCGGACATGGGCGTGAACACGGCGATGGTCGCATGGAGCAAAAAGCGGGTGCTCACCGTGGTGCTCGTGGCGGCCGGATGGGCGAGGCAATGGCGGCGGTGTGGCCGTGGCAGTCGGGCCGTCAGACGGGGACCCGGCGGCCCGCGAGCCCCGGTGTGGTTGTGCGGGCGCCGGCTCCTAAGTCCCGATGAGCTCGGCGTGCGGCGGCATGGTGGCGGCGCTTCGGTCCTCCTTTCCTCTTCTTCTTGGCTCGGACGGAGCGGGCGAGGTGTGATCGTCGTCCCGCCTCCGCTCTTTCGCGTCGGGATCGGCCCCTTGGCTAGGTTCGGTGGCGGAAATCCACAGCCAAGGAGTACCAGGGATGGGACGGCCGGCGGCGGCCATTCATCCGCCGCAGCGTGGGCGAGTGGCGCGTCGGTTTGGCGGAGGCGGAGGAAAGGGGGGAAGGGGCCAGTGCGAGAGAGGGAAGGAGAAGGCGGGCGACGGAAGAGGAGCGACGGCGTTGATCTCGTTTCTCTCACGTGGCCGACGGCGTGGGGCCTGGTTGATGGCGCCTCGCTCCGTCTGCGTGCGGGCGCCGCGCCAGCTGCGTCGGAGCGTGGCTCCGTCTTTGGGCCGGCTGGCGGGCGTGGGCGCGGAGCGAGCCGGGCCGGTTGATGGCCGCGGATGGGGAAAAAAGATGGTAGCGGGGACGGGTCGGGGCCGCGGCCTTGACCAGGCCTTGGCAGGTGAGATTGGGCTAGTTTCATAGCTCGGGCGAATGGCTTTAGCCATTTTCCTTCCTCCTCTTAAGTCTTTTCTATTTCCTTTTCTATTCTTCTCTATTCCATGGCAACCTATGTGGCATGCAAGTGTCATTAGGCTTTCAAACCTTCTTGGGGAAGGTCACTAGGGGTCATTAGGGTTTAGTGATAGTGATGTCCAAAGGTTGGAATCATCAAGTCAATGGTCATTTGACTTGGCGAAAAGAGAGGAGTAAATAAAAGGAAGATGGGTATGGTTTGAGTTAGGATATGAAGATATCCCCAAAAATTACTAGGGAACTTTTGGGAGGGAGAAAAGAGAATTTGCTATGGATGGTGTTCTCTGACACAAAACCCTAACTCAACTACAAGGCTACGACAATCTCCTACACACAATTCTATATGTATGCAATGTTTTGTTAGTGGGTCAACTTCCGTTTGACCTAGCAACTATGTGTTTCACACATTGTAGGAAAAAATTTTAAAAAGTTCATAATTTTGGCTTCCCAAAAATTTGGGATGTTATAGCCCGACTTGTCCGTTGGTTCTCATAGTCGTTTTAGGCGTCGTCCTCATAGGTGGAGGCCGAAGACGACAAAGAGGATGTCCTCGACACGACGAGGCGGAGACCTCTAGCTCGGAGGCGGGGAAGGGCCATGGGGCGGTGGATGTGGTGTGGGTCAAGGCGGCGGATGCACGAGGGCCCCGTGATGACAGTGGTGGTGAGCGGCGCGGGGGTTTAGTGGGCTTTGGGTTAGGCCTAGATACGAAGGAGAAGACGAGTGTCTTCACGTGGAAGCGCGGAGCGCACCGTCGGCGACGAGGACGCCCCGCAAGGGCGACGGCGGTCAAGAGGAGGGGCTTGCCTACGGAGGGGCCATGGCGGTCGGGAGGAGGCGGCTTGCGGCGGTGATGACGGCCGATTTGGGCGGCAATAGGTGGAAGAAAGGGGGACCCCGGAAGGCGGGTGCCGGGGGAAGAGGAACTCCGTCCCGGGGGCGGGGCGCGTCCCACGACAAAGAGCGGGACGAGGTGAGGTCCCACGGTGGCGGGCGAGTCAGCGGCACCAGCGCGCACCGGTTTGGGTTCTCTCGCTTTTTGCGGTAGCCGTTGGAGAAGGAAGGTTTTGGGCATGTTATCTTTTCACTTTGTGCATAACCAATACAATAGAATGAGTATCTATTTTAGGTTTACTGGCTGGCTGGAGATAGTCTTAGTTCAAATACACGCAACCCACTCGAACCCACATAGATACACTCCAACACATGTGGATGATGGGAATGGGGTTCCCGATCTTCCGTTAGGTTCAAGATAACTATCGATTTCTTTGGAGAGTGACACATCGATCCGGCTTCGATCACAATGACCCGAACCCTCGCAATCTTAGAACCACGTCTCCTCGGGTTATCAACCGTGTCACCAACAGGTTGACCTCACCACGAGCTAATCCCTACCTGCTTGAATCGAAGAACACAAGCAAGAACTCGAAAAAGAATGCAGCTTAGATTATGGGACAATCTGCGGATAAATAATTAAACTCACAAGTTGGGGTTTACAAACCGATAAACGGCGAAACTGTTCTTGACAAGAATAATCTAAGCAAAACCCACGAATTGGTGGCGCTAAGAATATTAATACATGCATGAATGAAAACAAATATCGTGGTCATGTCGTGACCCGACTTATTGGGGGCATGCATGGTCGAGAAGAAATGGTTGTCAAAGTCATCGAGGACTGTTTTTCTATTCTTCCATCACCTCCTCCATGCATGGTCTTTTCGTGGAAAAAAAGTGTCGCATCGACCAATTTAGCACCACATTCTTGCATGTCCACCTCTCTCGCATTCTTGCAAAAAGACACATAGATTCTTGCATGCATCGATTTTTATTTTTGGTAGGCGTTCCTCAAAGTCTTACGCATCCTCCTCTCGCATGCTCACTTTATTTTTTGGTCTGCACGCATCCTCCTCTTTTACATGTTCCACATTTAGCATTTAGCATTCTCTTCATTTTCATATTTATAGCTACTTGCATGGTGGTGGCCATGGAGGAGGGACGTCCACTGGCATATATAACTTGTTCTCCATCTCCTTCGGCGTGCCTTCACTGGACCCGGGGTCCCAAGGTTGCATGATAAGCCCAAGATGATGTTGCAGCACCTGTCTTTCCAACAAGTGCTCATTGACCTCAATTGCACTTTGGATAGATGAGTTCTGGTCTTCCCCATGAAACCTTGTTGGTGCACGGACAGAACCAAATGTTGGACTTTTGATGAGTTTACACTTTGAGACACATTTATACCAACATTCAAATAATAACATGTACATGTGGAACCAAGTGAATTGTACCAAAAGTTATCATGCAAGTGTAGGAACAGCGCTCACCATATTTTTACCCTTCATGGGTGTATCCATAGGTGTCATGTCCTCATCATGGACAGAGAAATATATGAACACCCAAACAAGGATGCAGAGATGCTAGGGCGACGATAATAGAATGTATTTTTATAATAAGTTTATTTAGGAACATAAATGCTAATGTCTTTACTGTAAATTAGGTCAAAATTGAACTCAATTGACATTATATCTTAGGTACATGTTTGAGATAGACTATATAATTTATATATCTTTAATTAAGTTGAATATTACAAACATAGCGTGATGATCTATAGAACTTATCTCTATCTCTCACCTTATTAATTTGAGATAGAATTATATGTAAACTTTGAAAAGTTGTGAATCTCATATTCCCCAAATAGCCTAATCGATTAAATAAATTTTAATTCCTCCAAAATAAAGAAATCCAGCAATTTAGTCTCAAATATATCAATGACTAAAGTGATTGTAGCCCAGGTCAGTACTTGAGAGAGAAAGGAGGAGATAAAAAATATGTCAGTGAGTGACAATGCAGTTTAATCCAAATTTAAGACAACCGAATTAGACTGACGCAGTTTCAAGTATAATTCATGATTATAACAACCGTTTTAAGTTTATTTTTTTTCCTCCAAGTTGTGGGCTAAAACTGAAGCCCTAACTTCGAGTTAAGCATGCATTCAAATAGGGAGAGCAAAACGATGTTGCATGTTTGACTGCTTGCATGCGTAAAGGTCAAAACCACTACTTCGTGGTGTGCTTTGCTGGGAGCCTAGGATAACAAACGGTAGTAACTAACTAACAAACTATGAGAATTTATCCTCTCACTCAAAAAAGAAACGGTCGTTGTTGATCCTATTTTCTCTCACGATCAACAAAAAAATGGCCAGCTATAAATACATGTTCTCATTTGCATCTCTTTGACAATTTTTATATATCGCACATAATTTAATACCAAGAAAAACTTCTGTAATCATTTTTGTAGACAACCTTTTTTTTTTTTCATTTCTTTGTGCATATTAGTCTATGATGTATCTATATACATAAATGTGTTTTTTTTTTTTTTTTTTTTTTTTTTTTTTGCAGAGTGTGGTTATACATATCCCTTACATGCCATTTTGTAAGGATGGATGTGCGAGACCGAAAAGTTGGATAAAGAGGCAAAATTAATCCCAGCTAAAGTTGTGGAACAAAGTGTATGAAAAGGCGGGATCAAAGGATATTGTTATTGTCGCTTTTTGCGCTTAATTTGCCACTGTTCAAGGATTAAAAATAATTTTTAATGGTTTTACGTCACAAAAAATTAAGACTGTAGTTAGGTCTCTAGAGTCTTTTGTTTAGGGATAAGTCTCTGGAGTCTTTGTGTGTGTGAGTGTTGCTTTAATTTGATATATTGTATTTAATTTTTACTATTAGTTGAATAATTTTATAACACCCATCATTTCTTTCTTAATCAAAAAATTTATTGCTTATTACTATGTCAACGATGCAATAACCCATGGCATATAGTTGTGAGAGAGACCCAACCAGACACCTAACAAGGTTTAACCTATTCAAAAATAAAGGCTTATATGCAAGTGCAAAGGGCAAACAATCACTAGAAATGACCACCACCACAGCCACCTCGGCTATATATATAGGAGGACTAATTGACAAAAGGGAGACAACAACAATATTTGACGGGCTTACCATCGAATATACCAGAAAGATAATTCGCGCGCATGATGCGGGATTTTCTTAAATATTCTACCATCAAATCCTATGTCTAACCATCCATAGTTCCATACTCGCGTACTTGACAATGTATCATTATAGTACATCGCATCGCAGACGTATCAAATCGGGCTATGCAGACAAAGGGTGAAATACTGGTTGCCAGTATCTTGTTAGTATACCATTGTTTTGACCATAAAAAGGCTCAAGCCGCACCCTTTGTTACCGCTTCTTACTGCCTGTTTGTACCATTTGATGGTCCTCCTGTGTATGATCATCTATAGTTCCATACTAGCGTACCACTGTAGTATAATAATAGTACCTTGTTAGGGTACTCCTCCATACACAAAAGCTTGACATTTAGGACAGGTTTGGGTCAAACATTAGAATATAAACCAATACAATAACTTTTACATTGTTGAGTTTTGCAAATGTGAAACCTATATGAATAAATTTGTCTTAAAAAATACTTTCATAAAAATATACATATATCACTATTTGATAAATACTTTTATAATAACAAGAGGTCAAAGTTGTGTTTTGGAGACCGTGTCGCTATCCTAAACGCCAAGCTTTTTGGGCATGGAGGGAGTACCATTTTTTTGCGACAATCGTAAGTAGATAGAGTGTGGGATGAGTGGGGGATTTAAGTCTGAAATAACCCACCTCCATCGATGGCCATCGGATGATCATCCAACGATCTATATTCGAGTTTTCATACTTTCCACACTAAGTTAATTTCCAAATTTTCATAGAAAACGTTGCCTTACTCTTTTAGTTAGTCTTTGCACACCGCACCGTAAACTTAGCTAGTACTCCTACTACATCGTCCACGTCAATAAAATTCGTTTATATGTATACACGCTGTTGAAGCTTTAGGAAAAGTATGTGCTGGTTATTAGTACCATCGCGATCCCG
>JADLZK010004976.1:0-10007 GCA_015847255.1 Hyparrhenia diplandra | reverse complement strand
TTATCCATGCCACGAGTAAGCATTGCCACGGGGGCGGAGGTTGCACTACTACAAAATTGATTTTACGCGGTGTTCCCGATTTTATTTTTCGTGGCGGGTATTTAAGAAACCGCCACGAAAAATAGGTGGCCCGCACCACCTCCGCCAGGAAAAACCGCCACTAATCGACAACCGGGGCGACATTGTAAAATAACCGCCACGGTTAATAGGATTAACCGTGGCGACATTATAAAATAACCGCCACGGTAAATCGACAAACCGTGGCGGTTTTTATTAAAAGCCCGCCATGGTTAATAAGGCCCGCCCAACCCGCCTGTCAAAAAAATATATATAGAGAGCTAGGTTCACTTGCTTTGATTCCAACCGTGCCCCTCCCTCTCCGAACTCCTCCTCGAGCGCCCGCCCTCCCCTCGAGCGCCCGCCCGCCTCCTCCCTCCCTTCCACCGGCGACCCTCCCCCCCCGAACCACCCCTCTCCCCTCCATGGCACAGATTCGGCTGGGATCCCGGCGGGGCGGCCCTCCTCCCCATCCCGGCGGCACGGCGGGCGGATCTAGGGCAACAGCGGGCGGCGCGGCAAGTGGCGGCCGCGTGGCACGGCGGTCGGCGGTCGAGCTCGCCGGATCCGCCTTCCTCGGCGGATCCGGCCCTATCCTCGGCGGATGCGGCGGTGGAGCTCCTTCCCTCGCTTCCCCAACCGGCGGCGCCCTCCCTCCCCATCGGGCGGGCGCGGCGGCGGATACTGGGCAACCGCTCGCTCGGCGCGGCAAGTGACGGCTCCGGCACCCGGGCGGTTGGCGGTCGAGCTCGCCGGATCCGCCCTCTCCTCGGCGGATCCGGCCCTATCCTCTGGCGGATCCGGGCGATTGAGCTCCTTCCCCTACTTCCCCAACCGGCGCGTGGAACCCGAAGCCCGGCGGCCCTGCAGTGGAGCTCCTTCCCCTTAGGGTTCCAGATCCGTGGCGGCGGCAGAAGTCCGGCGTCGGGCGAAGGAGCTTGACCCGTGGCGAAACCCTAACGGGCTCATGCCCGATCCGGGTCCATTAGGTTCCGTGACGTTTTTTTTTTTTATTTTTTTAAATTTATTTACCATGGCGGGCATTGTAAGAAGTCCGCCACTAAGCAATCTTTATTTTCCGTGGGCGGGCATTGTTAAAAGTCCGGCCACGGCAATCGATTTTGTGTGGCGGACATTAGCCCGCCACGCTAATCGCTCGACAACTGCGGACTTAGCCCGTGGCGACCTAATGCCCGCCACGGAAAATCTAAAAATGCCCGCCTACAAGTTCATTTCAGTAGTAGTTGGCTTCATTTAGTGTTTTTTTCGCATTTAAAATTTATAATATAAATTTTTTTCTTACTAATTTTCTCCTAGTAATATTCTCATGTGTTATAATAAGTGGTAGTGTTTTATTATTAACAAAAAAACACTAGATTACTGTGTGCATCACTGGTACTTACTGTATGTAACACGCATCAGTATCGGTGACGCATTTTGTGTGTGTTTGACTTATCGGTGACGCACATTAAGGGCTTCAGGCACTGCATATATACATACCCAACAATCGGCGTACGAAAACTGGTTGTATACCATGCATGGCGCGCGAGAGCGGGGAGACCAACAAATTAAAATGCCCAGCCGTCGACACGGCGGCGCCGCCCGCGCCAGGCCGGTCCGGCGACCAGTCAAGGGCCGACCGGCGCGTAGGCCCGGCCGGCGAGCGCGACCACCCCGAAGTGGGACCGTGGGCGGCCTCGGCCGGCACGTAGGAGACATGCGCGTATGACGGCATGCACCAGCTGCCGCGTGTTTAATTTTCGCCCCCCCTCTGGGTTGTTGCAACTCAAACGAGCATTTAAACATACTCGGCCGGTCATCAGCAATTCACGAAGGCTATTACAGTCAAGCGCGAAACACGGGTGAATGGCCCGATCGATTAAAAAATACAGTCAAGCGCAAGTGAACACATGCAGATATCCCTTGATCACGACACTAGTGAGACAGAGAAAGAGAGAGGAGGTGCACATCAAGCTCCAAATGCTCAGAAAGAGAGAGGAGGTGCACATCAAGCTCCAAATGCCCGTGGCTGCGAATGAAGGTGCTCGAGCTGAGAGCTCGATGAATGCATGATATGCTCCAGTCTCTCCAACTATCTATGTCGTCTGGTTGAACCGCTGATGCATGCAGGATCCCCAGCTGCTGTCACCGCGCGCTACGACGTAGTACACCTCGGTCTCTTTTTATATTATATTGAAGTTAGATTATTTTAAGTTCAGTTGAGATTATAAAAACTTTATCAACACACATATATACAACTCTAAATAAATATACAATACTAAAAATATAATTGAAGACGAATTAAATGATGTTTATTTATCTGTCATGAATTGATTATTTGTAATTCGTACAAGGAAAAGATCACTTTAATTAAGATTTGACCAATGATTAGTTAACAGCACAAATAAGTTTAGGATGTAGTAGAACTTGCACCGAAAGATTTTGTTCTCAAAAATCTAAGTTAATAAATTTGAGTAGGTTTGACTGCAAAGATCGAGCAGCGGAAAGACCGCTGGTCTGGTGCGCTGAGCCTGCACGCATGAACTCCTCGATCAATGCCAGCCCCAGTGCCAGCCCCAGCAGCCTTTGCCGTAATCGGCGCACTGGAAGTACACGTACACGGTACACTACTTCCACAATAGTACACGCTCGTGTGCGTGCACGGTGGATGCGAGCAAAAGTTACGGTGCATTATTACTGCATGGGCACAATGACGAGAATGCCCCTCGCCGGGTGGTGGCAGCAGGCGATCTACGTCCTACGTGGGCCGTAGCGTGGTCTATAGTCTACTGGTACTGCGAGTTGCCAGTCTACATGAGGGGGAGAGAGAGAAGAAGACGACCGCTGCGTTGTCGGCTTCTGGCCATCATCTCCCAGTCCAGCCCCGCAGGCCGGCCCCCCAGCCCAACGAGGAGAAGGACCAGGCCTGGTGGGCCCTTTGTTCCGATCCGGCTCTACAGTAGTACCATTGCTTTCTCTTTCCTCTCTGAGCCAAGATGTTTGTATAATATCAATATTTTTATCGATAGATATAAAATATATTTCAATAATTTAATGATGTTCATTACCTATTGATACATACACGTATTTGTGTAATATTAATTAATTGTATGGTATTTGTTATGTATCATATAATAACTTTTTTATTCTGCAGAGTATGTGTTAGTTAAATTTAAAGGTTTGATTCTTGATAAATAAATTATGGCAGTTTTTTCATGATAAAGGTAGTACTGCCTAAACATCTGAAATTAAAGCAGATGATTTGGTACATCGTCCTAATACTAGACTTACTAGTAGTAGTTTATTAGTAACAGAGGTGTGATTTTGGGTGGACAGGACACAGGCGGTGGTGAACGTATGGATCTCTGTCGTTTTGGTGCCAGAACAGAAAAGCCTGACAGTCTCGGCTGTCACCGCTCAGGTCCGTAGTCAAAGTTGCTTGACGATGGAGATCGGAGAGATGCCGCTGCAAAGCCGTATCATATGGCCAGCAGCCATCACCATTCATCCGTAGCTGTCCTCTCTCACCCAAATGCCCCTGCCGTTCCCGTGCATCCCAGTCCCCCCCCACAGCATGCAGCTTGCTGGACTAACCCTTCACTCTTCTCTGCACTACTACTGTAGCTTGTAGCCTGTGGGTAATAGCTCGTAGTATGGGCGTACTTCATCGATCACCATGCCAAACTCACGTTCAGGCTTTCTTTCTGCTGGTAATGATAACTGGTAGTTGGAGTAAAAGAAATGTCGTCGTAGTACTTGTGGCTTTTCTGTCGGCAGTTCGATCCCAGGCCTTGCTCAGAAAAAACTCATACCGTGTGTTTGGTTCTCGGGACTGGGGATGGAGTGGGTCCGTCCTCGGTTTTTGGGGACGAGCCACTCCGTCCTTTGCTTTGGGCTTCAATCTGATTTTGGGGATGGAAATGGTCCGCCTCATGTTTGGTTATAGGGGATTGGGAACGAAGAACGGGGCTCCAATAAACAATCAAGTATTGTTGACATTTGCATCGGGACCCTAAATTTTATTGAAATCTACCAGGTAATGTATCTAAAATTTCTTGTCTCGGTACTTTTATGTAACCAACCCCCGAGAGTGAAACAAAATTCTCGCAAAAGCCCCTTCTCTCCTTCCTCCGACGCGCAAGTCCGCGCGTCGCAGCTGTCGTGGCGGCCTGGATCGCGCCGGTGCCAGTGGCGCCGGACCGCCGCCGGCAGCCCCCCGGCCGCCTGGATTCGCGCCCGAAGGCCGCCTCTGGAAGGGCGCGATGCGGCGATTGCCGCCGGGCGGCAGCTTCGCCACCGGAAGTCCGCTGAAAGGAGCACGCGATCGGCGCGCCACGGGGAAGGAAGCACGCACCGGCGCCGCTGGCGGGAGGAGCGACGCGATCGAATGCGGCAGTTTTCGCCACCGAAGCTGGGGAAGGCGCCCGCGCTGGGAATCAAGCCGGCCGGGCGGCGGCGGCGTCATGCGCGAAGGCCAGCGCCGGGAAGCTGCATGTGGAACGAACCCGTTTAAAACGGGGTCGCCCATTCGCGAGATTTCAACGGATGGAGTCGACCCGCATCTTGAGCGAATATTCCTCCTGCCGCCTCCGCCCCGGCCATTCCCCAACCAAATGTACCAAAAAAGGAGGTCGGACCTGGTCCCCGGTGGGTGAAATTCACCCAACCAAACAGACGGATAGTATACCACTACTACACTATCTACAGGTGGCACTCATCATTCTATAGGGTTTCAATTCAAAGCATACATATACAGCACGCATGTGCAAACAAAACATTGTACTTCTACTCAAGATCGGATCCTCATATGTCATCACAAGGGAAGGGGGAGAAAAAACACCAAGGCAACCTACCCAGCATAAAATAAAACAAACAAAACAAAAGCCGTGCTAGCTTCTCAAGAAAAGAAGCCCAACAAGTGCGAGCCAAAGTGCGTGTGCTCCAGACTATACTCGTACTAAGTACACTAGTCACTGCCTGGTGGGCCCCATCACGTACGCAGCGTACAACTCTCTCATCAGTACTCCACTGCCTCTACCCTCTATAGTTGTGTGCTGCCGATCGAGTCCACAGTGCTGTGTGGTGTGGTAGTAGTACTGTACTGTACTACTACTGATGCTGGACTACTGCTGGTGCAGCAGCGGCGAGGCCTCAGCATTGGATTCTAGCTCCACTACACAACCACAGACCCACTGATCACTGAGGGCAGCCACCGGCCTGGCCAGCCGGACGGCCGGCCGGCTCTGTAAAAAGCTACTCGGTGCGGCATGCAAGCAGTGCAGTGCAGTGCCAGGCAGGGGATCCCGTCCGGCCCCGCGCGCATGCAAATGCAATGCAAACTGTAAAAAAGGCACGATCCTCCACGCACCACACAACACGCGCACGACACGACGATGGATCGTCGTCGTCCCGTACTCCCGTTCCGTTCGACGGCCGATCGAGCTGCGCTGCCGGCCGGCCGTTCGTCAGCCGTCCAACCGTCACGCGCCGGTGCGACGCATGCAAAGGTAGCCGGCCGGCCCAGAGATGCGGCCAAAAAGTGCAGTACTTGGTCGCTGTGCTCCGTGCACGAGCCCGGCCAAAATGCCCGATAATGGCGGCTGGAGGGCGGTCCAGTGCAGTCCAGGGCTCCAGGCCCCCGGCCTCGACTGAGATCGGCCATCGCCGACATCGCCGTGATATCAGCCATCGACGCTGTGACCCACGCGCCTCGAAAAGACGCGGCCCCACACGCCGCCGACTCAACGCCACTTTAACGCCACCCGGCAATGCCACCGACCAAGGCCCCCGGCCTCTAGGCTACTACAGTCTCTAGCTGCTCTCCACTACTATCGCGGAAGCAGATGTTGTGGTGTGGAGTGTAGTGAAGTGAAGTGGCACTGGACTGGACTGGAGGATGCCAATTGGCAATAACTTCAGGCTGACAGAGAGATGAGTTCAGAGCACGACGAGGACGGCCACGGATGGAGGTGTGCTGCGGCGTGGAACAGTGGTCGGCCGCTAGCTCCAGCTCCGGCTCGACGGCACTGTAAAATAAATGCGTGCTCTGCCGAGCAAACCAACTTCCCTCCGTCAGTATTATCAGTGTGAGGAGAAATCATATCTACACCTGGTTCAAACTTATCAACTCGGCTTATCAGACATGATACACTGTTCCCTCAAACAAAATAGTTATCTACCGTATAAACTATTAGGCGAACAAGACCGTCTAGATGCACGAAATATATCTATAATATATCTTTTTTTACAGGAGAGAATATATATACATAAAGAAATCATATTCAAAGCGATGAAGATGTCGTTAAAGGATGTGATTACGTACCTGGCAGCACCTGAATTTACACTCCAAAGTGACGACGTACGTGTTAGGTACCACCTCAAATTTACCGTTGAAGATGTCCTATGAGAGCAAATATTATAATACAAAGAACCGTTCCTCTTTAGCCTTTTCCTGACCCACCACCCCCAAATGCACCCATGTAGTTAGCTCTTTCTAATTAATACATGACTCACTTATCTATCTCACATAGTTTTTGTTCTTGTGCCCAAGCCGACGTACCTTACGCCAAGGTGGACCTAAAATCAAGGGGGGTCCACCGATGTCGGGGACCCAAATATTGGGCCGGGCACGTTCTCAAACCATGAGAATCCGCCGGCCCGCCAAGGCGGTGAAAAACCCAGCGTATCATCCCAAGATCGGAGGGACGGCCCGACGGGCGATGGACCCGAGCCATTGGCCACGCCCACGGCTCACATGACGACGGAATCGGCCCACCTGGCGGCCCACAAAGCGGCCCAATTGGAGTCACCACGACGTAAAGAGCTCATTACGCTCACGAAGGACAAGGTCAAGGACCTCCGCCAAACAACGAACCATGACGTTCCATCGCGGCCCGAGCTAACCCATGGCTTGGACCTCACACACTCACTTTAGGGGCCCGAGGTTGGCCCTAGCTCACCCGACCACGGGAGAAATCTCGCCGGGTCGCCGAGGGGGCCTAGCTCACCACCCCGGCGCCCAAACTCCGCTCGCCCCCGAGGGATCGGCCCTCCATCCCTGGGCGAGGTAAGCCCAACTAGCCCATCCCGGGGACGCCAAGACCGCGTGGGAGGTTCCGCCTAGTGGAAGGAAACCGCATGTTGTCAGACAACGGCGAGGCGCCCGGTGCCATCGGTCACGCCCGATCAAATCGACCGCCGCAGTCGCCTCCCCAATCCGACCGATGGGACACAAAGCCGAACTCGTAGACGTGTTACGCCACGGCACGGAGACCAAGATGACATCGTTCCCTTCCCTGAACACCGTCAAAACGCCACGTTGGGCGCACCACCGGGCACCGACACGCATGGCGGCAAACCATCGACCGCCCTCGCCATGCCCGGGCGATCGTGAGGGACGCCTCGGACCCCTGGGGCCGCGCCGGAACGGCACGCCCCGCCATTGGATCCGGGCGCTGTGTCTTCGTCGAACAACATTGAAACCGACGCGCCCTCGGCAACGCGACATGCAACCGGTCAAACCTCTGAATTAGCCACCTAGGCAACCACCTATGTAAACATTATCTCTCTCTTCTTCCTATAAAAGGGGGAGTAATGCCTCATTAAGGAGGATTCGACCCCATTCAACTCCGGTTCACACGGAGAAATCTGCTCACCACTACCATCAGAACACGATCGTGGGGCTTGAGACCGCTTCTCCCACACGCGACCGCTGTAACCCCTACTGCGGGCTCACCTTTTGGCCGAAGTTAACACGAGCGTGACGCACCCCCGCTGGACGTAGGGCCCCGTTGGCCTGAACAGGGATAAACCGCCGCGTCCCCGTGTCCATCTTACGCCACGCCATCGATCGGGGGGAGGAGGCAGCCTACAAATTTTTTATTGCCGGGCACCCGAGGCACCCGTTCCTCGAACGCCGACAACCGACCCCCGTGAGTGGCCTGTCGTCATATAGATTTTTTGAGTCAATGTCGCACATACATACATACCCGGCCTCCGCGGATGTGCCATCCTTGTCCGCCAGGTCCCGCCCACGCATGATAGGCCCGGAGGCGGCGGGGCGGCGGAGCTCTGCCGAGAGGCCACGAGTCGAATGTTGAGGCTCGATGAGGCCGGCGGGGCGAGTCCGCAATAGCATGGTTTGGTAGTATCGCCGATTCGGCCCGCCAATCGCGACCCGTGACGGGTGATTTGAAACCGCTAAAGCGTCGCGATGTGATCGAGCGAATCAACGATCTCTTGGCGTGATCGCCGCCGCCGGCCGCGTTTGCCGCCATCAGGCACAAAGAATTCGGATTTAGGTATCATTACTCGTGATCGTGAGTCCTTCCTTTATGTCTTCCAATTCCTAAATATGATTTCGTCAAATCATGAAGACATGATTACACCAAATCATGAGCTCTAATTGTTGTACTTTTTCCAGTCATCTTATTCTTTAAACATGAAGAGGAACAAAGACAAGCGAGAATAAACAAATAGTATTGTAAGCCTTCCATATTTGTATTCCATTTGAACAATTTATATCAAGATTTACCAATTTGTGTATATATATAAAGATTCGATGTGCACCCGTGCTCAAAAGCCGGGTCCCGCCAATCGCTACGCCACCCCCCTCTCCTATGTTCTCTCCTCCACATCAAAGATTTAAATTCCTAGCTTTTATAACCTACCATAATACTTGCTCCCAAGCGTTAGAAGGGTGGTCACTGGTCATTTATGCATTGATAAGCTAGTTGATCCTGATTTGTTGTGGGGACATATGCCCCCTGGCTGAATATATGTCCAGCAAGCGGACATTTTGTCTTTTGGTTAAACTGCCTAGTCTCGTTCTATCTGTAATGCTCTTAAACTGCTGGTATTTCCGTTTATGAATTTTTTTTTGAAGCGAGGTAACCCCATTTCAATTAAAAACAACGGAAATACAGAAAGTATGAGTCTTACAGACTTAGACGGTACCAAGAAGAAGCTAATATCTAGGGGATACGAAATCCATCACATCAGAAGAACCTAAGTTCCAGCAAAGACCTACGCAAGACAACGAAGCTAGTTATTACAGGTTTCAAACCAAAGCAGAGAAAACCCAGTAGTTGCACACACCATCCAGAACTTCCAGACAAAAATACATCGACTGCAGACACAAAATTGTTTCCATGGAGAGACAAAAAGAAAGTCGCCATCTCAGTATTAACCATGAACATCTTTTCCTGGTCAGTCTTGCACCTCTTCTTCAGTCTTGAGCAGCAGGATCATTTGCACCATTGTCGAGCTGGGGGGTCGAGTTGTCATTCTTAGTCTTCTTGGAGAGCAACTTGACCGCAATCTCAATGGCAGTGTTGACCCCAGCTTTAATTGCCTCCTCTTCTTCCTTAGAGTAGAGACCTGCCCACTAACTCATTAAGGCACAAGCGTGGCATACAATCGAAATAGGATTCTGAATTTTTTTTTTCTTTTCAAAACAAGCGCTATTTCTGGCTTTCCAGATAGCCCAATAAATAGCAGCTATTCCTAGTGTGGCAATTCTGACTATTGGGTAGCCATTTATCACACCACCTCCATGCCTGTACAAGATTATTTGGGATATCAGAGGCTCCAAGACATGTGGCAAATGTAGTTCATACTGTTTTAGCAATATTACAGTTGAAAAATAAGTGTTGAATGTTTTCATCAAACTGACAGAAATAACAAGATGGATCACCTTGCCATTTTCTCTTAATCATATTATCCTTAGTCAGGGTAGCATTATTTATCCCAGATCTTACTAGAATGTTACTCTTCCAGATCTTACTGTAATATATCCCAGATTCATTTACAGTCAAAATGTTATACACTGACTTCTCTGCAGAAAAAAAACCTTCTTTTTCCCAAATTCCCCTGTTTATAAAATGGAAATGAGTTTTACTGATCGGAAAAAAAAACTAAAGCGAACAGAACGCGTTGGCGGCACAGCGGGG
>JADLZK010004975.1:0-50610 GCA_015847255.1 Hyparrhenia diplandra | reverse complement strand
CCTGACCTGAGCCAGCGCCATTACCCCGGCAACGTGGCGGTGCCATTTTGGATGAGGTCGACGCAAATCGCCGGCGTGCGCATCGGCGGCATCGTAGGTGCCGTCGAGCTCGTCCTGATACGAAAGTAGCCGATCTCGTCGAGCACGTCGTGGCGCAATATGCCAGCGCCGCTGCAGCCTAAGCAGCAGCTCCTTGAGCGCAGGGCTGTGGATCTCCCTCCCCTGCGTTTGTCGAGCATGGCCTGCGCGTACAGCAGTTCCACCTTGAGGGCATCGACCTTGGGTCCGGTTCCCTTTGCTGGCCGCCTTACGCCCCGCCAGTGCAGGGTGCCCGTGACGGCGCCCAGCGCTTTTCCCCGCCACCCAACCCGCAGCCTTGACGGCAACAACTCCATCCTGATCAGGTGATCGACACGAAGGTGGTAGGTGGATCTCTGACTCCTCAGGGAGGGGCTGCATGGAAGAATAACAAAGTCATATAGAAATAAAAGAAAATGTGCAGACGTGAATTAGTTGCTGCCGATGTACACCCTCCATTCCAAATTGTGTGTCTTTCCAAGAATCTAAATATGTGCAGACGTCTGCAAGGTCACCTGGGCCGTCTCTAGACCCCCACTTCCTTGGGCGGCCTTGGGGGTTGTCGATCTAAGGCGTGCTGGTGTCGCCTCCGTGCGCTGCGAGTGGGAGAGCTGCCGGACTGGGGACCTGTTGGAACTGGTATTCTCAACACGGGTATAGCTCCGCCTAGCGCTAAGCTCTAGGGGAGAAGTAGGCTAACTAAGACTCAAGTGTGAGGGTACTAATAATAAATGACTATAATTGGTATCTACCAACCATCCAAAAAGGGGTATTTATAGTTTTACAATTGCCTAGAATACAAGATTACGAGATTTGCCTCCAATATTCTCGCATATTCTCATTCGCAAGCATGGTGCCGGGGCCTGCGCATTTTTCTCCTCACCGCACTTCTTCTCAGGTCCTCGCCAGCTCGGAGCTGACCGCGCTTCGACCTTCCGCCGGCGCCCCTTCGTGACAGAGAAGGAGTCCCGGGAACAAGCTACCCCTCCCGTGGCGCCGACCAGTCGCTAGCGGAGGAGGGTAGCGGCCTCCGCGCACCACACACGCCCACGGTGTGGAGGGCCTGCTTGGCTCGGGCAGGCCGAGGGAGGTCCCCTGCGCTAGATCCTCTCACCAGCAAGACAGACAAAAAAAGACATGAACATAGCATGAACCGATCGGCGGAGCTAATCCGTGTTTGCCTTGACACCTCCGCGCGCCGCCAGCTCTCTGGGCCATGTCCCAACAGCCTCCCTTGAGGACTAACTGGCCAAGGCGGAGACGTGCCTTTGTTCTCAACTCCTACGGCGCTGCCGGCGGAGGTGTTGAGGGTACCTTCCCCCTCGGCATCAGTTGAAACTTGGACCCGCCAATGGTTGAAGCCGCGTCCAATGGACAAAAAAATGCGTCACTTTGAGGCCGAGGTGATCGCCGCCTCGCTGGTCGCGCCTACGATTTCTCGACGCGGCGGGTCGCTCGGGCGACTATATGGGGAACCGCCGGAGCGGAGGGTACCCCAGCCATCGCCACGCCCCCGCTTTTGCCCACCTCGCGAGACTCACGCCGTTTAAATCGCGCGCTTCGCGCTCTCTTCGCTTTAGGAACTTTGCTTAGTTGCATGCGCCGATAGCCTTGAGCCGCGCGGCTGCAGGGGTCGCCCCGCTCGACATTTACGGGTCAGACGCCGCTTCCCTCCAGACGTCGTCCCGCTTGCAACTCTACGAGAATTGCATGCTGGACTCCGCCGCACTCAAGACTTAGAAGAAACTCTCTCGACGCCGAGGCATCCGTCTGAGACTGGCGGCGTGAAGACACGGAGATCACCTTTCGAGCTTGGCCCGTCAAGATGACGAAGGGCTATGTTGGCGAGCTCCGCCGAAGGGACACACATATCTCCTACTTTTGAGGTGAAGCTCCCTCAAGGCGGAGGCGGGCCCTTGCTCCCTGAGCCCCGTGAGGAGTGGGGGTTGTGTTCAAGGATTTTTTTTACGTGTGGTCTTCGCCCCCTCACACAAAGCCGCTTTCGCCGACCCCGAGGCATTCGGGGAAATCCAAACTACCAAATACCGATCCCCCACGCCCCAGGCAAAGGTTATTCGTCGCGCAAGAAGTCCCACGCGGAGCAGACCGATCAACGCCTTTCTTCGGAGTTTTATGAATTGCACAGCAACCGGCGTCCGCAAGAGATGGCGATGGGGTGAGAAGAAATCGCAGCATTTCGGCCGCGCACGCTCAGCCCGCTCGCCACTGCAACATGAGAAGGCGAGAGCCTTCGCCCAAAAGAACAAGTGGGATCCCGTGGCTGGACTTGTTGGTTCCGCCGAGTCAAAGACGACGAGGACCATCGACGGCACGAAGACGGACCTCTTATCTTCGCCGGCTTATGCCGGCCGACATCGCTCCCCGGCCGGATATCGGATCGACTTTCGGAGAAGCGGACCGCGCCGCCGCGGCTTTCCTCCTCGCCTTCCGGCACTCGTCCGGCCACGACTTGGTGGAGGAGCTTGCGCGCGAAGTATTCTCCACTATGGAGGTACAAGGCGGAGTTCCCGATGGAGAAGATCAACCCCTCCCTGGCTTTGGGGGAGGAGAAGATGGTGACCGCCCGCCTTTGGCGTGAGGTCGCCGGAGGGTGCCGCGCCGACGCCTCGTGATGACGGTGGAGGCGGAGGCCATGGAAATTTTGGGGATGATTGGCGTGAAGGAGTTCCTTGCGCGAAGGTCCCAAGCCGGGGAACATGCCCCGCCCTCAACCGGTCTTTGAAGAGATGAAAGTCTTTACGGCCCGCACAAGGTGCCGGGGGCAAGGTGCTCGTGGATGTCCCCAAGCGCCGAGGGAGGAGGAGGCGGCTGCCGAAGAAGAGAAGGTCGTTGCTGCCTCACCCCCTGGCGAAGAGGAAGGGCCCTCCTCTTTACCCGCCGTAAGACGGAAGAAGGGGAAGCTAGGTGATGAGGGGACCTCCACCCAAGTCGTGCTATCACCGCGAAGACGACGGCTCAAGAGGAGGCGAAGAAAAAGAAGAAAATCAATCAGAAGCAAGTCGCGCAGAGGGGGACTCCCCCCGCGGCTGAGGAGGGTTGGCGGAGGTGGAAGTGACGAGGCCTCCGCAGCCGACATCCGCCGGCGCTGCAGTGAACACCAGAGGTGGGGCCACCAGCTCGGCGATGAGGCGGGCCAGAGTCTCCCACTGCGAGAGGCTTGCAGGGTGCGGGCACTCCACGGTGGTGCTACGTCGGAGGTGTCCAAGGCGATGGCCGATCCCCCCTCGGAGGGTTTCCCATCGTCCTAGCGGTAGTTCCGCTGGCCCGCGGCGCCAGGGAGCCACCCGCACCCGACGGTGGAGGAAGTGTCCGAGAAAGGGGTTGGGAAGAGGTAGGCCTTGCCTCTGCCTCCGGTGACTCATTTGTACCTCCCGCGGGTGAAAATATCACCCACGCTGTATGTGAGGAGCTTCGCGCCGCCTACCGGGCGTCAAAGACAAAACGACGGGTGAGGCTAGCTCGGGACCAAGGTCGCGGATGGCGAAGGTGTTGGGAGACGCCGCGACACGCATGCCCTTCGTCCTCGCACCGCCGCGAAGGTTTGACTTGATCCCTTGTTATTTGTTTTTCCCTTTGAGTTGTTTGGTTAATTGTTCTTCTCGCCCTTTTAATGCCGGTGGTTTGGGTGCGGCGTCGCCGGCTTACTTGGCTGGTCCCCATGTTGTCGCTGAATGTAGCCCGAAAGTGAGTTATCTTCGCCATTGCTGTAATTTGTTTTTGCTTTTGTCAATTATGGGCTTACTCACTCTTCCGATTAGGCGCTATTTCTAAATATTTTTAGATGGCGACGTCAGAGGTCTCGACAAGGCCGCCAAAAAGTTTTGGTAAAGATGGGAGGAGATACAAACCTCACTCTGCTTATTTTTATTTTCGTTGAAGTTAGCGGAGGTTTAAGCGCTTTCTTTGCGCATGTCTACTGCTTGGGAGTGCCTTCGCTCGGGTTTACCAGAGCTCGCGCCCGCGACAAGCTTCGGGTGACTTGAGGCGAAGGCCTTTGCCGGGAGGGATCATGGGCAGGAAGGTCCGACAAGTCGCTTAGCCGAAGAGCGGGAGCCGCCCTGAGGTCAAGGGCGGCTAAGGAAGCGCAGGATCCGCTAATCGCGCAAGGCCGAAAAAGGCGTGAGAAGGCTCTGAGGATTTGCAAGCTAAGCTTGACGGCCACCAGCCTCAACTCTTCTCGGATTCAAGCCTCCGCATGCCAAAGGGCTGAAAGTCCGCGCCTCGCACCTCCTCCGCGCCCACGCCACGCCAACGCCATCACATCCTTTGAGCGGTGACTACCCGCTTCCTAAGGACGGAGTAGCGCCCAACATCATGGGTCGGATGGCGGCAAACTTCGCGGCTTCCGGTGTTCTCGCGCCGGGTTTCGACTTTGGGGCCCGAAAGCCGCGACAACCCGACTCGCGGTGCTTGCTTCTCGGAGGGTCGCGGAGCACGCCGAAGCCCCGCGCTGAAAGACTCGCGACCGCCGCCTACCTTGGCGGGCTTACGGTACGATGCCTGAGTTTGTGGGCTCGTTTATAAAGAAGTTCTAGGCGAAGTCACGGGCAAGCCGGAGGCCGCCTCTTGCACGCCCTCGCCCAGGTTTGTTTCTTCTTTTTCTCACAGAGTTTTACTTTTTGATGGTGACTTAGTACTAATTGATTTATTTTTGGCAGATCGCCCTCGCCGGAGGTCCCCCAACCGGTTGTGCACGAAGGTGATGTTCCGAGGGATGTACCTCCGCCGGCTGCCGTGGTGCGGAGGAGAAGGCGCCCTCTCCGGCTTGTAGATGACGCCGAGATCTAGACACTTAGGGCTTTACCTAGATTTGTGGTTTTTGGTGTTTTTGCGCGATGTTTATCTCCGCTATGTAAATGGTTAACTTTAGTGTTAAATATTAATGGAAAGCTAATATTTTGTTCTTGTGTATGGAAAATTGCTCGCGCAGGTCTCTCGACGAGGGAGCCCGCTACAGCAGAGGTGTCACCTTTGTGTTTTTATCGTGACGGAGTTTACGCTTGACGGGGCCATTGGTCCTTTTGGAGAGAGACCTTCGCCAAGCCCAAGCAGATGCAATGTATGAAGATGTTCTTTTGACTTAGGCGATGCGCGAATGGCGTTTACTAACTCTCAGAGCTTGGGAGGGGCCTCGCCTACCTCCGACTAGGCTTTTAGTTGTATGACAAAATTTTGTAATGATTTGAAAGTTTATCAATAAAGATTGTTCTTGTTATATGATTAGTACATTTTTTGGAACGCTTTGTTTTGGTTGCATTGCTTGCGCCTTCTCTTTCGTTCCTCATCCGTTCCGCGCTGACCTTCGCCGGTAGAGTCGGTAGTGGTCGCTAGTCACTTGTTTGCAGGCCAATTCTCCGACTCTCTTCCGTCGCAAGTACCGGCGTGAAGGATGCCTTTCTTTTGGAGAGACACGTCCGAGGTACCCGCCGAATGGTGCTTTTTCTTTGTCGACCTTCGGGTCTCCGACGTGGATCTCGCATGTGGATACCTCATTGAGGTTTCAAGTTTCGGGGGATTTTACGAATCTTTACGTGGTCTCCCCCTCAACATATCCAGTGCAAAGATCTTTACGAATCTTTACTCGGGCTTTCGTTGGCGGGCCGATAGGTGGCGGAGGTTGACGCCCGCGCTCATCTCTCGGGTTTGTGGATGTCTCCTGTTCTCGCGCTCAGCTTCTCCTCCGATTGACTGGAGTTGAGGGTGGGAGACTGGTTTTATAGAGGTGTTGTCATGAAGGTCACTTATTGCCTTCGCCCTTTTGTAGGTTTGGTAGGTGTATTGGGTTAGTATATAATGTGTGGGTTCCCCCCCCTGACTAACTTGATTCGATGTGCGAGTGCAAAGGATGGGCCGTTGTACTAACTCTAGACACCTTGTAAGGATTTGTAGCTGCGACTTGAGCTTTCGAGTGAGGTGTCGTCCTATTCGCTATCGGAAGCGCAGACTAAAAACAACAGGCACGGAGCTATTAACTCTTGCCGATGAGCTATCAATTCTTGGCGATGAGTGTGGTATCTCATGGCGGAGGTTTGGTTGGAGTTAGAGTTTGGCGATTCCGCTACTACCTTCGCAAGCACAGCCTCCAGTCCTATTTCGCTGTTCTCAAGCGGAGGTCAACCGCTACCGAAGGTTCACGAACAAGTTGAGGGTTCTCAGACGAGACAGCGTCGATGTTGGCGAGGAGGTCTCCCCGTCCAAATTTTTTAGTGAATTTGTTGCCTATCATGGTGGCATAGATGGTCTTTTCTTTGCGCTTTTTTGTGTTTGCGCTTACCACCGCATCTTTCGCCGCGAGGATGTTTGCGCTTTGACAAAGACAATGTCAAGAACCCGTGGTAACTTGTAAATACTCTGACAAAAGAGAAACATGTTAGATTTTGCCTCTAATTTTTGTTTTCGCCGGCCTCGTTGCCTTTATTGGCGGAGGTTTTGCCGATGCCCGATGTGGACAGTCTTGTTTCAGCTTTTTTGTTGTTGGCGATTTAGCCATGTTACCTCAATGCCTACGCCTTTGGGTAGGACTTGTTTTGAGGATTTTTGAGACCTATCGGAGGTCTTTAGAGGTCGCCTTTAGGTTAGAATCTCCGCTGCTCTGACCTTAAGATGTCCTCTCGAGCATTTCTTCACCCTTGTCAAATTACGTGATCATGATTGCTAGTCACTTTCGACTTTGTTTCCTTTGTGTTAGGGGAATTTTCCTCTTTATATTATAGAGGACTTTGCATTAGTCCTGCCTCGTTAAAAACCTCACCTCTGCTAGGAGTTCCCCGTGAGGAAAAGAGTGCGTGACTTTTTGAAAGTCAGAATTCTACTACTAATGCGAAAAATAAAGAACCGGCCGACCTCCACTTATAGGTTGCGTGAGGTGGTCTTACAAGTAGTACTTCTTGCGGAGGTTGTCAACGCCCAAGTGTGGTCGAGGTGTTGCCCTCACCGCCCACGAGGCGGAAGGCGCCCGGCCTTGCCGCCCTTCTTGGCGGCGAATGGGCCATCCTATTTTGCTTGTAGTTTGCCCACAAAGTGGAGGCGTTTGGCTTTCGCTTGAGGACTAGGTCTCCGCCCCTCGATGTTCTTCTTGTGGACCTTGCTATCTCTCCATTTTTTTGTCTGGGCCTGTATTTATGTATGTTGTCCACGGCCCTCTAGCCTTGTGTGTTCCAGGGTTTCTTTGGCATAGTCTTCATCCTCCGCCATCTTTTTGTTTTATGACGCGGAGGCTTTCCCGCTTCAAACCTTTCGAGCATCGCCTTTCACCATACATGAGTTTGAATGGGGTGAAGCCGTGAGCTCGCTAAGCTGTAGTATTGTGAGACCAGATACCCTTTGGAAGCTCGTCACCCCATTTGCCTTTGCGAAGGTTGAACAGGGGTTTTTGATATTGCGGAGAATATTATTCCATTTGCTCTTCGACGCCGCTCGTTGGACTCCTGGATGATACACGATGCGAAGGCTATCTTAGTGCCCATTTGGGTGAATTCCCTCAACTTGTCGGAGTCAAATTGCTTTTGCCATTGTCGATCAGTAATCATTCTCGGGTACCCCAAATCTCGCAGATTATGTTCTCGCAAAAGAATTTCTTGACCGCTTCGATGTGATCTTCGCCAATGGTTTAGCTTCTATCCATCCGTGAAGTATTCGACGGCCACTATCATAATTTGTTTCCTCCTTGGGAGGTTGGTAGTGGACCGACAAGGTCTATTCCCCACCTTGCAATGGCCAAGTCGGAGGTATTAACGTGTTTCGCCGAGGGCTTTTTGGTGTGGTGCAAAATTTTGACAAGCTTCGCATGTCTTGGCGATTTGCTGTGCATCTTTGATGTGGGTAGGCCAAGAGAAACCTTGTCTGGATAGCTTTTGCCGATAGTGCCCTTGGTCCTATGTGTGACCCGCAAACACCGCATGTATTTCTCGAGTAGATCTAAGCCTTCGCTTGAGAGATGCATTTGAGCATTGGTTGGACAACTCCCTTTTGAATAGAGAGCCGTCGATCGTATAATTTCTTGCTCTTGCCGCTGTTCTTGCGACCTCCGCCTTCCTCCTCCTGATAGTGATATTGTTGAGGTGGTCAACTATTGCTGCGTCTCCGGGGCTTCACCTTCTACCAAAGATGACTGCCTTGAAAGCTTTGTTCAATGTTTCGCTTCGGCTTGTATGTTATGCTATAGAAGGTGTTTTGTGGCATGAGGTTGTTTGCCGGCTTTGGCCAATGCATCCGCTTCATTGTTCGCCTCCCTGGGACAAATTTGACTTTGAAACCCCAAAACCTTCGCTCTAGTGCCCTAACCACCGCCGGGTAGTTTACTAGTTCCTGCCCTCCGCCATGCATTCTTTTTTTCTACTTGGCCTCGCCACTAGCATTGAGTCCTGTTTCGACCCGACTATCCTTGCTCCCTAAGCTTTTGCCTTGGTGAGGCCCTAGTATGAGCCCCTCGTATCTCGCGGTGTTGTTTGTTTGTGAGCATTCCAGTCTTGTGGCGAAGTAGGACTTGATTCCCGAGGGGTGACATTATGACGGGAGGCTCCTCGCCCGTGTCCGCCCCCCCTGCAGTTCGCCTCCAGTATACCGTCCATAGTTGCGAGTCTTGTTCTTGTTTGTTTCTATTCGTAAGTGTCCATTCCGCCACAAAGTCTCGCCAAAGACTTGGGATCGATATGGATCTCGTGGACAAATGATATTTCGAATCGCGAGCTCCGCAGCCCATTTGCCGATTCCGCCGAGGTTTTCCTTGTTTGTCAAGACCCTCATGAGTGGTTGTGATGTTGGCACTATCACTTTATAGGGAGTGGAAGTAATGCTTAAGTTTTCTAGACGCGGTCGAGGGCGTATGCTATCTTTTCACTTTGTAGTTGACCTTCGCCTCCCGATAAGGCCTCTCAGACGTAGTAGACCGGAGCCGAATGAGGCGATTGGCTTCAAGTTTCTCTTGGACACGCTAATTGCATGATCGGAGGCTACGAGATATAGGAGTAAAGGTTTTTCCTTGCCTGGGACCGCTCGCCAATTGCTCTTGTAGGTATTCTTTGAGCTTGGCGAAGGCCTCCGCCGCTCTTTTGCCCCCTGAACCCGCCCACCTCCGCGTAGAGCTTGGAAAAAATGGGAGGCTCTTTTTTTTCGCGATTTTGAGATGAATCGTTTTAGGGCCGCAATTCTTCCCGTGAGTCGTTGCACTTCTTTTCTTTGTTTTTGGTTCGCCATGTCTCCGATTGCTTTCGTTTTCTCTCGGGTTAGCTCTTACCCCTTCTGAGTCGACAATATAGCCGAGTACCTTTCGCTTTGTTACCCCAAAACACATTTTTCGGGGTTCAGTTTGAGGCCTGATTTTTCAGGTTGGCGAAGGGTCTCTTGTAGGTCCGAGATGTGGTCCTGCTCTTTTTTGCTCATGACTATGAGGTCATCTACATACGCAATCATATTTCTTGAGTTAAAATCGTCCCACAAGAACTTTGCCTGTCATCCTGGCGAAGGTTGAGGCCGCGTTCTTCAAGCCCTCTGGCATTCTGACAAAGCACTATGTTCCGAATGGGGTGGTAAAGCTTGTTTTCTCCTCATCCTCTTTTCTCAGCCAGATTTGGTGGTATCCTGAATAACAGTCCAGGAGTGAGAACCTTCGGCAACCTGCTGCTTTGTCGACAGAAGTGTCTATTCTCGGCAGGGGATAATTGTCTTTTTTGGTGGCTTTGTTGAGATCCGAAATCTATACACATCCTCATTTTGCCGGAGGTTTTCTTTTGGTACTGGACTACATTTGCCACCTGTCGGTGTACTTGACCTCTCTAATGACTTTGGCATCGAGCAGCCTCTGGACCTCCGCCTGGGCCGCTAATATTCTGTCTTTTGACATCTTTCGCTGCCGCTGCTTCTTCGGTCTCATTTTTGGGTTGATGTCTAGGAAATGCTCCATGTTGTCTCTGTCGACGCCCTTGAGGTCTGCCGCTGACCATGCGAAGATGTCTTTGTTTTTGATCAGGAGCTCCGCCAGTTCTTTTTCTTCTTCTGCGGAGAGGTTGGCGCTGATTGTTACTGTGTGATCAGGATCTTCATCTATCCTTATCTTCTGCACCTTCTCCTGCCCCTTCGCACTTGTTTGTTCTCTTTTCATGTCGGGTGGTTCAGGGTCTTCGACTTTTGTTTGCACGGACTTCACATTCCTATGTGCCCTGTATATGGCCTTCTTTATATTTCTGGCCTCCTTTTGGCTTCTGTGCACGGTGATGATCCCATGAAGGGCTGGGATTCTCATGCACAAGTAGCCCATGTGTATCACCACATTGAATTTGTTTGTGAATCCTCTGCCGAATATTGCATTGTATGGCGAGTAGACATCGACGATGTCGAAGGTTATGTACTCCGTTCTTGCGCTTTCTAGGTCTCCGAAGGAAACCGGGAGGGTTATTTTTCCTAGTGCTTGAACTTACCTTCCGCCAAATCCTATTAGGGGTGAGTCCGAGGGTTGCAAACTGGTTTCGATTGAACTCGCATTCTCGCAAAAGGCATTGGCGATTATGTCGGCGGAGCTTCCACCGCCGATTAGGACTCTCTTCATTTCCCATGTTGCTATGTTTGTTTTGATCACCATTAAGGCCCACGTGCGGATAACTTTCCAATTTAAGGTCTGCTTCCGAGAAGGTGATAGGGACTTTGGACCATTCACCAAATTTGACCGCTGGTTGGACGGCTACATTGTTAACCAGCGGAGATGGTCCCTTTTTTGCCTTTTGGTTTCGTATTCCATCGATGAACCTCCGACAATGGGCATTATCATCCCGATGGTTGGGAGTGGAGTATGAGGATTGTACCGGTTCTCGTGGTTTGGCCTGTTTTTCATGGGATTGCTTTGGGTGGGGGACCTCGCGGAGGTGGTGGCAGTGTGTGTTGGAAGCTTGACCGATGGGCTGCTGTTTAGTTGTTGGGGCTGTCCCGTCTCAACATAGGTTAAATGCTTGCCTTGGGTTAGGTAAGACATGCTTGATTCGGATGAATAGTTTGGTGTTGTTGGTGGAGGCGAAGGTCTCCATGCTGGTAGGAAGTTGGGGTAATATGCACTTGCGATTGTGGAAGGGGTGTACTTGGTTTGATGTAAGGGATGGGTAAATGGGGCGTGATTCTTTAGTCTTTGGCTCCGGGCTAGCGGAGGCTCGAGCGTGGGTAGGTATAGGCGCCGCTGACTTCCCTTGTTGGTTGTGGTGGTTGTGTGGGTAGGGGCGACTATTCGCCTCCCTTGTGCACTCTGTCTCTTTCTGGCGGATTACTTGGGCAATCTCTTGTATAATGCCCCTTTTCTTATAGTGTACGACATGTAATTGCTTTCTCGGCTCCGGCTCTTCTATGGCCCTTTTCCCTGTACGGTTCGATTGTTGGGTGGCCTTGCACCCCGAGGAATTTGTCTTCCGAATCTCCATTGCACGGTCTAGGGTCAATACGTCTTTGCCCTTGGTTCTACGCTTTATCACGAAGGTTCCATCTGATTTCTTTGTTTCCTTTAGGTTGCCGCCTATCTTGGTTCTCGCTCTTCCGGTCTTTTACGGAAATTATCATCCGAGCGGATCCAAGTTTCAAATTTTTCACGTAGCTCTTGCATAGTCTTTGGCTTGTTTCTTGCCAATTCACCGCGAACGGCCCCAAGCGGAGGCCTCGATGGCCGCGTCTATTGCTACCCGATCCGGGACGTCCGGAGCCTTTGCCTTGAGTTGTAAGAATCTCTCGGAAGTATTCTTTCAACGGCTCGTTTTGACTGGCTTGCACCTCGAACAGATCCAAGGAGGTAAGTGATTGGACTACAAGTCCTTCGAAATTCTCCGGTATTTTATCGCGGAGGTTTTCCCAAGAGTATATGGTGCTAGGCTTGAGCATGGAATACCAGCTAGAGCATCGCCTTCACTGACTATGATAAAGGCCTTCGCTAGCACGGGCGTCATTGCCTCCCGGTCGACGCCACCGCCGCTTTCATAACTCATTATGAATCGATGTGGGTCTCTTCTTCCATTGAACCTTGGTAGTCAGGTGGGCTTGTATCCGGGTGGCCACGGTGTCCTCTGTATTCCCTTCCGGATAAGGGAGACTTGGGGTCGAAGGACCTCCGCTCGTCGAGGACATTGTGGACAACCCTAGGGGTTGGGTGTGACTTCGGGTTTACGCTTATTGCCGCGTGGCTAGATATTGGTATGGATGGGATGATCGAGGTGGGCGGGTTGGTGGTGTCTGTCAATCACCCGCATGCTCAGATCTCCCCCGTATGAGCGCGATCTAGCGCCCGATCTCCGTACCTGTCTTGAGGCCCGCGCCGTGCTTTGACGATCTCGGCGTAGCGGCAGCGCTGATTTCTTTCCCATTGCGATCTCACGAAGGGTGGCTCATGCTGCAGAGAGATTTCGGATCTGGGCGGGCCCCGCCCTCGGTGAGCGTTGGTTCGAGCGGGCTGGCTCTTCCTCTTCGCCAACGGTTTCTTCACCTTCGCGTTCCTCGTTACGAGGGGGTTCGATTCTCCGTCGCGTAGGTGCTTCTTGTGCTACGTTTCGTTTCGGGCGTTCTTCGGGGGAGCCTTAGACTTGGTTGTAGCCGTCTTTCTCTTTCTCGGGAGCCATGGTTTTCAATCTTCGGCCCCACGGTGGGCGCCAATGTTGAACCGGTATTCTCAACACGGGTATAGGATCTCCGCCTAGGCTAAGCTCTAGGGGAGAAGTAGGCGAACTAAGACTCAAGTGTGAGGGTACTTAATAATAAATGACCATAATTGGTATTCACCAACCATCCAAAATGGGAGGTTGCCCCCTATTTATAGTTTTACAATTGCCTAGGAATACAAGATTACAGATTTGCCCTCCAATATTCCTGGCATATTCCCTCATTCGGCCAGCAGGGCTGGGGGCCTTCGCGTACTTTTCCTCACCGCACCTCCTTCTCCCGGTGGGTCCTCGCCTAGCCTGCTTGAGCCCGACCGCCCGGACCTCCGCCGGGCGCCCTTCGTGTGATGGAGAAGGAGTCCTGGGAACAAGCTACCTCCGCCTTCCAGGGCGCCGACCCGAGTCGCTTGCGGAGGTAGCGGCCTCCGCGCACCACAGCCACGGTGGGAGGGACCTTCGCTTGGCTCGGCGAGCGGAGGTCCCCCGCGCTAGATCCTGCTCCTGAAAGACAGACAAAAAGACATGAACATAGCATGAACCGACGGCGATGGTTTTTAATCCGTGTTTCCCTGTTGCCTTGGACACCTCCGCCACCCGGCTCGGGGCCATGTCCCAACGGGGGCCGGACCTGGGCAGGTCTACCGCCACGAAAGAGAAGCTTGTCGCCTCGGTGTTTCATCTTTGGCACCGTTGCGACCGTGGGTTCAGTGCACCTCCACCTTGTTCTCGACCGACAATTGGATCAATGGCACCAGGATCCAAGATCTGGCGCCAGCTATCTTCTCGTCGGTGTCAAGGAGGAACAGAGAGCTTTGTAAGTGATGTGTTGCCCGATCATAGATGGGTACGTCGGATCTCCGGGGCCTACACTACGCGGGTCATTGGCAAGTTCCTTCACATTTGGCCGATACTAAGGGAGTTCCAGCTTGACCCGGGAACACCAGACACGCTGCGTTGGCGTTTCACTACGACCGGCTCCTACTCCTCGGCTTCGGCTTATGGAGCGATGTTCCTAGGATCCTCCAGGCCACTGGGGGCGAAGGAAATCTGGAAGACGTCGGCCCCTCCGAAGGTCCGCTTCTTCTTTTGGCTTGTGATGCACGATCGTTGCTGGACTGTCGAGAGAAGGTGGCGCCATGGGTTGCAGGACTCCAGTGACTGTGTCTTTTGTGATCAACTACCGGAAACAATGGGACACATCATTCTTGGATGTAGCTTTAGTCGGGAGGTTTGGGCCATTGTGCTTGACAGGCTACAGCTACAGTTGCAGGTTCAGGAAGACGATGTCATGGCATGGTGGTTAAGATCAAGGAAGCTCATACAGAAGGTGGCCAGGAAGGGCTTCGATTCCCTTTTCTTTCTCATGGGGTGGTCGATTTGGAAAGAAAGAAACTCAAGAACTTTCCAACGTGTACAATCAGCACCGGATCAGCTAGCCGCTGCGATCATCGACGAGGCTGGATTTTGGTGTCAGGCGGGTTACAAGCATCCCCTGAGGTTGCTGCCGAATAGGGCTTAGTCTGTGCTAATCGGCTATTGAGTTGTCGCACATCGGTTTATATGTCACATTCGCGTGTTGGCCTTGGGGCGTGTAATTGGTAATCCTTGGATTACTCATTACGTGTGTGTGTGTGTGTTTTGTGTGGCATGGCTGTAAGTTGTGTCAAACTCTCTTCTTCTTAATGAATTACGTGCAACGCATCGTTCGAAAAAAAAAATCTTAGAAAATCAAAGCATCTTAAGTTTGATCAAATTTATATGATAATATATTAACATTTAGGAGGTCAACTAAGTGTCATTGTATTTTTCATTAATTGCATTTTCATAGTATGCATATTTGATGCCACAAATCTTTGTAATTCTCTCTATAATTTTGGACAACCTTAAGATGATTTGTACAATTTGAAATGGAGGGATGGAGTACAGCACTACCTCACTACCTGTGTACTTTCTCCTTTTTTCATTTTCATGCAAAATAAAAAAAAAAAGACAGAACACACTGTTATAGTTACTAGTGTAGTACTCCCTACGTCACACAATAATAAAGACTCACACATATTTTAAAATTCAACTTTAGTATCTTTCACTAACGATTAGCCAATAATATGAAACTTTTATAGTACAATAGGGTGACATTAGATTTGTGTTTACAAATACATTCTAATGATCATTTTGTCGTTGCGATAATTTTCTCTTTTTTTTTCTTGAAAACGCGAGGGCTTGCCCCTACTGGATATGTATAAATTGATCTGAAAAACAATAAAGTATATATATTAGTTAGCTACATTCACTACTTGTACTTTATCTTTCTTTTCAAGCAAAGAAAAAGAAAAAAGAAAAAGAAAACGAAGAGACAGAACACACTGGTACTAGTAGTACTCCCTCCGTCTCAAAATATAAGATATGCACATATTTCAAAATTTTAAAACTTCAATATCTTTAACTAACAATTATCCTAAAAACATAGAGCATACTTATAGTACAGTAGTGGTGACATTAGATATGTGTTTAGAAATACTTTGTAATGATACTTTTCTTTTGAGAGAAAAACAGGAGGGGCTTGTGCCTACTGTATTTATATGAATAGATATAAAACAAGAAGAAAAAAGTCAGTCCAAAAGAAGAACTAACACTAGTAACGAATTGATTTTACGTGACACCCAAAAATATTAACCGTGGCGGGCACTTCTTTTGCCCGTCACGTTAATACGCCGCCACATGCGTTTTTATTTTGCGTGGCGGGCATTTTGTTGCCCGCTTCATCGATTTTCCGTGGATTCGGCACGTTAAAATTGCCCACCACGGTTAATATATATTTTCCGTGGCGGGCATTATAACGTGCCCGCCATGGAAAATCGATTTTCCGTGTGGCGGCGTCATATAAGGCTCGTCACGTAAAAACAGGCCCAAAAGACCCAAGCGAGGCCCAATCGGGCAGCCGAACTATATAATAGAAGTTAGGGTTTGGGTGCGGCGGTACCCCATTTCTCTCTCTTCTTCTGGGCCACTCACTTTCTCTCACTCAACTCAGCCGGGACCTCATCCTCTCCCTCACCTCTCTCCATGGCGACCCCAACTTTAACTCCCCTTCCCTCCGCCGGGCGACCTCGCTGGGACACACGGCGGCGGCGGCGGGACACGGCGCGCCATGGCGGCGCCGCACGGGCGTGGAAACGCGGCGCCATCGCGGCGGGTCGCGGGCCGGCCGACGGGCACCGCGTGGGCGGGCCACGACCGGGCTTCGACGGTGTGGGGCCCGGCGCGGGGAAACGCGCGCGCGGCAGGGCGGAAACGCGTGGGCTCTCCCTCTCCGGTGGCCCGCGCAGCCTCCTCCGACGGATCGACGACGGCAGCGGCTTCCTCCCTCTCGCCACGGCGGGCTCGACCGCACCGCCCGCGGGCTCCACCGCCCCATTCGCAATGGCCCGTGGCTCCACCGTCCGACCTGCGACACCCGGGCGGCAATGGCAGCCGATCTGCAACCCCGGGCGTCCGATCTGCGACGCAGCGCCCGATCTACGACCCGGCGGTGGAGGAGAACCCGGCGGCCCGGCGGCGGCGGCCGGCGGCTGGATGGGCTCGGCGGGCTGTCCGTGATTTTTTTATTTTTTGAAATCATTAACCGTGACGGGCGCTTGTAAGACGCCCGCCCGCGGTACATCTATTTTGCATGACGGGCCAGTGAGCCGTCACGGTTAATCAATGATTAACCGCGACCTTGAAGGGTGACGGGCAGGTTTGCCCGCCACGCATAATAAAATCTGCCCGGCACATAAAAGTTTTCATTACTAGTGTAATACATTATATATAATTAAAAAATTAATGGCGTGACGATCTTGAAGACCACACCATGTAAAATCACACATTCTATTTTAAGACACGACAGAAAGAATAATAATATAAGGTGACTTTCAAAAAAAATACTATAAGGTTACATATAGAGACCAGATTGGGATGAGCTAGCTCCTACCAGGAATGGCACTGACAGGCAGTCGGAGGGCACGGCGCACACTGGAGGCGGAGGTGGACACAACGGCGTGAATAAGGCGTCGAGATGTGTGGTGGATCAGAGAGTGGAGGAATGTAGAAGGAATGGGACGTTGTGGGAGTGGAGACGGTGGTGCGAGTGGAGACGGCAGAGAGCACAGGTCAACCCACAGCCTTGACGGCAACAATCTCCATCTTGATGCGATAGAGTCAAGGACTTGAGTGGACCTAGCTGCCCGAGGACGCTGCATGAAAGAAGAGCAAGTCATATACGGTCGTAATTATTCACTAGTCACACGGAATGAATGTTAATTCCCCATGCCAAGAAAATGTGCAGACGTGATTTAATTGGTGCCAATGTATATACTAGTACTACATTACTACTGTAATTTCTTCTCATAATAATAATAACAACAATAATAATAATAATAACAACAACAATAATAATAATAACAATAATAATAATAATAATAAAGAACATACTAGTACAATAATAACAGATTAACAGTAATGTTTACGCACAGAGGCCGGGTCGGGATGAGCTCCTGCAGGGAATGGCGCTGGCAGGCGGTCGGAGGCAGGGCGCTCACTGGAGTGAGGAGGTGGACACAATGGTGTGGAAACAAGGTGGGCGGATCGGAGCGGAGGAATGCAGAAACATGGACGAGGCGTTGGGTGAGTGTGTTTAGTTGAGACAGCAAAGAGCACAGGTGCGGGGGACATGCAGAAACAGGAAGGTTATTTATAGGAAGGAGATATGTGAGCAGATCATCAGTCGTCAATGGCTCCACCAACGGATAGGAGGCACTAGTAATGAACTAATCAAGACTTTAAACCCAGCCCAACGGCCGGATCGGATCATCATATGAGATAATTGAACTAATTTAATCACGGCCAACGCAGCATGCCGTGTGCGCGCCAAATATAAAAAAGGATGCATGCATGACTCGGAAAATTTGACCTCTTGTAAATGGATATGAAAACCGCGGTGGATGGGTCGCCTCTCTCCTCCCGACACGGAGACCCAGGGCGATTCGGGCGACGCGGACGGCGTGGTCCATCGGTCGGGCGAGCGAGGTCCACTGGTCGGGCGAGGGCGCACGGGAGGTCGAGGCGCAACGTGGACACGTCCCCCGCTCAGCAAGGGTGCGCATCATCGTAGCAAGTACCGAACACGACCGTAGCTCGGCCCCTCTTCGCAGGGGCAGCGATGTTTCAGGTGCGTGCTCGGGAGGTGCCAACCAAGCCAGGACTCCTTTGCAGTCCCTGTGCTCTGGGCCAGATCGTAGCGAGAAGGAGGTGAAGCACAGCGGGTTCCGTCCCCATCCAGCCCCAATCTCCCCTGCCGTGGAGGAAGGGCGAAACCCCTAGCGACTCCTTCGTAGTCGAGAGGGCGGAGCGGGAGGCGGCGGTGCTGCGGCTTCCCACGAGGTGAGTGATCATCCGGATGCGGATTTGAGCTCTAGACTTGAGCATATCTGGACCCGTAGTGCAAGGAATGGGGTGTGTGGGGTGATTCCCGTTCCGATTCCTGTTGATTCGGTTAAAATCTCTGCAGCTCCCCTCGGTAGGGCAAATCGGGTGTGGTCTACTCTTGGAGGTGACACACAATCATTTTCGCGGAGGTTGTGCAGGCTCCTTCGAAGCCTAAACCACCCATGGATCGTCAGAATCAGTTTCCGGCTCGGTACAACAATGGCGGTGGTGGAAACAGAGGATGGCAGAATAACAACAATCGGGATGGGTTCCAAGAGGTAGAGGCAGGGATGCAGGGCGGCCGGATAATGGAGGCCGTGGGTTTGGAAACAGAGACAGAGGATTACTTCAGCAAGGTCAAGGCCCGGGAGGAACAACATGAGAGGGACAATCAAACACAGGGAGAGAGATCTGCTTGGGATTGAGAATTCCTGAAATAACAACCCCAAAACTTCTCAGGGAGATAAAGAAGTCGGTGCTCGAGAATAGCAAGGAGCAAGAGCATTTCTTCTGTCAAAAGTGTGGTAAAGTGGGTCATGCATCGAAAGATTGCCCTTGCCCAGTGGTCTGTGATAAGTGTCACAAGGAAGGTCATGTTTCTAGAGTCTGTAAAGATAAGATGCCTTGGGAATTTGTAGCTCCATTCTATGGCCTGTCAGCCTATGGGCTTGGATTTCATGCTATTATGAGTGATAAATCAGAAGAGGGGAAGAAGGATATGTCATCAATCTAGCTGTGGTGACTATTCTATTCGGTCAAGCTTACCGCATCGACAGATAGAAAATGAATTCTCAGTCAAGGCTGGGAAAAACTCAACTTGGAGATGGTATGCTAAAAAAATGTCAGAAGGAAAATATCAGATGAGGTTTCCTAACTCTCATGCTCTAGAAGACTTGGCTTATTTCCCGAAATGAAAATGAGAACTCTTCCAAATGTGGCTTTCAAAGTGGAGAAGTGGAACCCTGCTATTGGCTCCAAAGGATCTTTAGATGTGGCTTGGTTTAGAATCTCAAAGATCCCTCTGGACAAGAGATCATACTCTACTGTATGCATGATAGCTTCTAAGGTTGGGCTGCCACTGGAGGTGGATATGGACAGCCTCAACAGAAATGAATATGTTAGAGTCAAGATTGGATGCAGGGATGTCTCCAAGGTCCCTGCATTAGTGGATGGGATGCTGGATTTTGAATTCTATGATTATATTTTTCAGAGAGAAGTACCACAGGAAGGTTACACTGATGATACTTGGTACAAGATGGATAAGAACTGACAGAGAGCATCAAAAGGATGGTGGTCCTTCTCCAAAAAAAAAAAGAGAGTTGACTTAGACAAGACAGCTGGACATTCTTTTGAGGTGGGAACCAGTAAGACAAAGCAATACCGGCAAACAGAATCGGTGCAAAGAAAGGAGCAAAGTGTCCAAGCAAATGAGATAACACGAAAGATGGCTCACAAGAGGAGAGTGATGAAGCGACTATCCCGGGGACTTAATACAGCCAGGAGCTGAAATGTTATCTTTTGGAAATTTTGAAACAATTAAACTGGGCAAGGTTAGTTGCATCACTATCAATGAAAATCCAAGGGCTGTAATCAATGAGTATAGGTCAAACTTTGAGAACTTCAGCTTTGACTCACTAAGGACTGTTGAAGCAAAAAGTGCCTTGAAGTCCGGAGATCAACATCACTTCTTCAATCCGAGAGTGAGTTCACTAAGTCTGGGGCCAAGTAAGGGATGCATAGCAATTAATGAGGAAAAAAAAGAAAATCAAGAAGCTAGCAAAGAAAGATATCTTTCTTTGCTAGTACTATCGAGGGTGAGTCAGGAAGCTCCAGAAACTGAGTTTTCTAGCCAAGAGCAGTTAACTCAGCAGGACATATTAGCATCTGGGATGGTGATGGACAGGGAGATGGGACCTCAATATCTAGTACAAAAAGTGACAAGTAGTAATGAGCATATGATAAAAGAGGTGGCTGGAGATAAGGACATGGAGGTACCTTCCCCGAACATAAGTCCTCGGCCTGCATCAAGAGAAGTGTTTGTCCGAGAAGTTACTTGGGGAAGACAATGGAGACAAAGAACGAAGAGTCACTCGATGGCTGGGCGGCATGGAAGCAAGTTAGACAAAGCAAGAGAATCGGGGAAGCTGGAACCTCTCACACCATGGTGGGGAACAAGAGAAGACAAAGAAGACTGTCAACACCTTGGCTCAAGGTAATAACTCTAAATCCCGAACCTTTGCGCCTGTTACGTCTTGATAATATCTTAGCCTTAGTCTGATCAAATGGGGGTGCATTCTAAGTCCATGTCATTAGAGAAAATTGATGTTCTCAAGAATTTAGAAATTGCAAGAATGAAATTGAATGAAGCACCTGTTGTAGATGAGCAAGCAGCTCTAGATGAAGAAAATATTCTCCCCTTAGAGGAGAATAATTGTCCAGAGTGGGGCTCGAGGAGTCTCGATGAAGAGCCATGTGAGGTTATTGTTAGTGCAAAAAAGAGCAAGTCCGTGAAAAAAAAGGGAAAAAAGCCGGAGGCACAAAGGACCAACCTAAAGATGGTTCTATTGGCCAAAGGAGAGAAATCTAAGGTTAGCCCTAGATTTCATCTCGTAGACAGAACACCATTAAAAAGTTATTAAATGATAGAATAATATGGAATTGTAGGGGGTGGCCAAAAAGGGCCTGAGTTCTTTTTGTGAAAGAATTAATCGGGATCACAAAGTTGATTTCATTGGGATTCGTGAAACAATGAAAAAAGGAATACTCAGCTAAATTCTTTAGAAAGATTGATAATAAAGATGAGTTCATTTGGTTTTGGACTCCTTCCTCAGGAAAATCTGGTGGAATGTTAAGTGGAATAAAAAGGATAGATTTGAAGTTGAAAGTTTCGAGAGTGGAGATTATGTGATATGTGCAAATGTGCTTGATAAAAAATTAAAGAAAAAACTCACCCTGCCAATGTTTATGGCCCTGCTCATGATGATCTTAAAGATAACTTCCTTAGTGAGTTATCCAATATTTGTTTCAAAGCTAAATACCCCCAAGCTCATTGGGGGAGACTTTAACATTCTAAGATTCATTCAGAGAAAAATAAGAAATTCAAAGAGAACAATTATTCTTCCTTATTCAATCTGATCATAAACTCTTATGAGCTTAGAGATCTACCTATTGGTGGAGGCAAGTTCACTTGGAGTAATAATAGGGAAAACCCCACTTTAGAAAAAATTAGACAGAGTTCTTATATCCAAATCCCGGGAGGAAGAATTTCCCCTTTGCAATCTTAAAAGATCCCCGGTATATGTCCGATCACAATCCTTTGATTGTGAGGACTGACAATGAGCAAAAAGATTGGGGCTAGGCCCTTCTGTTTTGAAAATTCTTGGTCAGCAGCAGACTGATTTCCTTGAGAAAATTAGAGGAATATGGAATAGAAAAGTTAATGCCAAATCTGCCATTGAGCTGTGGTGCATCAAAATGGGCAGAGTTAAGAAGTTTCTAAAAGGTTGGGGACAAAGTTTAAAAGGGCACACTAGAAAGTATAAGAATATTTTAAAAGAACAGATGGAAATTTTGGAAAAGAAGGAAGAAGAGGGTCATCTATCGTGGAAGAACTGAGCAGAAAAATCTTTTATTCAAAGTGAATTACTGAGATTGTTAGAAGAGGAAGAAAGCTATTGGCATAAGAGGTCCAACAGTATTTGGTTACTTGAAATGGGACAATAACACTGCCTTTTTTCATAGAGTTGCTAATGGGAAAAAAAAAAAAATACTATCTTCTCTAAAACATAATGATGATATTATTGAGGGGATGATAAGTTGGTACATGCTACTCAATTCTATAAAGAGCCGTTTGGGGCTTCGCATCTTCAAATACATCTCGACCCGAGTGTTGGGATAATGAGGAAAAAGTTACAGAGAGTGAGAATGAAATGCTGGAGAGAGTATTCACTGAATTGGAAATTAAGGAGACCATATTTTCTATGGAAAAAACAACCTCCAGTCCTGATCATTTCCCAATAGAATTCTATCAACAATGTTGGGAGGTGGTTAAGGAGGATCCGATGGCCTTATTTGCAGATTTTCATAGCCTAAAGCTTGACATTGGCAGATTTAACTATGGTGTTATCTCCTTATTGCCAAAGGTCAAAGAGGCTAACAAAGATAAAAGCAATACTGAGACCCATTTGCTTACTAAATGTGGTTTACAAAATTTTCACAAAAGCTCTAATGATCAGATTGGATAAAGTAATGGGAAGAATTATTAATAAATTCCAATCTGGTTTTCTGAAGGACAGAAACATTATGGAGGGAGTGCTGGCTTTTGCATGAAATTCTACATGATACTAGAAGCAAGAAAAAGGATGGCTTGGTACTAAAATTGATTTTGAGAAGGCATATGACAAGCTTAATTGGGATTTCTTGTTTGAGTGCCTTAAACAGAGGGGATTTGGTGGAAGATGGTGTGAATGGATCAAATTAGTCTTGACCTCTGAACTGTTAGTATCAAAGTAAATGATTCCATTAGAAGTTATTTTACATCCGGCAGGGGTCGCAGCGGGGGATCCTTTGTCTCCCTTTTTATTCAATATAGCAACAGATGCTCTTGCTAAAATGATTAATATGGCCCGGAAAAACAATTTGATAACTGGTTTGATCCCCGAGTACATTGAAAAAGGGTGTGGTCATCCTGCAATATGCGAGATGACACTATTCTATGCATTCAGATGATGTGAGACAAGCGACTAATTTGAAGTTGTTTGTTATATTTGTATGAGGATATGTCTGGGTTGAAGATAAACTTTTCTAAAAGTGAAGCCATTATGATAAGCCAAGATACTGAAAAAAGCATAGTGTTCTCCAATATGTTCAACTGTGCTATTGGAGAATGGCCTATTAGATATCCGGGAGTCCTTGTGTCCGCTCCGGTCGCATGTAGTTGATTGGCTCCCAATTTGTGAAAAGTTAATGAAAAGGCTAGATGGTTGGAAAGGCAGTTCCCTAACACTTGGTGGGAGATTAGTATTAATCAATTCTTGCCTAAGCAATATTCCCATCTATGCCATGTCTATGTATTGGCTTCCAGTTACTATTTTGGAAAAAATGGATAAAATAAGAAAGAGATTTTTTTGGCAGGGAGGAAGAGTTAAAAGAAAATATCATTTGATTAAGTGGAGCAAGATTACTAGACCCAAAACTAGAGGTGGTTTGGGGGTCAAGGACCTCAGGAAAATGAATATGAGCTTATTATGCAAGTGGTGGTGGAAAATTGAGAATGGAAAGGGTATTTGGCAAGATATTGTTAAAAAGAAATATTTTAAGAAAGAGGGCATTTGGCAACAATCACCAAATCCGAAAAACTCCCCAGTTTGGAATGATTTGCTCAAAGTTAAAGAAGTTTATCTTAAAGGCAGATCCATGATTGTAGGAAATGGTAAATCCACTAGCTTCTGGCATGACAGGTGGTGTGGAACAATATCCCTAGCTGAAAAATTCCCAAGATTATATGATATCAATAATGAGCAAAATAGTTCAGTGGAGATGATGAAAAAGAAAAAATGGAAACTGACATTTAGAAGGTGGCTGTATGAAGAGTTACAAGATGAATTAAGAGAGCTCATTAACATGGTGTTTTGGTTTACTCCAAATGATAGAGAGGACAAACCAAAATGGGATTGGGAAAGATCTGGAAAGTTTTCTGTGAAATCTACCTACAAACAGTTGTGTAAACAGGAAATGGGTCCCAACATGAAAAGGGTGTGGAAGGCTAAAATTCCCTTAAAAATCAAAATTTTCATGTGGTTAAGTCTTCAGAATGTTATCCTCACTAAGGATAACCTTAAAAAGAGAAAGTGGAAGGGGGAGATGAAATGTTGTTTCTGTCCTGAGACAGAAAAGTGTAGAGCATATATTCTTTACCTGTCCAACTGCAAAATATGTTTGGAGTTTGTTGGCTCATTCTTTGGGAGCCAGGTGTAGGCCAGAAACTTTGATCAATATTGGCATTGGGTGCATAAATGTCTTCCACAATGTCCTAGTATGCATATGGTAGGCCTAGCAGCGGTTTGCTGGGGCATATGGCGTATTCGTAATGATATTTGCTTCGATCAGAAGAGGATCAAGTCTCCAACTGAAATTGTGTGTGTGATATGTTCATTCCTCACTTACTGGACAGGTTTGCTCAAGGACGGCTTCAAAGAACAGGTGACGCAAGCTGCGGAGGTGATCAAGGCAGGAGCGCTGTACTTTCATGGCCAGGACATGAAAAACTGCCAGGGCGGAAACCAGCTGGTGCCATTCACAGGCTGAGGGTGAAGGCATCAAGTGATATGATGAAGATTACATTGGCGAAGCTGCGTGGGTCTTCAGTTAATTTTGCTAGAAAGTGATGTAATGCATGTTTCGTTCTTTTGCTTCTTAGATGGTTAATCACAGTGGGTCCTAATTGGTTAGGCCGGGTATTCTAGCAGTTTGAGCCCTGGGTGCTCAACTGTATGAATACGACGTATCTTTACTTTCTTTGCATTAAGTAGAACTCGAACTGATCTAAACTCTTGTAATTTCGTTGCTCTTGGGTAATGAAATTTGGTTTTACCGTGGTGAAAAAAAAAATACTCGGAAAATTTATAGTCCAGTTTCGCGCGCGTCCTACATTTTACAATTCAATTGTCTAGCGTCGAGGCCGGATCTAGTCAACGGGTATCGGTTATGCAGGAGCAGAACTATATATATAGTAGCTCCTAAAGTTGAAAATGGACGGGATGAATCCCGCTCCGTCCATAACCGTATACGTCCGTTTTCGTTTTTTGCGGGATAAACGAAAACGGGATGGAGTGAACCAGGAGCAGGATCGAAAACGGTGGAGCGTTTCTCCGTCCGTATTTGCGGTATCCGTTTTTCGACCGGCCCGTTTTTCATGAATACGGGATAGCAGCCCATCACACCATAGAAGCCCAATATGGCCCATGTTGCTCAACATGATGTTTTTATGATTTGTGTGATGTATATATGAATATTTATGTATGGATATTTGGTATTGTACTAATATTTATATGTGGTCAGTCGCTACTTGATATTTGACTAGCAAATGTGTACTTTAATATCAATATTTAATCTATCATGTGCGGCATACATGTTTCGGCATAAGTTCCACTTACCGTTTGTTTCCGTCTATTTCCCGATCGTATTTACCCGTTTTCGCTTTACCGCTTATCCCCGCAACCGTTTTTTCGTTTCCGGTTGTCCGGCTTCCGCTTCGTTTTCGTCTAAAAATATGAAACGAAAAACGATAGAGCGATTTTTCCGTTCGTTTCTGTCCGCTTTCAACTTTAGTAGCTCCGTAGCTGGTTAGCGATGGCAGATGTGCTGCGACAATAATAAGGCAGCAACTGGAGTTTACCGTTGGGAGATAGGCGGGCTTTGTTATTTAATTTACGGGCTACATTTCAATCAGGGCCATGGTTTTTGAGCTTCGGCCCAGGTCAGGCCAGGCCCAATCAACGACGGAGGCACGGAGGTTCCATTCCAATTCGAGAGTCAGCACGCCAGACGTACGTGGAGACCTCTCATTGGATGGCAGCGAAAGTCCGCATCATGTTATGTTCCACTATACCGATCGAGCTGAGCAATCTTAGCTTTGGAAAGTCGTTGTCGTCGTTGGCCTGAGCCGGAAACATAACATGGGCCGCGACAAACCCCATTGGCATGGCACGGGCTCGTCACGCCACATGTTGTGGAAGCATCGACCGGGGAAGGTCACGCGATCGAGGCGCAGCGGAGATCACAGTTGAGCTGCGTGCGGCCGGTGCATCCTCAGTGAACCGAAGCCCCGAAGCACGAGTGGCCGTCGTTAATTTGCTTGTTGTTTGAGAGCTGCAACGGGAAATACCCGGCGCGCGCGCTTCAGCGGCTTTGGCCGAGTCAGCGAGTCAACGGCGCTGCCGGTCATGCTGGAGCAAAGCCAATCACACTAGTACATAAACTAAGTCTTGCATAGTTGCCAAAATACAATCGACAGAAACAGATCAGTGCTGCTGCACAACGATTAAACTACCAGGTTCAACTGAGAATTTATCCAAGCTAGCTAGCCACATTAGCTGTCTAAAGTACGTATCCCATTCATCTCAAACGGCAATAGATCGATCGCTTCACTGCTACAGCTACAATAGTGTCCTCTCTGAGTTTCCCCTGACAACACTTCAACTTAGTTTCCCCTACCATCCTTGCGATGGCAAGAACCTGACAGATGCAAATGCAAGAAGCCTTGCCCAGCTTCAAGCCAAATGATCCCGAAGCCATATCTTCAGAAGATGATTGTAATCTTGGCACAACTCCTGCCAAAAGGTCCGAGGGAAAAAGATTGATCAAACATTTCTCAAGGAAAAATGGCATTTACAAATGTCTACTAGCATCACAAATGGGAATGAGCAGAATTGTAACACTCGATCACCTCGTACATAGTCCAGGATGAGTGCTTAAAAAGAGTGAGCACCACCGGATGCATGCAGCTACTCTGTTGAACTAGATGACTGCAATGTGAAGGATCACTTGGTTCTCAGCTGCTTGATGACACTGGCTGGATCTTCCAATCAGCTGGCAGTTCATAGAGAACTATAATGATCCAGTAGGAGAATTTGTTCTAGTGAATAGAATAGGAGGTTGAGTAGTAGTTTCGTGTTGGCTACTAAACTGCCAGAAACCTCCTTGAATCAACCAAATCTTCATACCAACACTGCTGCCATGCAATGTTTGATCTAGAAAAGTAGAGGAACATTAGGAGGCTTTTCACATTAGCTGCCTACACTATTTGTAACTGAATTTCAAAGATCGAAAAAAGTGAAGCTCTTACTGTTGTCAGCAACAGTTGGGCAAGCTTCCACTTGTGCACTTGAGCAGGATAGCTTGTGGTCTAGCAGGAAAAAAAGGATGTGCTCCTGTGACCTGGAAAGCATAACAAGTAAGAACATAATTCACGGTAAAAATAAAAACATAACTATGATATCTAACTATCTGTAATACTACCTAAGGTGATTGAGAATGGAGTTTGTCTTATTTATCTTTTCCATCAATGTTTGCTGAAAGAAGAAAAGAAGAAGAAATTTGTGAAGGAAATTTTCATTACATTATAATAAGTAACAAAGTACAAGGAAACAAGTTCTTATAGCATTATAATGAGAATTTAAATTACTAGTGCACTAGAGAGTCTCAGTCAGTTCAAAATATTATTTGCCAATTAACAGAGTGACAGTTTATTATCTGTAAATTCAAATGTCAGAAATGTGCAACTCCTTTACTGTCATGTGGGGCCGCCCGTATGTCCGGCGCCGTCGAGCCCGTGATGTCAGCGTGCCGCCGAAAGGGCCCAAGGCCAAGACAGGAGGAAGAGGGAGGCCGCACATAGTGGCTAGATTAGAAAGGACAGATATTTGTTTCCCTTTTGATTATTTCCAATTCTCCTCCTTGATTCTAGGAGTGATTAGTTGAGCCCAAGGCTATTTATCCTGTAACCAACATTTTGAAGGCAAGCAAGATTATTCCCATCTAATCTCTTCCTCTCTTCTCTAAGCCGCGAGCCAGGGGGCATAACCCGGCAGCGAAGGCCGACGTGGGGGGCATAACCCGTGTCGCCTATCACGGAGCGCTGCTACGAGCTACGAAGTCGAGGTCCGCGTCCTTGGGTATCACTGCCCTGATTGACAGCCTGGTATCTAGAGTCAGCCGTTCCTCTTCCTCCCGATCCCAAATTCCACCGCCTCACCGCACCACCAAACCCTAGCCCTCCATCCTCGCCAACATCCACCACCGCCTCGTCCACCATGGGCGTCACCCGACCCTCGCCGACCTCATGGCCAAGCTGAACTCCCTCACCACCGACATGTCGTCCATGAAGATCGACATCGCGGGCTTGAAGGACAAGTCCAGCTCGTCGTGCCGGAGTCCGGGCGGCGCATAACCGCACCGACGCGCCCGCGCGACATCGACCGCCCGCCCAAGTTCTAAAAGCTGGACTTTCCCGCTTTCGACGGCAAGTCGGATCCCCGGCTCTTCATCAACAAATGTGAGTCCTATTTCCGTCAAGAATAAGCACCATGGCCGAGGAGCGCCTGGATGGCATCCTACAACCTCGGGCGTCGCCCAAGAATGGTTCATGCAACTCCAGAGGATGACGGCACACCGTCCTGGGGCGATTCAAAAGATCTCCTTGATCTCGATTCGGGCGCCGGCCGCGATCGGCGCCCTCTTCGAAGTTGTCGGAGTGCCGGCGCCGCGGCACCGTCGAGGAGTACTCCAATCGCCTCGAGCCTCCCCGTTCCGCGCCGGACCCTCGACGAGTCCCAACGCGTCCAGCTGTTCACCGGGCGGGCTACTTCCGCCACCGAGCCACGCCCGTCCGGATCCACAACCCGGCGCGCCGCTGGTCACGCCATGAGCCTCGCCCCTCGCCGCTGCGAGTTGATGGGAGATCACCGCCGCAGCCGGGCGCCGCCATCCGCCCTCGCGCGCCCGGCCGCTTCGACACCTCCGCGGCGCTGGCTGCACCCCAGCGCCCCCCGCCGCCAAGGCACGGCATTCACCTGCGGGTGCGACCGCCGGGAGAGAGCGGCAGCCCGGCGCCGCCCCAAGAGGAACAGAGGAACGCCGCCGCCTCGGGTGTGTTTCAACCGCGATGAGAAGTACTCTTCGGGCCACAACCGCACCTTGCCACGATTTCGCCGACGGCGTCGAACTGACAGGACGCCGCTCGCCGCCGGGCGCCGCTGACCCCGGGAGGCTCCCGCCTACTCGCCGATGCCGTAGCCGGGTGTCGGCCGACACGCCGCAGCTGTCCGCTTCCTCGGGTCGGCGGTCGCCTCCTCGACGGTAGGTCGACACGCGACACCATCGGGCGGACGCGCCGCCGCGCCCGGTCGAACATCCAGCCGCGCCACGGCTCACCGCCACGGTGGGCTAACGGCAGAGCATCATTCCCCGAGGGTCATCCGCGACGCCGCGATCCGCGCGGTGCACGGCGAGACGCCCTCGCCGACCTCTTCGTCATGGCGCCGCCGGGCGAGCCACCGCGCCCGCACCGGGTTTAGGCACCCTCGCCCATCGTGCGGGGCGCCACCGCGCGGACCATGCGGTTCGGAAGCGGGACGCGCACCGCTGGACCGGCACGCCCTCCCTCAACGCCCGACCCCTCCGCGCCACCACGCGACACCACTGCGCCGGTCCTACGGCTGGGCGCCCGGCCCGGAGCCCCTCCTCGACGCCCTCGCTCCACTCCCTACGACATGTTCACCGAGCCCCGGGCTCCCACCCAAAGCGCTCCCATGACCACCGCATCGCCCCAAGCCGGGAGCGCCGCCGGTGGCGGTCCGCCCATACCGATACCCGGCGGCACACAAGCGGACGAACTCGAAAGGCGCCGGCGCCGCCATGATCGTGCTGTGGCATCGCCCGCCACAGCCGATTCCGGCGTTCTCCTCACCGGTGCTCCTCGCCAAGAAACCGGACGGCTCCCGGCGCTTCGCGTCAACTACAGGCGCCAACGCGCTCACCGCGAGGGACGCTGTTCCCCATTCCAAATGGTGGACGAGCTCCGGATGAGCCCATGGCGCGAAATTCTTCACCAAGCTTGACTTGCGGTCGGGCTACCACCAGTCCCGATGCGCCCGGAGGACATCCATATGACGGCCTTCCGCACCCACGACGGCCCTGTATGAGTTCCCGGTGATGCCGCTTTGGGCTGTGCAACGCCCCCGCGACGTTCGGGCTTTGATGAATGATGTCTTTGCGGCCGCTTTCTTCGTCGTTTTGTTCTTGTGTTCTTTAACGACATTTTGATCTACAGCAAAAGAGCTGGATCGAACACCTTCGTCACATCCGAGCCGTCCTCGAGGAGCCGTTGTCATCAGCTGTTCCTCAAAGCGCACTAAGCGCGCGTTCGGCGCGGCATCGCTTGGCTACCTCGGCCACGTCATCTTGAGGCGGCGTCGCCATGGACCCGCTACCAAGGTCCAGGCTATCCACGGCGGGCGCCCCTCATTCGCACGGGCGGTCCGGGCTTCCTCGGCTGGCGGGCTACTACCGCAGTTCGTCCACCGCACTCACGGTGCGGTGGCGCGCCGCGGTACGGCCCTGCTAAGAAGGGCCGGGTTCGCGTGGAGCGGCGCAGCCGCGGCGTTCTGGCGCTCATAAACGCAGCGATCACCTCGGCCCCGTCCTCGCCATGCCGGGACTTCTCCAAGCCATTCGTCGTCCGAGTCGCGGCGCCTCGTCCACGGTTTCGGCGCGGTGCTGCTCCAAGATGGCCACCCCCGCGTTCTTCGATCGGGCTATCGCACCCTCGCATCGGCGTTGGCGGCATCGAAGAGGAGCTCAATGGCCTCATCATGGCTGTGCGCGCGGCAGTCAGACTGTGGGGACGCCGGTTCGTCGTCAAGACCGACCACTACAAACCTCAAGTACCCGCTGGACCGAGGCTCGCGATGATCCCGCCAACATCACCGGGTCGGCAAGCCCGGGGCTTTGATTTCTCCGTCGAAAATAAGCCCGGTCGGGCCAACGTGGTGGCGGATGCCCTCCCGCGCGACACACCCGACGACGGGGCTCTGTTGGCCCTCTCCCCCGGGCCGGCGTCTGGACGCCTCCCGGCGGTGCGGCGCCGACCGACCCCGCCCTCACACCCCTCCACGATGAGGTGCGTAGTACCGGTAGCGCACCCCTGGACGGTGGTCGACGGGATGGTTCACTACGCCGGCCGCCTCTACTTGCCGCCGTCTTCACCGCTGCTCCAGGAGCTGCTGGCCGCTGTGCACACCGAGGGCGCACACTGCACCGCCTTCGCCATGACTTTCATTTTCCTAACATGAAGCAGGTGGTACAAGATTATGTGTGGGAGTGCCCTACATGCCAGCGCCATAAGTCCGAGCATCTACATCCTGCCGGGCTCCTACTTCCTCGTTCGATTTCGCAAGGAGTCTGGACGGACGTGGCGCTGGACTTTGTCGAAGCGCTGCCCCGAAAGTGCGCGTAAGTCTCGTCATCTTGACGGTGGTGGACAGGTTCAGCAAGTACTGCCATTTTATTCGGCCATTTGCGCATCCCTACTCGGGGCGGAGTTCGTGGCCCGTGGCATTCTTCGAAATTGTCCGCCTCCCATGGTGTGCCGCGAGTCCCATGGTGTCGGACCGCGACATCGCAGGTTCACCTCCAAGTTCGAAGGAGCTCATGGGGTTGATGGGGACCAACCTCCACATGACGCCGGCCTTCCATCCTCAACCGGACGGCGGTCCGAAGTCGGGCGAACGAGGTCATCATCATGTACCGCGGTGCCTCACGGGCGATCGGGTCACGACAATGGCTGCGGTGGCCGCCATGGGCGGAGCACGTCTTCAACACCACCTACCAAAGCTCCCTCCGCGACACGCCATTCCGGATCATCTACGCGCGATCCCCCTCCATCCGGGTCCTATGAACCGGGCGAGGCCACGCTGCGTGGGCTGCCGTGGCCCGGACCATGGAGGAGCCGCGAGGAGTTCCTTCGCCGACGCGCGCCACCGGCCGAGCGGCGCCAGCGGTCCGTGAAGAAGTACCACGACCGAGTCACCGCGCCCGCCACGCATTACCGGGCGAGTGGGTGCCGCCTCCGCCTCCCCACCGGTCCCCCGCCTCCCTCACCACCGATGGCGCCGGGCAAGTCCGAAGCCCCCGCCGGCTACAGACGGGTCGCACACTCCGAGCGCTCATCAACGAGGTTGCTGTCCGCCTCGAAGCTTCCGGCATGCGCCCGTATCCACGGCGTGTTTCACATGGGGTCCTCAAGAAGTACCACGGCACACCCCTCGACCGCTACGCCGCCACTGCCCCGCTTCACCATGGGGCCGCCACCTGGAGCCTGAACGTGCGTCAAGACCGCTCGCTCGCCGCGAGTCCGCCGGTACTCATTCAATGGAAGAACCGGTCCCTCGGCATCTGCTCCACGTTTTCCTAAACGGTAAACGCTAGACGGGCGGTGACCCTTCGTTTAGCGTTTAGCCTGTTTAGACGGATTAAACGGTTTTTGTATTGTAGCAAGATTTCAGTAGTTTTGTGCATATATAAATGTCAATTTTACATGTAACAAAGAATATTTTACAAGTGAAAATGGCAGAAGTCACAGAACGACACATACCTTGCATAATTTGAGTTTCTGAATTTGCATTCCTCCATGTCCACTCCTTTGACTCCATAGAAACTATGTACATGTAGGAGAAAATAAATATTGTTAGACAAAGGAGTCAAAGGTACAAGTATTTAGCTATTTGCAAACTAAAGTAACATGCAGCCAATAGGCAAATGGTTCACACAAATAGACAAATAGTTCACAAATGGTTCACAAACAGCTCAATAAATGGTTCACAAACAGCCAACACACAACATAGTTCTCACAACTCACAAGGCACAAATAGGGTAGCGTTACACAAATAGTTCACACATAATTGAAAATAAAACAAGGCCATTGTCTCATCATATCAAATGACTTGGAGCAGCTCAATCGTCACTAGTATCAGCCCCCTCCTCTGGCTCATAGCCCGTTTGTGACCACATCTTCTTGGTCGATTCAAACTCAATTTCTTCCTCGTCCATAGGATCATCCTCAGGTTCGTGATTGTATGTCATCTTCAATCTCTCTTGGCTGATTTAGTCTTGCACTTCTACGAAGTCTAGTGACCTCCTCAAAGACCACAAGTTTCTTCAATTAGTCGCCATGTCACCAGAAATGGATCAACCTCGGTGATTTCATCCTCTTCTCCACCTTCCACAATCCATCCTTGTGCACATGTTGCATCAGTAGCTAGTAGGGGATCCACCATTTTGTTCTTCTTAGCCTTATCTTTCTTCCTGTGCATGGAGAGCATTGAATCGAACAAAGACAAGTTGCTCAAGCCTCTCACTAGTGAGCTTGTTCCTTCTTTTAGTATGAATCTACGTAAATAAAAAATCAGATTGTGAAAGGAGTGTCTACAAAGATAGAATTTGAGAATTTAAAGCTCTTCTTTAGGATGCTTACCCCCTCATGGCAGCTCCAATTTCTCTCACAATCTGATGCACTAGAAGTGAAGGATAGAATTCTCGATAGCCATCTTTTGTAGTGTTTGGTACTTGTGTTCCATAGTTTTCCCACCATTTGGCTGCAAAAAATGATAGAAACAAAAAAAAATTATTGCAACTTACAGCCAGCAGCTAGAAACTTGCATAACTGATATAAATTGTAAATAGCATACCAGAACCATGTCAAAGTTCTTACATGACCAGCAGCAGCCACCGGTTTTCCAAAATGACCAACTCGGTCTTTGAACTTGTGCACCTCATCATTCAAGACTTGTTCTTGTTTTTCATAGTCACCATGGTAGAATGTTTCAACAAATGACATAAACCCATCCATGACCTCCTCGCATTCAAAGATGGAGTCATCATTGTAGCTGTAATAGGGGTTCAAGAAATAAGCAGCCTTGTGAAGAGGACAGTCCAGCCTATTTTTTCATCTTCACATCCATGATTTCCATGATTGAAGTATACAAAGTTGCTGCCCCAGAATGTTTCCAATAGCCACCTTGATGGCTGTCCCCGCCTTAAGGAGTTCTCCATAAAGAAATGCCATTGATGGCATCGCGTCCCCATCAACCATCCAAGTACTTTCACCAACGGTTCAAATACCCTCAAGCAAAGTGCAAATGTATTCCAAAAACTTGGCTTCACCAATGTGGTCGTGGCTTTGCACTCCTTTTTGTAGTCTTGACATGGTTTATCTTCTCCCACTCGTCACTTTGAGACATCTTCCTTAGCTCCTCCTTCTTCTCATACAAACTCTGCAAGGTGAGAAAGTTGGATGCAAATCGTCACTCCCGGCGAATAATCTCTCTTTTCTTTGTAAACTTTCTCATCAATGCCAAGGTCCTATGGTGTGCATAAATGAAGATTGTCAATGCCTTTGCTTGTTCAATTGTGGTCTTAAACTTCTTCATCTTTCCCATTCCTTCAAGCATCAAATTGATTGTGTGAGTTGCACATGAAGTCCAAAATATGTTAGGCCTCTCTACAAACAACAAATCCTTTTGCCGCCATGTTGTTTGAGGCATTGTCTGTGACCACTTGGACTATATTGTCAGCCCCAACTTTCTCAATGCATGACTTCACAAACTCAAAAATGAGTTCTCCAAAGTGTGGGACTCGGCTGAAACTTCTTTTGACTCAAGAAAGGTAGTACCAATGCCGCAATTGACACACATATTCATAATGCTTCTTCGTTTCTCGATCAGTCCAGGCATCCGTCATAATGGAGCAGCCATTCTTGTACCATTCTTTCTCTTGTACCTTCAACATTTCCTTTGTATCTTGAACTTCCTCCCGCAGCAGCTTTCCTCTCAACTCATGCTGATAAGGCTTTTTACACCCGCCCAAAGCAACCAGCAGCTTCAATCATTTGATCAAACTCTACATTATTGATTTGATTGAAAGATACTCCTGAAAATTCATGCAATTCATGATTATAATCTTGGAAGTTAGGCAAAAATAAAATAAAATACTTGCTGCAATATCCTAAAACAAACTTACCACGAACGCATCTGACCATTTTCCCACATATCTCTTGAACCTATGAAGTCTTTCTTTCATGATATGCAAATCGATTTGTTGTCGCTGCAGCCTTCTTCCCACTCGCCATGGAATTAGAGTCCATAGGCTTCGTGACCTCGTCAATAGGACCAACCACACATGGGCTTGAGCTTCCAATCTCATCAAGCCCGATATTTGCATCTTCTTTTTCTTCTTCTTCCCCATCCGAAGGAACATCAATCGTAATAAAGATCTCTAACATCTTTAGCTTTCTCTGTTCTAGCCTTTTTCACTCTCGTAGACTCTTCAATAGCTTTCAAACACTTTGCTTTGTCCTCTGCAGTGGAATTGGGGCATGGTTTAACTTGACCTTTCTTGCCAGCAATATGTAATTTGAGCCTATAGATGCCTGCCCTCACAATCATTGGACACAACTTGCACTGGATTACATTCAGATCTTTTGGATCAACCAAAACTCCATACTCCCACCCCACATCACCAGAATTTCTCTTAAGGGCAGCGGCATTACTAGCTCCAGCAGATGACATCCTACAAATGGCATGTCATGGACCTTTAAATCAAAGCATAACAGAGCAACTAAAGCTAAAGGAGCAACTAAAGGAGCATAACCGAAGCTAATACAGAGCAAAAGGTGCAGGAATCCAGAGCTAATCCAAGCAAAATCCAGAGCTAATTCAATCGTGATAAGGAAACTGGAAAAGTGAACAAAGCAGCACCTGGGAGGCCGGCCGGTCGATCTGCCTTTGCTTTCGAGTCGGGGGCGGCTGGAGCAGGGGACCAGGAGCTTCACGCGGAGGCTGCTGCTGCTCGGAGGCGGGGATGGCTGGAGCAGGGGACCCAGTGAGCTTCACGCGGAGGCGAGGAGGAGGGATGGCCGCATGGCGGAGGCGGCGCGGAGCTCGAGCAGGCGGCATCGCGGCCGCCGGACCGAAGCGGGCGGAGAGTCGCCCGCGCTGAAGCGAAGCGCGGCGCGCGGAGACCGAAGCGGGCGTGCGCGGTAATTCTTTCCCCAATTACTAAACCCTAGCCGCCGGTACTTCTATCGCCCGCAGCAAATCACTTCCCTTCACGCCCGCCCGCTTCCCACCGTCCCGTCGACCGCTTTTCAACGCTTAATACCGTTTTGACCGTCTAAACGGAAGCCCGTTTAACTGCCCGACCAGGGCCTAAACTCCACGGTAGGGTCTCGCCTACCGCTTAGACGCTGTTTAGACGGCCGTTTAAAACCGTTTAGGAAAACGCGGCATCCGCTACTTGGGAGGACGTCGACACCTTCGCTGTTCCCCACATTTCAGCTCGAGGACGAGCTGCCTCTCGAGGAGGGAGAGATGTCATGTGGGCTGCCCGTATGTCCGCGCCGCCGAGCCCGTGATGTCAGCGTGCCGCCCGAGGCAGCGGACAGAAGAGGAGGCCGCATTATAGTGGCTAGATTAGAAGGATAGATATTTGTTTCCCTTTTTGATTATTTCCAATTCTCCTCCTTGATTCTAGGAGTGATTAGTTGAGCCCAAGGCTATTTATCCTGTAACCGAACACTTTGAAGGCAAGCAAGATTATTCCCATCTAATCTCTTCCTCTCTTCTCTAAGCCGCGAGCCAGGGGCATAACCCGGCAGCGAGTGTCGACGTGGGGCATAACCCCTCGCCGCCTATCACGGAGCGCGCGGCTACGAGCTACGAAGTCGAGGTCCGCCGTCCTGGGTATCACTGCCCTTGACATTTACAATCTACAAAAGTTTTCCAAATGTTGCATATCATTTTTCACCGGGATAGATAAATTTACTAAAGGGAACAAATTACACACAATTACCAAATACTGAAGTGATGCATGCTATTAACATGGACAGTTCAGAGCAGCTCAGCAATTTACTAAGCAACGGCATGAGTTGAATGATATCTGCATTATTTGAGATGGCCAGACATTAAAACATTTATAATTCGATTGTGTCTCTAACATCTTGAACTGATTTAACATGTTTTCAGAATACCAAACTTTGCATATTTCTGCCAGTACATCCTCATTACATCTTGTGGCAAAAAATTTCAATAAAGATGTAAGTGTTCACCAATTCATCAAAGTGAGAATTTCAGAGTAATAATAACCAAAAAAGAAGGAACTAAAGCAAAATTTAGTATACTCGAGGGGCTTACCAGATTCGTTTTTTTTAATATGAAAGCACCACGTGCTTAACAAGCTGAACTTCGAGGTGTTTTTTTAGTTTACTGCAGATCATCCATGTACAAGGCTGTAGGCAATAGTCCAGAACATTTAGACCTGTTGACAGCATGCTTAGGAAATAATATGCAACATATAGTTGAAAACTTAATACTTGAGGAATTAGAAGATAAAGGTGCATGTACTTACCAACAATCATTTTGGCTATTGCAGTAGAAGAATATTGCCTTCATTAAATAATATGCAACATAGATGTTACATTCTGAACAATACTATACAATGCATTCCTAGTTAGCAATCTGCTAGAGGACATTGCAAATATATCCTTGTTATTGTTGCTATAGATTGATAGAATTATGAAACAATGATTTTCTTTAAAACAGATAGAAGATCATTCGATTTTCCATAAGAAAAACTCAATCTCAACATCTTCAGTCAGTGCTCTGAAAAATTATACTTTCAAAACACATGTCTTCTTATGCTACATCATTTCTAATGCCTCAAACATGGGGACATAACAATCTTGTTTCTGAATAGCCAAAATAGCACAAACAATTCCAGTCTCACTATTTTTTCCCATGGGTAACATTAAAAACTAGTAAATATAGTATAATTACCTTTTGGCAAAAGGATTTTCTACCAACAGGAATACACATTCAATTCCCTAGGGTGCAACAGTGTGTTTCAGAAAGATCCGATAAGATTATACGATGTACAGCTCAAAGACTTGATGAACCATTTTGAGCTGCAGGTTAAAATAAGTTAAGGAGCACTTCTAGAACATAGACACATAGTATTTGTAAAAATGGTTTGATAAGGAAAAAACAAAGAGCAATTACCTTGCAATACTATAATCTGATCTCAGAGTTGTTCAATTATATGTATTACTTAGGAGGATCCAATGGAGACGATCTACAAAAGGTAGTTGCAATATGATAGTGCTTGAGGTTAGCACCATTCACTATTATGTAGTCAGAATAAGAATCCTGCAGATACTAAGAAAGTGAGAATACATACAAACATGAAGTTCATCAACCCCAAATAGTTACACTAACTTGGAATACAACAGATTAAAGAGGACAGTAAATTATTTTGATGACACAACAAATCAGTTCAATATTGCGCAATGGAACTAGGACATTAGAGTTCAGAAGTGATGAGTACTCTTATAGTTAATAAAAACACAGGGATGCAAAAGCCAAGTAGTCAAACAAGGTTCTATAATCTGAGAAGTACTATTATCATAAACTGGAAAACAAATAAATAAAGCGAGAATAAAGAAATAAACTAGCAAGTAGTTATTTCTGTAGCAGTGCCCCATGACAACTTGATTTTTTTTTTTTTTTGAACGGAACGGCAAAAGCTTTACCACTGATTTTATTAGGACGGAATAAGGAAAAAAAAAGCGTACAAAATCAAAACAAAAATACAACTGTACGTCCCCACTTTGGCCACCAGGCCACTAAAAAACTACTAGAGAAAACTGTACAATATTGAGGCAACTGCTACTAAAAAAAGGCTAGAACACTAAGTGTCTTGGTCAGTACGAGGATTTGGTGATAGTGCTAAACGGTATTGATTTATGTCATCCTTGCAAAGATATGCCACTTTCGTAACGGTTGCAGTTGTTGTTGCTGGAAAAATTCTTCTATTGCGCTCTTTCCACACATTCCACCATAAGTGTCATGTGCGGTCGCACATATGTCAGGGCGCAGAGAGCCAAGACGCGTGGCCGGCGGCCGAAGGCAGCTGCCCCGCGAGCAGCCTCGGCGTAGGAGGGGCAGGCGAGTGGCTAGGAGGCAAGTTAGCTAGCTAATTAGTTGTTGCCTTGTTAAGATTAGTCCTACAATCAAGGAGAGGTTCTCCATCTGTTAGGCCACGGGCCTTATATGCATGTACGCCGGGAACAATTGAGATCAACAAAGAAGTTATCCCTAACCTCTCTCTCTTTCTGTTAAGCCGACGGCCGAGGGGCAAAACCTCACCGGCGTGGACGGACGGGGCGGCTACCAGCTTCGTAGCGAGGTCCGGCCGCCGGGGGTTCGAGGCCCTTGACAACCTAGTATCACGAGTCCGGCGATCTTCGCCGCCTCGCTCCCGCTCCACCAACCTACCCACAGCAGCCGCACCACCAGCCTCTCCGCCGCCATCACCATCTTCCTCCACCGCATCCACCGCTGCCCAGCCGATCATGGGGGATCAGGCCATCGCCGACCTCACCAAGATGGTCAAGGACCTGACCGCCGACATAGGCAACCATGAAGGCCGACATGGCGTCCATGAAGGACAAGTCGAGCTCCTCGTCCGCTGGTCCCGGGAATACTGACGGCAGCCATCACAATGACCGGCCGCCGCGGTTCCAGAAGATGGACTTCCCGCGCTTCGACGGAAAGTCCTATCCGATGATCTTCATCAACCGGTGTGAGTCCTACTTCCACCAGCAGCGCACCATGCCGGAAGAGAAGGTTTGGATGGCTTCGTTCAACCTCGAGGACGTGGCTCAACTCTGGTACATCCAGCTCCAGGAGGATGAAGGCACTCCGCGCTGGGGTCGGTTCAAGGAACTGCTCCACCTCCGGTTTGGCCCTCCTCTCCGATCTGCTCCCCTCTTCGAGCTCTCGGAATGCCGGCGCCGCGAGGGGCGGTGGGGAGTATTCCACTCGGTTCCAAGCCCTTCTTCCCCGCGCCGGCCGCCTCGACGAGATCCAATCTGGGTCCAGCTCTACACCGGGCGGCCTCCTTCCACCGCTGAGTCACGCGGTGCGCATCCACAATCCAGACGCCGCCACCGCTGTGAGTCCGCGCGCCCAGTGGAGCTCATGGAGATTGACCGCCAGGCTCAGCCCCGCCCGCCAGCCGCCGCAAGGCGGCCGTTGCCGCCGCCACCTCATCCGGCCTTGCCGCGCCGCCCCAGCAGCTTGCGCGCTGCCCGCGCCACCGGGGCGGTGCCGACCAAGGACGCCGCTAGGGTCCTCCGCGGTGCCTCTCCACGGCGGAGCGCGAACGTCGCCGCCTATGCTTTAACCGGTGACGAAAAGTATTCGCGGGCCATAACAGGTTTTGCAAAGCGGCTCTTTCTTTCGGCCGACGGTGGAGATCAACGACACCGACGACGCCCGCTGCAGAGGGGACAAAGGGGCTCCGCTTCGTCGCGAGGCGTGGCGGTGTGCCCATGGCGGACACCATGCGGTTGGCGGTGGTCTTTGGGGGCTGCCTCGCTCGTCGCCCCCACTGACCCTCGGCAGAAGACCCATAACTTCATCTCCGAGGAGGCGGCCGACAAACCGGGTCCGCTCTCCGTTAGCGACCCGCCTCATGGCCATGGTCGCCAATGGCGAGCGGATCACCGCGCCGGCCGCCATCCGCGACGCGCCACTGCTCATCGACGGTGCCTCATTCCCGCCGGACCTCTACGCCATGCCCCCGGCCGGGTACGACATCGCCCCGGCACCAAGTGGCTTTCGTGCCCGGGGGCCCATCGTCTGGGACCCGGCCAGCGGCGCATGTCCTTCCCAAATGAGAGGGCCGCACCATCTCCCCTCGGGCTGGCGTGCCCACCGCTGGGCCGGGCCAGCCCGTCTCGACTCGGCAGCGGCCCCGCTGTTGTTGGAGGCCCTCCGACGCGTTTGCAGGGGTCTTCGCCAAGCCAACCGGGTCGCCCTGGGCACGCGCCCACGACCACCGCATCTTGCTTTGAAGCCCGACGCGCAGCCGGTCGCCCGTCCCGCCCCTACCGGTACCCGGCTGCCCACAAGGGCAATTGGGCGGCAATGTGCCGCCATGATCGAACAAGGGATCATCCGCCACGCCGACTCGCCGTTCGCCGCCGGTCCTCCTCGTCAAGAAGCCCGGCGGTTCATGGTGCTTCGCGTCGACTCACCGGGCCTTGAACGCGATGACGGTCAGGGCGTCTTCCTCATCCGGTGGTTGATGAGCTGCTGGACGAGCTCAATCGCGCCAAGTTCTTCTCAAAGCCGGACCTGCGGTCGGGTACCACCAGTGCGCATGCGGCCCGAGGACGTCCACAAAACGGTGTTCCACACGCACGACGACCTGTATGAGTTCTTGGTCATGGCGTTCGGACTCTGCAACACGCCGGCCACGTTCCAAGCCTTGATGAACGACGTACTCCGGCCGTTCCTCCGCCCGCTTCGTCTTGGTATTTTTTTGATGATATCTTGATTTACAGCAAGACCTGGCGGATCATCTGCGCCACCTTCTCGCGCTGTCCTCGACGAGAGCTCCGCGCCACCAGCTCTTCGTCAAGCGCACCAAATGCTCCTTTGGTGCCCCCGCCGCCGCCTACCTCGGCCACATCATCTCTGCTGCGGGCGTCGCCATGGATCCGGCCAAGGTGCAGGCTATTCATGATCGACTGCCCCTCGCCCGCCTGCGGTTCGTGGCTTCCTCGCTCGTGGGCTACTACCGCAAGTTCGTGCATAACTATGGCACGGTGGCCACCCCCGACGGCACTTCTCAAGAAGGACGGCTTCTCGTGGGACAGCGCAGCGCCGCGGCATTCTCAAAGACTCAAGGCGTCACGCCGCCCCCGTCCTCGATGCCCGACCGCCAAGTCGCTCGTCGCGGAAGTGCGACGCATCGATCGCTCGCTTTACCTGGGGCGTGCTGTCCGGGAGGGACACCCGGTGGCCTACTACCGACCGGTGGCTCCACGTCACCGCGCCCGGCTGCATACGAGCGCGAGCTCATCGGGCCTCCGCCCAGCGGTCCGCACTTTGGAGGCCCTATCTTTGGGGACGTAAGCGTCCTCGTCAAGACGGACCACTACATTCTGAAATACCTCCTCGACCAGCCCGCCACGATCCCGCAGCATCAACGGGTCGGCAAGCTCCTGGGCTTCGACTTCACGTTGGAGTACCGCCGGGCGCCACGAACACCGTCGCCGACACCCTCTCTCGCCGCGACAACGAGGAGGGCGAGCTGCTGGCCATTTCGCCGCTCGGTTTGACTTCATCGGCGCCCCGCCACGCCTAGGGCTAAGGCAGATCCAACGCTGGTCGCCATCCACGACGAGCTCGTGCGGGCACCCAGCGCGCCCGTGGACCATCTCCGGCGGCATGATGGTAAGCCCCGGAGGGCGCCTCTACATCCCTACCGCTGGGCCCACCACTCTAGGAGATCCCCGTCAGGTCCACGGCAACGCCATGAGGGCGTCCACCGCCGCCTTCACCACCTATGGCGGGATTTTCATTTCCCCAACATGCGTCGTTTGGTGCAGGAATTCGTGAAGGCGTGCGGCACCTGCCAGAAGTACAAGTCGGACCATTTGAGGCCGGGCGGTCTGCTCACCGCTGCCCATCACTTCCGGCGTTTGGGCCGACATTGGCATTGACTTCATTGAGGCGCCGCCACGGGTGCAAGGCAAGACGGTCATCCCTCTCCGCGTCGACCGCTTCGCAAGTACTGCCACTTCATCCCGCTGGCGCACCCCTACACCGAGACCGTCGCCCAAGCGTTCTTCGCCGACATCGCTCGCCTTCATGGCGTTCCGCGAGCCCATCGTCTCCGGACCGCGACCGGTGTTCACGTCCGCGTTCTGGACCGAGCTCATGCGGCTCACCGGCACCAAGCTCTTCATGTCGCCGGGGCGTTTCATCCGCAAACGGATGATGGCCAGGCGGAGGCCGCCAATAGGGTGATCGTCATGTACCTCCGCTTGCTTCACCGTGAACGTCCCTAGTAGCTCGGCCGCTCCCCGTGGGCTGAGAGTACACCTACAACACCGCCTTCCAGTCGTCGCTCCATGAGACGCCGTTCCGCTGCGGGCTCTATGGTCGGCGACCGCCACCATCCGCTCTTATGAGCCCGGCAAAACGCCGCTGCGGTCTTTGCCCGAGAAATGGAGGAACGCGCCGCCTTCCTCAACGACATCCGCTATCGCCTCGAACAGGCGCCAGGCGGTCAGAAGCATGTCCACGACCAGCATCACGCCCGGTGGAGTACCAGGTCGGCGATTGGGCACTCCTTCTCTCCGCAATACCGCCGGGCGTCCCTGCCCCGTACCACGGCCGGCAAGCCAGCCGCGCCGTGCCGGGCCCGCACCGCGTCACGCGGAGGTTGTTAACGCTGTTGCTGTCCGCTGCAGCTCCCGCCCGGCGCCCGCCTCCATGATGTGTTCCACGTCGGGGGTGCTCAAGAAGTTCGTCGGCACGCCCGGCCACGCCCCCACGCGCTGCCTCCCGACCCACCATGGCGCAGCTGGTGCCGGGTGGCCGACAAGATCACCGCCGCTGCGGATGGCGTAGCGGCGTCGCGATAAGGCCGGGTCCGGTGGAAGGAAGAGCCGGCGACCTCGCGAGCCGGGAGGACTTCGACGACTTCCGTGCTCGCTTCCCCACTTTTCAGCTCTCGAGGACGAGCTGGTCTTCGACGGAGGGAGAGATGTCATGTGCGGCCGCACATATGTCGCGTAGCAGGAGAGCCCGCGACGTATACCGGGCGGCCGAGCGTCGCGGGCCCAGCCGAGCAGCCTCGGCGCAGGAGGGGCAGGCGAGTGGCTAGGAGGCAAGTTAGCTAGCTAATTAGTTGTTGCCTTGTTAAGATTAGTCCTACAATCAAGGAGAGTTTCTCCATCTGTTAGGCCACGGGCCTTATATGCATGTACGCCAGAACAATTGAGATCAACAAAGAAGTTATCCCTAACCTCTCTCTCTTTCTCGTTAAATACCGACGGCAGAGGGGGCAAAACCTCGCCGGGCGTGATTTGACGGCGGCTACGAGCTACGTGAGCCGAGGTCCGCCAGTCGAGGGGTTCGAGGCCCTTGACAATAAGTAGATCAAGATTCCGTCAACTTCCTTTTCTCGATATTCTTATTGAACTTTCGTCTACATCTCCACCAAAATGCATGAACGGAGCCTGCTTCATTCACTCAGATCGAGGATAGTCGGTTGTACCATTGCTTTATATAACTCCATACCTCCTTGGTGTATGGACAGTTTTTGCATAGGTGGACCGGTGTCTCCGTCCCAGTATCACACAATTTACAGTCTGTATCTTCAGTCCATCCTCATTTTAACAGATTGTTTGCTGTGAGGATCTTTTTATGCATTAACGTCCAAGCGAAGAACTTACACTTCTGTTCAGCTTTGGCCTTCCAAATTGGAGTTAGCTTGAGCCTACAGAACGTTCCATTGAATTGGATTTGGTAAGCACTCTTTGTGGTGTAGACCCCATCAACTGTCCATCTCCAGGTAATATCATCTTCCACATCCTCATTAAGCTCCCGTCCTTGTATTGCTTCCCACAACTTGACATATTGTCTCACTTCCTCTTGCGTTGTCAGTGGGTAGATGTGATCAATCCACTTAGTATTATTCAAAGCTTGTCTTACTGTAATCTTTTTTCTAGTTGCCTTTTGGTATAGAAGTGGTGAGATAGCTCTTGCTGCTGTTCCATCTAACCAATTCGAGCACCAGAATGGTGCCGTCCTGCCATTTCCAACTGTTGCTAGCGTGGATGCATAGAATAAATCATTGTCAACTGTCACATGGTATGTCTAGCTGATTCCATGCTCTGTTTTTTTCTTTCCATTTGAACCACACCCACCTAAGTCGAAAGCTCTTGTGAATCGCTCTAGCTCCAGGATGCCGAGCCCTCCCTTTGGTTTTGGAAGACAAGTAGTTGGCCAATTGATAAGAGAATGACCCCCTTTTACTTTGTCCGGGTCCTCTCCCCTCCAAAGGAAGCTTCGGCTGATTCGATCTATTCTTTTTATGAGCCATTTTTGGGCATGGACAACGGTTAGATGATATATTGGTAGACTTGATAACACTGACTTGACCAATGTTTCTCTTGCCGCCGAGGACATTAGTTTCCCTTGCCATCCCGGTAGTCTTGCTCCAACCTTTTCCACTAATGGTTGCACCTCTAGTCGTCTTAGCTTTCGAGTGTGAAGAGGTAAACCCAAGTATTTGCCGGGGAAGGAGCTGATCTTACCCGGAAAATTCTGGACAATATTATCCATCTCGTGTACTTGCATTCTTATCGGAAAAAATTCCGTTTTAGACATGTTTACTTTCAGTCCTGAGCAATCTCCGAAAACGTCTAGTATACTCTATAATCTGGACAAGTCTATTGCTTTAGGGCTTGCGAAGAGTGCTGCATCATCTGTGCATAGAGAACATCGTAGTTTTGCTTGCTTTGGTAGTACACGTTGAAGCAAGTCCTGCTGGGCTGCCTGTTCTATGATCCTTTGAAGTGGGTCGATAGCGATTATGAACAGTAGCGGTGACAAAGGATCACCTTGCCGCAGCCCCTTAGCGTGCTTCATATTTGGACTTGGTTTACCATTTATTAGGATCTTCGAAGATGAGGAGCCCAATATTGAGGATATCCAGTTTCTCCACTTTGTGCTAAACCCTAGTAGCTTCAGCACCTCCAGTAGATACTGCCAACCAATCGAATCAAATGCCTTTGAAATGTCCAGCTCGATAAATAGAGCCGGCTTCTTTTTCTTGTGTAGAAAATTAGATGGAGCATAATTTGCAAGCTGTGAGGAATTCTAAAACAGTTAAACTCACACTTCTGTATTCTGCGAGTGAGAAAGTACTCTCTATTGATAGTTTCTCAACTATAATAGATATGTTTCGAACTTTATGATGATATAAACAAAAGGCATCCAAATAACAAAAGCAACAGGCAGTAGATTAACAAAATGTGGATCAAACTTCTAGATATTGTATAGGACTAAAGGGTATTTTGCATATAGGATACTAACCAGTTTTATGTATAGGGTCTCAGGCACGTCTTGAGATGTTCATCCTTGACAACTCAGAACCGTGTATAGATACAGTGAGAATCCAAAGATTAGAAAAATGTACAATTTGAGGAAGAGACCTGCACAGTAGTTGGAAACAAATGGGTTATTTGAAGGAAACAATGATTGCAGTCAAATAAACAAAAGGAGGATGACTGAATTTTATGGGCTTAACAAAAGCAAGCGAAATTGCTGGGCAGGAAGTTCCACCACTTTGTTACCTTGGCTGAGTCAGGCGTAGATAACTGGAATGATTCCAATCAACTTGTGGCACTGCCTTCTTAGCTCCTCATTTCCGCTACCCCGGACATCCAATTCTCGGAGTGAACTTGGTAGGTCATTCACCTTGGGCAACGATCGAATGGCTGGGCAGTCATAGATCACTAATTTTTGCAGTGAACTTGGGAGGCAGCCCTTGGGAAGAGACCGGATGGCTGGGCATCTCTTGATCTCTAATATCTGCAGTGAAGTTAGGAGGCAGTCGTTAGGTAGAGACTGGATGGCTGGACAGTTGTCTATCTCCAACTCTTGCAGTGAAATTGGGAGGCCTTCCTTGGGCAGAGACCAGATGGCTGGACAATTGTATATGCTTGATCTCTTGAGGTTGGGAAGTCCATGAAGCCTAGCAGGGAGGCACTGCAGCTTGTCACAGGACCAGAATATGATCTCCTCGAGAGAGGTGAGGAGCTGAAGGGCATCCTCTTGCTCCTTTGTGAAGCGCTCCACCTTTTTGGTCCCCCAAAATCTCAATTCGGTGAGCGAGGAAGAGAGCAAGGTACATGTAACACCCCAAATTTTGTCTCTTTTGAAAATAGAATAAAATGATTTTAATTATGTAATTTTTGTGCTCATTAAATATAGGAAAATAAATATTTCGTCAACTTAAAATTTATCGTAAGGTAGCAACGTGTTTGAGCATTCATGCTGGTGCATTATTCTATTTTGTGATGTCTGGTTTTGCTAAATTTGAAATTACTAGTAAGTCGCTTTATTGCTCTGGTGTATCTCTGTCTTTATCTTAACGATCAGATCCTTGCTTCACCGCTCATTCCTTTAAGCGGAGTTTCTCATAACATTATTCTTTCACTCTAAATCATTTCTTTGAGCTCATAATTCATCAATATCTATGTAAAATCCCCTCGAAAATTATTTCAGCATTCTCTGGAGTTTTTCTTGCTTTTCTCTATGAGAATTTTCTTTTCTATAATCCCTCAAATATCTTTTCGTGAGCTCCAAATAATTTGGGTTCCTCACATTTCAATGTCTCTCGAATTTTTCCCCAAATATCCGAGCATTCAGAGAACTTTCTCATGGTTTAAAAGTGTTCGGACTTTTCTAGAATTATTTTAATCCTGAAATTAATTAATTTTGAAAAATAATAAAATATCTCATTCTTTCACTAAGCCTATGGATTTATTTATCAATGGGCTTAATGATTATTTAGGCCCGTTAGTAAGGTGGAGCCTACAACATCAATTAGCACCATATAGCTAGTTGATGTAACGTGGAGAGTTTTTCTTCCTATAAATATGTACCTTCCTACGAGGCTGTTTGCATCATCCAAGGCTGTCCCATCGCATCTTCTAGAAACCCTTGGTCTAAATCGAGTTGACCTATACCTACGCAACCTGCTACCGGTGTTCTGTGTCAAGGTTACAAAGCTTCCCATGCCTTCATCTTGATTTTTATTTCTCCTGTGTCTCCGTTTGTTCACGGTACCAACTGTTGCCGAACACTGCAGGTCATCACCATACGCTATCAAGTCCTAGCTAGTTTTCTACCACCTACTTTGATCTCGCTGAAGCTTGGAGCCGCAGCCACCGCAGTCGTGCTCTCCAACTGCCGTCTCTCCCTCCTGCAACGGGCTTTACGTGAAGCACCATCCTGTTGTCCAAGTAGAGCACGTCTGGCTGTTCTCTTTCCTATGTGTTGAATTGATGGTGAGCACATATACGCAATCTCACATCTTGCTTTCTGTCTTGTTCACAGTTCCATACGTAGTCGTCATCTTGAACAGGAAAAACGAACTGCACACCGGCCTGGCCTCCTTCTGACAACATATGATTACATCATATCTTTTTCTTGCCGTTCATGTACTACGGCCTTGCCTCTTCCTGCCCTGTGCAGCACCGAGCAGCAGAAGCTCCATCCTTGGCCATGGCAGTACAGGAGCCGTACGCGAGGTAGAAGGTGACCAAGTCTGTACGTGCTGTTTTGAGGTGCAAGATTAGCCACCGGTTAGTTTTTTCGCCGTTTCTTCGTTTCGAGTCCATATCGATCCATTCCAGTTGCGTTAATTTTGTAGCATCGTTCTCTTCGTAGTAGTGCTGACGTTCATCATGTCACATACTTATGATTTTTGTTAAATATTTGATTAATGCTTATGTAATGTGTTTATTAATTAAAAATAATATAGGTTTTATACTCGGTTATTTTAGAATAAAATATCAATGTGATTAATTGCTAATATAAATATGTTTATAAATAATAATTTGTTTAGTTTAAACACATTGCATATGTCATATATCTATTAGTTGCATTCACACATATTATTTTGCAAAGATAATAGTTTAACTTGATTAATTTATATGGCATGTTTATAATTAAAAATATGACTAGAGCCAACTCGATTTTGAATTCAAATATGATGTGACTAATCTGAATTAATTCTATTCACATGGTTTTCTTAATTAAAATAAATAAAGCATGTAGTCTTTCTTTTTCCTTCCATAATATAAAAATCATCGGTAGTCATTTCTTTTAACGATAGCCCCGTTATCGGGCGTTTCTTTTGCGTTCTCTCTACCGTGAGCAACAAGATATCTCTTAGTTTGTTGTTTTAAAGCTTTGGCATGATTGGTGTATTGTTCTTAGTTTATTCTTTTTTGGTCGGCTTGTATGTGTGGTGTTTGCTACGAGTAGAACGAGGACCGCTTTTGAGTGTTAAAGATCGGAAGAGGATGACTGAAGCAAACATATGAGAAAGTTGGAGCGACTATAAAAGGCAAGTATAGTTTTGGGATTTGCTAGCTTTAAACCATGATCTTATGACTTGCTTAATGTTTTATGCGTTGAACGTTAAATATGAATTGTTGATAACGTGGTTCATAGGGCTAAAGAGCTATGTTTTTATTTATGATGCTCTTAGCTCTCCATAAGGACTTATCCTTTGGCAAAATCTGGGATATACCGTACAGCTATGGGGGCTACGTGGCTCGCGCTCTAGTCGTTCAAAGGACCTTATCTATCTTTGTTGGTGGTTTGCCGTAATTGGGAGAAACGGGTTGTAGCTCTGTTGGCCATTAATATTTTTAGGTGAACCTTTGAAAGGTTTTATAATGGTTTCTTGGGTTTGGGAGTTATAAACCCATGCTTCGGGAAAACATTAACCCGTAGTGAAAGTGTACACCTCTGCAAGCTCCGAGTTAAAACCGATATATCACCGTGTTCAAGGTTATGAACGGCCCGGAAAACCGAGGGAAGGATTTACTTTTTATTGATGATGTTGTTTTATAATATAACTATTGGCTATACATGCTTATTAATTTGTTCATGATTTATTGTTTCATGCTATTCATTATTTATGTTATAATGATCATGGGTTTTGGGGTAGATATTGCCTAGCTATATTTATGAGTTCGACATGGACTCACTCTTGCTATTTCACCCCACCTCGGGAGTAAGTTAGGCTTGTGATCAACCAAATCAGGGCGTTCCTCCTGTGGAGTCTACACCCGTAAGATCGGAGTGTCTTTCCGCTGTCGCTAGCTGAGGTTATAAACTTTTATATTATGTTCGTTATATTTTAAGCATTGTGAATTGATACTACAATTCATTTGTAAACTATATGTGAGATTTGACTTCCGGCTCACATATAGCATCATCTGGCTTTGTTCATAAAACTGGGTGTTACAGTACAGATGGGTGCAGCAAGGAGCCCCGCGACGTCATCTGTCTCAAGCTCCTGTAGTTTGGAGGAAGAGGATGGGAACTCTTGTTCATGGGGCAGCGGGGGCTCGGGACTGGCGAAGAAATTGGGGGTTTTGTAGACGGTTAATTTGGTGAGACAACCTTGGGCGAGGAGATGCGGCAGTCCCTCACCTCTTAAATCCCCACATCTCGATATGTATAAATCTGTGAGAGAGACGAGGTTTGAGAGAGGCAACGGCATCGCCGAGCCCACCACGCTGATAAGAGAGAGATGTTCCAGGGAGGATGGGAAGGGGGGATACGAAGAGGAGGATGACGAAAATGAGGAGAGGAACCTGGGGCAATCCAATATCTCCAACCGTCGGAGGGAGCACAGGCCTTGGAGCCCTTGACCACCACCTGTCTGTCCTGCTTTTCTGTTGTCGTCGATTAAATTGGAGCCAAGGCTCAGCTCTGGGCAGTACCGGATATGCAACGTCTGTAGTTGGGAAGGCAAGAGCAGCAGCCCTTCTGCTGATGTTGCGCCTACTTCCTCCTCTTCCTGCTGCTGGTGTTGCTCGATTTCTGCATCATCATCCACTTTGTTATTAGGAGATGCTGGTATGGGTGTTTTTGTTGCCTGCTGCTCCAATACAGCAAGCCCTGTAATCTTCTCACACCTAAACACACCCAGTTCAGAGAGTTTGGGAAAATAAGTCAATAGTTGTGTCAATTCCTTCGCGCTAGCATTCCACCCATGAACTGTTATGCATTCAACTAAAAATTTATATTCGGCACAGCTCTCATCTTCAACCGACTGGAATACAACACTTGAACCACCAAGTAGCTTGAGGGTCTTTAGGGATGATAGCATTTGGAAATGCTGTTGTGGGAGAGGAGGGCATCTTAGCATACTCAACTCTTTTTAGTTCAGTTAAATTACCAAAGGCCAACACGTTCCATAACTCACT
>JADLZK010004974.1:0-90000 GCA_015847255.1 Hyparrhenia diplandra | reverse complement strand
GTTCCTTTTCCTCCCTCCACGCTTTGCTCCACCGTGATTCATCAGTATGCGATGGTGGTCCCGTTCATGAGGTAAAGTCAGTTTGAGGATCCATGCCGCATGAGCTTTTAAACCTTTGGCTCAGTGAAGTCGTAGGCGCCCAATGCGCGGCGCGGCGCGTTAGATTTGAGCAGCAATAGAACCGAGGTCTTTGTTGTGATCTCAGGTTTTGTTTAGGGGAGCATTAATAAACTTCCAGATGTACTGTGTACCTTTTTAATATAATGTTCCATGTCGCAAAAAAATACTTGTGATTTTTGTGTAACAGCTTCTAGATTTTCAATTGATCAATAAAATATTATTTTAAAAAAATATCGTGTTTTCCTCGGCTGCCGTGTGAAATGTGCCTGGCTGTTAGCCTGAAATTGACACATGTGGTTGTGTTTGGTCTATGCTTGATCATCATAGAGGCGACCATGACTAGAGCGGGTATGTTGTGTGATGTGTTTATACTACATCCAAATACACGCTCAGTTCTCAAACTTCTCTCCTAGTTGAGGCGTTGAGTTCATCACATTGAGAGATGAGCTGCCCAACATCATGTTGGATTTGCTCATACTTGCATCCCATGGACGGCAGTAGCAGGGGACCTCAGGAGTATCAAGGAGCAGAGAGAGTCCTGAACAGAGTCTCTTTAGCCATCTGATCACCCACAAGGCCATGGTCAGAAGGTTAGAGGCTAGATCTCTACAGGGCCATGGTGCATATACAGCTTCTTCCACCACATCACACCAGCATTCCCTCAGCTGCCACACTCGCTGGCTGCCAAAGAACCCAGCGGCAACCTGAGCTTTGAGTACCCATTTTGGCATAGGACCTGATGATCGTTGCTTCCAGGGTCCTGACTTCTCAGGCTCTTCTGCAACAGCAATGCTCAGCCCCCTCAACTATTCTTACACGATGGTACCACATCGGTTTATACTAGTATTGATGATTTTAGTTACAACAATTTTTGGAGCCTCCTTTTCTCAAGTAATCCCCTGTAAAACCTGGTGTTGATGTCTACAACTTGTCACTAAAGGCTCCAGGAAATTCTTTTGCTATTGTGGTGATGTTGGATCTTGCATCGTTGGCTGCGACCTGATGTGCTCTTAAAAGATCAATACACAGGTTCCTTTAAAGTCGTCAGCACGGTTAACTGCCCCAACAAAACGATTGCAGAGATGGTGTATGCGCAGGATCCTGATGGAGGTGGATGTTCCTTCATATTCGCTGACATACCTGTTCAAGCTCTTGAATTTCAGTTTATTGCTTCATAAAAGGGGTAGGAGGACTGAAAAAGTCTCTAGTTTGAGCATCCTATGGGATAGAATCAAATATAACCGTTAAGACTCCATGGTGTGGGAGCATCACTGACGACACAAGATGCCCCAGCAACAATGAAGACAGGAGGAACTCAGCTTGCGTTAGTGACCACAGTGGTTGCAAGACACAGATGTTCTTGGATCATGGTTATGCCTGCCAGTGCAACAATGGATACGAGGGAAATCCTTATATCTATGATGGCTGCATGAATGATAAAGGTGATTTCATGTATGCAATGCTCAGTGATTTATTTTGATCACCTTCCCTAATTGCTTCATTGTTCTATTATCTCTTAAATTAATCAGTTTGTTGAAAAAATAATTTGCTTTTTCTATAGTTGTTCAATTCAGCTTCACAAAATTGCATGGTTCTTTTAGTTTGTCTGATAGGACTATAAACTCTTGTGTGTGTTAATATTGATCACTTCTTTTTAAAGCTTAATTAATATTGACCACTTCAGCAACTTAAATGTCTTCATGTAAACAGGATATAATCCAAAACAACTAAAGGACAATTGTTCTGACCACTGTGGGAACATTCATGTCCCGTTTCCTTTTGGCCTAGAAGAAGGATGCTCTGCAAGGAAACTTTTCCAACTCAACTGCTCAAACCCAGCACATTCTGTCCTTCAATACAATGATCAGCTTCAAGTGACATACATAGATGTGAGTGAGGGCCTTGTGAGCATGAAATTCAACTTAAGCTGGGAATATTTGAGTGCGGAACTGGATATGCTGACATTAGAACCTAGCCTACTTGTGGATCCTTTGGAATCAGCCTCTGTGCAGTGGGCGGTTGCTAATCTAACCTGCCAACTGGCAAAACGGAATGCGTCCGGATATGCTTGTGTGAGTAACTATAGCACTTGCCTCAGTGTTATAAGCTCCTCAGAAGGATATGTTGGTTACAGATGCAAATGCTCACCTGGTTTTGAAGGAAACCCGTACATCCAAGATGGATGTTATGGTACTCCCTCCCACTCCTCTCCCCTTTGACCTTTTATGTATAGCCATAATCTTTTTGCGTCATTTCGTAACAAAATTACATATTCTTTTTGCTTATGTCACCTTATATGCGACTATGGCTACAGATATTGATGAGTGTCAGCGGTCGCCAGGCATTTGCAGAGGTGTAGTTTGTAACAATACCATAGGAAACTTCACTTGCAACGAGTGTCCTCGCCACACGATTTATGATATAGGTGCAAATCAGTGCACTCCAGCATCAAAGAAAAACTTCATGCTAGGTGAGTGCCATACTTGTCAATTCTGCACCAGACAATGTGGTCTTAACATATGCAAACTGAGGGGCATTATTCTTGTAGGTATCATAATTGGGCTGAGCTTTGGTCTTGGCATTCTTCTTCTAGGCTTAAGTGCAGTAGTGCTCACTAGAAGATGGAAAAGAAATGCCCAGAAGAATCTAAGAAGGAAGTATTTCCGAAAGAACCAAGGCCTTCTCTTAGAGCAACTAATATCATCAGACGAAAATGCAAGTGAGAAGACAAAGATTTTCTCCTTAGAAGAGCTGGAAAAGGCAACAAATAACTTTGATCCCACACGTATTCTTGGTCATGGAGGGCATGGCACAGTATACAAAGGCATCTTATCTGATCAACATGTAGTGGCTATCAAGAAGTCCAAGCTTATCAAGGACGGTGAAATCAATGATTTTATCAACGAGGTTGCAATCCTCTCTCAAATAAATCACAGAAACATCGTGAAACTCTTTGGATGCTGTCTTGAAAGTGAGGTCCCCTTACTAGTATACGATTTCATTCCAAATGGTTCTTTGTTTGAAGCTCTTCGTGCTAATTCTTCAAGTAGTGGATCCTTCTTACCGTGGAATGATTGTCTAAGAATTGCCACAGAAGCTGCAGGAGCCCTGTACTATCTCCACTCTGCTGCCTCAATATCAATCTTCCATCGTGACGTGAAGTCGTCTAACATACTTCTAGATGGAAACTATACTGCTAAAGTTTCAGATTTTGGCGCTTCAAGGTCTGCCCCAATTGATCAAACCCATGTCAGTACCAATGTGCAGGGCACCTTTGGTTACTTGGATCCAGAATATTACCAAACTGGGAAGCTAAATGAGAAAAGCGATGTTTACAGCTTCGGTGTGGTACTTCTAGAGCTTCTTCTGAGAAAACAACCAGTTTTTACAACTGAATCAGGAATGAAGCAGAACCTGTGTAACTACTTCCTTTCAGAGATCACGACGAGGCCGATCACAGGGATAGTAGCTGCTGAAGTTCTTGCGGAAGCAACAGAGGAAGAGATTGAAAAGGTCGCATCCCTTGCAGAGATGTGCTTGAGGCTGCGAGGTGAAGAAAGGCCGACAATGAAGCAAGTAGTCATAACACTACAGCTTTTACTAGCAGAAAGGATGAGCTCTTCTCATGTGGACACTGGAAACGAGCAATACATTCAGCCATTGGTGACAAGACGAGCTTTAGCCTCTCGATGGCAATCCTTCTCTGTTGAATCAAACAATGGGGCTAATGTAGCACCTCCACGCAGCTATAACTACTCTAGCTTGGAGCGAGAGTTTTTATCATCAGCTAGTCTACCACGATAGATGTATTATTGGTATTTATTACTGGCTACTATTGAAATGGTTGGTTTTGCTTACCCCTCCCTATCAAATCTTATGTGCAAAAATATATGATTACAGTAAGGGCTTCAACCTAAGAAGCTGAGCTGAATGTTGTCTGGAACCTGTAAACGCTGAGCATCAGCAATGTACGGTGGTGTCTTTGTCTGAAGAATCCTTGGTTTAATATTTATTGTGGTCCTATTTGCTATTCATATAGATTGAGCCAGTGTCTCTGCAACTCTGACTACAGTCATCTTTTGCTATGTCAAATTTTGAATAACTACGTTTGTATAAATAGCACTATTTTTGAAAAATGAACTTATTTGGAACAGGATGTACAGGGCGCGGAGGGAGGGGAGGGAGGGGCTGAGGAGGGCCCCCCTCATAGTATTTTTCTGGCTCCGCCCCTGAGGATGTAATTAGTTTGTTGCCTTCAACTTAGGTTGGTCTACTTGTACATGTAGAAGCTACTCAAGCAGTGAAAACCTACAATGTTTAATTTCTAACATGCAATCGTCAGTTCTCGCTGTCAGTTGTAGACCGGCTTCATTTTATTGTCTATAATATGCCTCTACCAGTTTCCAGATTGAAGCATTTTCCAACCGGAAGCAGTACTTGTTTATTTTCTAAGACGAAACTAGAAATCAAAGAGAGGCGGGGATAAAAACAATACTAGCAAGCATTTCTGCTGGCTGAGGCATTTCAACAAACAGTTTGGAAGCATGAGCACTCACCTAGTTTCCGAGCTCAGTCACCTCGAGTTGTGATGTCCCATAGCACGACGCATCACCATCACCGAGCGGCTGGTCCTGAACGTCCTGTAGCGCCAACTGCAGCAGCGGAAATGGCTGACAACGTACGGGGTATGGCGCGCCAGGCCGGGATTTGGGGAGGACGACGGAGGGTGATGCGATGCGAGTGTCCGGTGGTGGCGGGCACACGTCGTCCCTAAGCCTCACTTTGCTTGCAGACTTGCAGTAGTGATTTCACCATCTTCGGCTGTGGGCATACCTGTCGGCCATCCGAGGCTCCCTCAGTTGCCGACAGGGAACCAGGCTATATTTCAAATTACAGCTTCTAAATTTGCAATTAATCATTAAACTATTATTATTTTTAAAAAGTTCCTTCGGCTGTGCATTGCCAGAGCAGTCAGAGTCAGTATCTTTAGTGGACAAGCATAAAACCAGACATGCAAGGAGAAACAGAGTCCAGAGTACAATGTCAGTCTAACCATGCATCGATGGTGGCGTGAATGCGGCGGCAATCGGTAGCCAGCATCATCCATCCTCCTGGAACAAAGAGCGAGGTTGACAAACCAAAGGCCCTTTGATTTACTAAACAAAGGGACATTAAACAGCACTCAATTCCATACGAAGAGACAAACTGTTGCATTCTTGCCCAGCAGGGTAGCCACCGAACAAGATGCCAGATAAGGTTGTACAGAAACAGATACTGCCTTTCAAAGAAACCAATATCCAAGTCACAGAGCATCAGCAATATACAACTGGAGAAGGGAATAGAAGTTGCTATAAAGAGAAATATGACGTATCTAACATCGATCAGCACTAGTACATTTGTGAGGGAGGTCATAAAAAAGTAAGTACAAGAACACATCTGTACTTCCCATCTGCTTGCCAAACTTGGCATATAGAACACATCTATCCCAACCATGGTACTGATGGTAATCACCAAGAATGTGCTGATCCAATTGAACAATGACCATTACACAGATTGCTGGCTGTAAAAAAATGGGTTCCCTTCCATCTGACTCCTAGTGCTACGTAAAAAAAGGAGTATTGACTGTCACTTCCTCTAGATAGCAATCAACTTGGAAGGTGGCAACTCAAATGTCATCAAGTCAGTACCTGATCCAGAAAAGAAAAAAAAAACATGTAAGAATCTACCTGCTTATAAAAATTAAGGACTGCAGGAAGCCTTACAAGACAGTATGTGCGTGCACATTGTGTTCCTCTTGGGAGTATAATGATTGCACAGAGCCCATTTGTGCAACCATTTACTTCTGAGGCAACCCAAGTACACATAATAATGACTAGAACCCAAGACAAAGTCTCGCTAGGATCTAATCAAAACAACAGGACCAGCCACCAATGTACCAAGCAATTGTCAATTGAAATATACATTGATAATAAACAGCATGGTGCTAATTCTACAAACACATCAAGCAGTATTGATCATTCATTGAAAACCCAACAAAAGATGATGTTAATAATGGAAACTAATAAAGGGGTAATGTATGAGAAAAAAAAAATCATCAGCACAAACAACAAAAAGCCCGGAAATAGTTTTTCTAGGAAATATGAGCTATATATACAGTATACTTCCTCCTTTCCAAATTTGAAGTTAGTTATGGCTTTTCTACATACATGGGTTATGTATCTAGACATATCTAGCTACATAGCAAAAGCAATGTACTTCAAAAAACCAGAAACTTACAATTTGGAATGGAGGGTACTAGCAACATAAGGGAACCAGAGCGCAAACACAGAATTGAAGAGACTAAAATCCACAGTTGCTCAAGCTAAAATGAAGTAGTTTGTGTAGTTCAACCTTTCAATGGTGCTGTTCAAATCAAATCAGTATATATTTGTATTACTATCTATGATTGAAAAAAAAGTTGACAAAACCAAGTCCATACCTCAAAACATTAGCAGAGTCATAATCATAATACCATGAGTCCTAATTCCAGCCGTGGTCAAACTAGTACCAATCAAAAACATCCCCAAGATCATCATCAGCATCACCACCATCATTTTCAAGATCATTCTCTTCTTGCATGTCAGCCATCTGTATGCCGTCCCTTCGCTCAACCAATTTGAACTATTTTCCTCGTTAAAATCATCCAGTACATTCTACAAACGAAGAAAATAAGTTGTAAGTTGAATTAGATAAAAACTAACATAACGTATCTCTTCAAGAAATACCTCATTTCCGGGGCCTCTTTCACTTGATGCACCATCTTGTTTTTGTATGTTGTTAATCTCTGGCAGCACAACATCTTCAATATTGAGCTGCTTAATTACCTTTTGAAATACGAATTATCTGGATACATAAGTGAAATTGGTAAATTACAAGCACTACGCTAGATGAAAGATCAGAAAAAAAAATGCAGGTAGACCCACTAATTAAATACATCTCACCTCCAGAGCGATGAATTAAAAGCATCATGGACTAGCAATGGATTTTTTTTTCCTCAGATTTAAACTTCTGCCGCACCTGATGGCGAGTCTTGTCAGGGAACAATTGTTGTATCATTGCAAAATCGCTACCAAAATGTCGAAGACCCTGGTCCAAAATTAATACAATAATAACATCTTAGCAGAAGATATAAGATCATATGCAATTACATATAGCATTCCAAGCGCTTAATTTCTAAAGAAAAATAAACCTCGTAAAACTTGTCGGTATCTGATTTTGACCATTTTCCTCGAGCTGGTTTATTCATGTAGGATTGGTAGTTCAATTTTTTTGCATTTTGTGCATGGTTCTCTGTTCCATCGTTGTCAAATAACCTAGCTTGCTCATCTCTGTAGTCCAAATCATCCATATCTTCTAGTTGAAAGCTTCTGTGCAAAAGATAACATATCAACGAAAAGAATCAAATAAATGCAAATAAAATAATTGAAACTATAGCACTCATAGGTTGAACCTTTAAATTTTAAATTGACTAATGATGTTTTAGATATTTTAATCTTCAACTTAAATTCAGACAAACCAATCAGCCATTTCAAAAAGTCATGGCTTTTAAGCTGCATTTCCAGGTGTGAAATAAAATATCAGGAATGGAATACATAGCACAAAAAAGGCTTTTATGCTGCCAAACCAATCAGGAGTTGTTTTTGGAAGGGTCTTGGCTTATGAAACAAAAATGTCAGCCATAGCACTAGCAGAGTGTGATAGTAGCTTTGATGCAATCCAAAAACTGAAGAATGCAAATAATTACTCAGACGAGCAAGAGCAACATCAATGTCATCTTGAAATAACTTATACTCTATATCTAGATGCATAGCAAAAGTTATGAATTTGGAAAAGCCAAAACGTCTTATAATTTGGAACAGAGGAGTATGAAATACCAAAATATACCCTTTGAAAAAAATAAATATCTAAACATTCTAGCAAAATATGACATATCTGGATGGAAAATTGGAAGGAGTGGTACACTGGTGACTGGTCCGACATGTTCATTTATACCCACCCAAATGCCCCCAAATCTACTTTGGTTTAGATGATATCATGCATAAAGAAATAGAAGAAAAAAAGTAGTATACCTTGTATTAGAGGATGGCCCAGATGGAATCTCTTTGGCTGAAGTCATCAAGAAAATCATGAGAATTAGCCAAAAAGCAAATAAAAACAACAAAATTTGCCACAAAACTCACATTATCGCGCTCTTTAGCTTCTTGTAACAACCTGAGATGTGCTGCACTTAGCTTCATGGATCTATCTCCTCACCACTTTCCAGTAAAGCCTTAACCTCTAAAACAATAAATACCCAAGACACAAGTGTGAAAACTCACAATATGCTAAAGCAAAAAATTGATTTTTTTTTTTTTTTAGCCACCAACCTTTTGTGTCCTATTACGAATTCTGTGGGTTAGCTTCTTCTTCTCAGGCTTCTCTGCCAAATCATCCTTCAAGGTTCTTTTTGCGGCCCGTGAAGACACCTTGCCTTTATTTTTTTGAACTTTCTGCTGCTGTGACTCTTCTACACCATCCCTTGATTTTTTCCTAGCCTCACGCTTTTATTACCAGTAGTGTAATCATCACCACTATCATTATCTTCTTCAGCTAATGAAGGTTCAACACAGTCTTCACCAAAATAATCATCAACAGTGTGATTAGGTATCCCAACTTTTTGCAACTTTTTCCTGCAACGTAGTTTCATAGATGATGTTCTTTCTTCAACATCCGATTTTGGTTGCTGTTCAACAGCATGATCTAGTGGCTCCCCTCATGGTCCTGATCATTTGAATATTGGTCCTCCGTAATAGGATGCTGAAAGAAAGGAAAAATAAAAAGAGAGTAAGGAGAAACCTCGTAGTAGCCATGTAAATATAGATAATTAAATCTTCTAAGCAAAATATACTGACCTTTTCAGCCATCTGCTGAGATGAGTTACTCAAATTTTCATCAGTCAATTTGTCACTACATGAATCGCCAATGTTACCCATCTCAGAATTGGTATCTGTAGGAGTAGCTACCCCAGAAGCATCCAATAGAGCAAAAGATACAGATTTTGATTTACCCTTTTCTCTTCCTACAGTAGGTTGAGACTCAAAAGTAAGTACATTTGTAAATCGAATATTTTTGCTCTTTATGAGAATCTAAGTACTAAGGATATTACCCAATAAAAGGTGAACTATTAACCATGATAAAAATATTCTCTCTGTACATCCCAACATGAATGAGGGCTATGCTATGCAGATAACAAAAAAAACAATTCGAAAAGGCTTCAACTAAGGAACATGTGATACTTTATCTCTTGGTTCCTTAGCTAGATTAAGCAAACTATGAAGGAAGAACAAAATTAACTGGAAATTGATCCTTATAACATATATAATTACATTTTGACGTAGTTAAGCACAATTGATATTACAACAACATGAGGAATTATGTATAGAAGCACAGGGAGAAAACCACAGACCGCACCAGATTAAAACCAGTGCTGTCCAAGACAGACATGTAGGTGCTAAGATGTACAAGAAACCTAGGTCTCATTGCGTTTGGTCGCTTGCAATTCTTGTCATATCTTGAGAAATCAAAACATATATCTGATTCTTGGTTAGAAGCACAAGTATCTCACTGGTCTTACAGACAGTGGCAAAAAGAGAGTAGGAGAGTGTCTCACTGGTCTTACAGACAGTGGCAAAAGAGAGTAGGAGAGTGCTCGTGTTCAGCTGGTGCCTGGGACTATGCGAGCTACTCATAAAAAAAAGTCGCTCACCTTGGACTCTTAGTCCCTTTCCTGGGCAAGCTAGTCATATGCATCTAAGATGATGATCCTATGGTAGATTGTATCAGTTATCACTGTATGTGTGGGTAGTGAGGGTCTTTCTGCCTTCTTGGTTATATATTTTTTCTTCTTCTTAATGAAATGGCTGAGAAAAAAAGAAGAGTTTAATAAGTGGTCCAAAGTTGCAATTTTAGGGGGGTAGGATATCTAGTTAAATAGTTAAGGGGCTATGCATACTTATGGAAATTTCAGTGAGTAAAGTAGACTTATCCTTAAATATTTCGATAGCAAGTGAAGGAAACTAATAAACAGTTAGTTTAGACCTACAAAAACTGTTTCAGCAAACACCACTTGTTTCTAAAACAGCACAGATACAAATTACAGCTATAAAATAGCACTAGTGATCATTGACCTGACCATCTGTGCACAAACACAAGCCTGCATGACAGAGCTCAACGCTCCTCAAGTATTATTGCAATAATAAGCACATATCTAACAAAATTAATTTCAATTCCACTTACCCAGTGAAATGTTACGTCCATTAAAAATAGCCCTCAAATAGTCAAATGTAAAGAACAATGAGGTCATCTGCACCGCAATTTTTAAAAGTACAGGATACACAGTACATCGAAAGAAAGAAGTTTCACCAGTAAAAAGCTGTACCTGGGACTTCACCGACCATTGATTGAGTACCATTGATAGGAGGATTAATTAGTTCGTTGTGATAGTCTAAATCAACAGTTGCATGCACAGCCTATAATATCAATAGCAGTTGATTAAGTAAACTTTTTTACTGTTATATGAAATGTCATAAAAATATTTAATGAAACCTAGTAGAAATAACCTGTGGTGACCAAGCAGCTGGACCGGTGATAGTTTCTTGACCTATAGGTTCTCTGCACATGTCATTGTTGCCGACACAAACTCCAACCATTGGAGCAACAGCAGCAACCTTTTTTTTAGTCACAGCGACCTTGGATGAAGCCTTCCCAGGCTTCGGTTGCAATTTAGGACGAAACTTAGCAATTGTTTCCTCTTGAACTGGCTCCTCAAGGACACTGTCGAGGTTAGCTAAATTGCAATCTATACTATTATCAGTTGCTAATAGTCCTTCAGAATCTGGGATCTGCACACTTTCCTGACTTTTAGGATCCTGTACCTGATCGTCATGGAGTCTTGTCTGAATATTATTGCCCTTTCCATTTTGTGTAACCACATCTACAGTGGAAGCTTCCACCTTTTGGCTAGTCTTCCGAGATTTGGCTGTTTTCTTAAGGGGCTTCATCTGTGCCTTTGGCTGGAACTTTGGAGCTCTTTCCTCTTCAACTTGTGCATCACGCATGTCCCCAAACTCAACTATATCATCAATAGCCTTGCCACGTGAATTGTTGGGTGACACATTGATATCCGAAAACCACCAAGTTTTCTTGGTGTATAGCTAACTTAGAAGGATCATCATTGTGGTCACCATCTTGAGAAATCCTATCTGCAGCAGAAGCACCAGCCAGAGGACCCAGGGAACTGTCAACGATCTTCCGATGGTGTGTCGAGAATACCTTGAGAACCAGCAACAGTATCAAGTGACTCACTACCAGGGCACGTCAAGGATGTCCCTTCTTGGCTGGTGAGCTCTTTAGAAGAATTGAGTTGATTTAAGGCTCCTACTTTCCTATCTCCAGTTTCTACAGTAGGATTAGGCGCTGCAGATCTGGATGACAGAGCTGGTTTTCGGGGTTTGGGCCGTTGCTTGGGACGGAACTTTGCAGTAGTCTGAACTTCTTCTGCAACATCAAGAATATTGTCGGTTGGCCTCATCATCAATCATCTGTGTGACCGTTGTGGTCTACAGCAGCTATCTTGAACTTTGAGTGCCACTGAAAGCCTGAAAGGGACATTGCAGATTTAGGAAGCAGCAATGGGGGCAAACATAGAATCAGACAAGTAAAAAGGAAATAAAATCCTTAGGGCCTGTAGAGTTAGGATTGGGTATTCAACCAGAATGTACTGGAACTTAACATAAATTTGAACTAAATACACAACTACCAAATGAATGCCCCAGTGCAAAGAGCCTTTAATGGAACCAATAATTTACAAGGACTGGAAGCGGAGATTAAGGAAACTATGGTGCAACATCACGTGTGAGTAACGGTGGAGGTCAAAATGGAGGACAACTGGCAGTGATATAACTAACTAAACCGCAGCAAAAGTACTCAATGACAACAATGGATACAGGGCTACAGCAGAACAGACAAATAAAATTCAGGAAAGTTTTGGGCCAATACCCGATTGGTTTACAAAGACCCTCAAAAAGCCATATAGCATCATCTGCAACATATCCATTCCCCGATTCTCAATTGTTTCAAAGATGCCCCAGTCAGCAAATACTCAATGTTATACTAACAAAATACTAGGCGCTAGGCAGGCAATGAGGCTCTGCCTATATACCACCTAGGCGTTTGTACTTTCTGCATACGGCTATAGTGATGTTATTAAATTAAATAATAAATAGAGGAAATTTGGCGTGTTAGCTTAAATAACATGACATTATCATGCATCCTTGAGTTTCAAGGAAATAGTTTGTCTTTTCCCACCTCTGATTCATGTCACTTTTATAGCTTTTTCTTTCTTTATTTAAACCGCTTCAGCGTTCATGACCTTTCATGCAGGTAAAAATCAAGCGCACAGCGCTGCTTGGGTTTAAAGTTTAAACTGTTTATAAGTAGTCCAAGAAATGTGCACTAGCACTTCAACAGTGATGGATCAACGCTGCGTGCATAAATGCATAAAAAGAACATCGATGGGTTGGGGCACCATGTATGTAACTCTAATGGAATGCAGAGAAAAGACGTGTTGTTGAATTTGCCAAAACCCCAACCCCTCAGGCAAATGGATACATCCAATCAAAAAGGAAGCTAGCTGGGTTTATTTAGGGCTTATCAGTGCCACAAAAGGAATCGAATCAACCACTGCAGGAGGTTGAGGACTGAGAGTGAAGAACGGATATGCACACCTGCTGGCTGCTGCTGCCGATTCGTAGGCGGAGGCTGACCTCCGACCTCCGGCTCCGGCTCAACGAGGCAGATCTCCGACCTCCGGCTCAACGTGCGCAACTGCGGAGGGCGGACGGTGCGACGGCCACGAAGTAGGCCGTGGAGGTGTCGGTGGCGGCAGTGGCTCCGGTGGCCGAGCAGGCGGCGACGGCGGTGGCAGCCAGAGGGGCCCGGGCGGCGACGCGGAGGTCGGTGGGAAGCCTTCCCTCCGATGCGTCGACCACTCCTGCGGTTGCTCCTGGGGAAGGACGGAATCAATCAATCAATCAATCAACCGCGTCTTCTGGAAGGAAAGTACGTCGAACGAACCCAAGGAAACAGACCGCCGGGAGAAGCGGAGAGGGGCAGAGCGCGACCTGGCAGCGCAGGCAGGGGAGGGAGGGCCAGCCGGCCGGCCGGCGGGCGGGGGGCTGGTGCGCCTCGGACGGAGCGACGGCGGAGGCAGGAAGGCTTGTGCTCCTCGGCGAGGCGGCGGCGGCGGAAGGGAGTGTGCTCCTCGGGCGGCGATGCGGCGACCGAAGGGGGCGGGGGCCACGCGGCAGGGAGTGGTGGAGGGAGGAGAAGGCGGCGGGGGCAGGGCGGGGCGGCAGGGAGTTGCTGCTGTGCGCCTGTGCCGCTGTGCGTGCGCGCGTGGAGGAGGTGGAGGCCGTTCCCGGATTGCGCTGACTGCTGGGAAAGGCCCATCCATCCCAAAGCCCAAATGTTCCGGGGCCCACTTTAGGGGAAAATAAATGTTAGTACTAGTTTTTTCATACAAATTTGATCAAATTTTAAATTGTTTCACTTCTCCAAAGTCAATATTGCATCCTTCCTTTTACGGATGGAGTGCAGAGGAAAATAGAATATGACAGATGAGACTTCAGGGACCCAAACCAAACACCACCTTAGTACAGTGTGCTAAACTTTTGATCTCCCTGTTTTTTTTTGAAACGATTTTGATCTCCCTGATGGAGTATGTATTACAACACTGATATGCATAGTAGCCAGCGCCCAGCCATAACATATTTTACATCTGTCACTACTTCCAACTACACTAGGCCAGTACAAACTGTTCAACGGCGTGAGTGCCTATAAAGCCCAAGTATGACGAATTGACTCCGTATGGCGTATGTACAAGATCAAAGGCCACGCCCAATAAATCATGTGCTCGTCGTGTTGGTTAAGTCAGATTAGTATCTTTGCACTCATGTTCAGCTGCGAAGATATGCCCATGGCCCTTGTGCCGTCCCTATCCTGGAAGAACAGAACAAAGAGCGGTAAAACATTGTTAATATATGCGTACTAAAACACAGCTGGCTTGTGTTTTGGGGAAGGAAAACGAAAAAAAGATAAGGATTGGTGGTGTTTTTTCATGTCCAGAATGTAACCCATACTCTATACATTGGTCAATGGCCACGCCCACACACAGATTTGCACTGTCCAGTGACCAGCTTGACCACATAGGCATTATGTTTACCCACTGCCCCGGCCTTCACTGGAGGTCATAAATAGGCTGACTCCACCCTTAGAGCAATCAGCTAGAAAATCACGATCTCAGAGGGATCACTGGAAAATTGCCACTGATTCTCACTTTCTAACTTTGTCTAGGTTATAGAACAGTTAGTTTTGTAACTTGAGACGTGTTTGGACAAACTCTAACTCATGCCTCAGTGTTTCACTTTAAATGTGACAAAGTTGTATTTTAGGTGACTAATTAAGAATAGGCGTGACAGGTTTCAGCTTTTATGTTAAACTGCATATGATTTGAAGCATTCATGACCAAATAAAATGTTGGAATTATTGAATAGTTTTACCTCCAAAATCCAGCAAACATACGGAGGCTCATGTAGATCACCAAAGCTATCCAGATTCCAATGAAACCACTATAACTTCCAAGAGTGAGGATGCAAGTGATACTGACAATGGCAACAAGGACCTGAGGATACAGGATTCAGTAAAATTCATAAGAAAAAAAAGTTTTAAAAAGAATACAGGACAACTAGAAGAACAAAAGTTTGTCAACTTGCCATTGAATAAGCAGCATATCCAAAATCTGATGCTCCATAATTGATACCATCAAAAAACAAAAGCCAAAGCATTGATTGGTTGAGTAAGGCAGACAAACTGCACAAAAAAAAAAAAAACAAATAGTTTAGATAAGTATTTTAAGAGATACTAGGCTTGCATGCAGATTTTCTCTTAATGTGTCTCGGGAAGCATGCAGGAGTGGAATAATGACAACAAAAACACAAAACATCATGAATTCATGAGTGTTTTGAAATAGCCTCCATTTTCATGTACAAATGACAGAAAGTAGTAATGTAGTGTTCATTTCAAGCCATAAACTATACCAACACGATAATATGAAAGAATAAAAGAAATAATGTGAACCTAACAATAGGATATGAAAGCTTAGACTTGCCACTCTTAACATTCAGCATAGAAACCATACCGGTATTGCTATGTAGATATGATGCAGTACATCCTGATCATCCGTGAATAATCTAGATCCTATGCGCAGACCAATACCAAGAAATATGCTTAGGAGAAGTCCCAAGACCAAAGCCAGCTGCAAAATAAGAAATACTTCTCTAAGGCCATGGAAAATGTGTCAAATAGAAAATCAAGATATATAACATACCTGCAAGATACGAGAAGCTGTGGCAGTGGCCTTTGGATAGTCCTTACGAGCAAATGCACTTGCAAGTATAGCCTGTTGAAATTTGATTCCAATTTAGAGAAATAAACCAAAAGATAAGATGCATCTGGGAAACCCTTTGACAATCATATTAAAGAAGGTTAACGACCAAGGGAAACAAAGAGTTCCCTTACCTGTCCAGCAAAAGCCAATCCATCAGCAAGAAGTGAGCAAGCCAACCAGGTTTGCAAGCAGATCTGGAATGCAGCCATTGGAGTTGAACCTCGTCGTGCGGCCATTGATGCAGATAGTGTCACACAACATGTTGCAGCAATAACTCGTGCAAGTAAGAGAAAACCTGAAGTGTAAAAAGAGAATATCTCAATACAATATTACAATCAATATGTGATTTAAAAGGCTGAGAATTCCTTCTTCAATAGAAACTAAATGATAAAGCAATATTATGGAAGGAGAATCATAGATTCACAGCTGAGATGTAAATAAGAGGAAAACAAATTGTAATGACAATGTTAACAGGTAAATGGTTCATTTGTAGTAATCATGCAATGAGCAAATTTCAGTAGTACACAGTACTGTAGCCAGTATATTAAGAAGGCGTATGGTACAATCTTCTAAAGTGCAAAAGAGTATCGTATCTTAGTTGGAGTCAACAGTCAGGTGTAATAGAAATAACTTACCATTTTTAAGAAATCGGCCAAACTGCAGATGTTTAAAGCTAGGTGGCAACAAATCAACATGCAGGCTTAATCTCCATAAGAGTATGGATGCAATGAAATATCTGCAGAATGTTCCACCATACACTATCACAAAAGATAGAGCACAAGAATCATAAACTTTTGGATGTATGTGCCTTCCGTCTCGACAGGGAAAAAGCAGAAGGTATGTACGTACTGTGATATAACATGAGCAATGGCGGCACCACTAACACCATATTGGAACACAAATATAAATATTGATCCAAAACTATATTGATCGCATCTCCAGCCACTGATCGTCATAAAAACAGTATATTAGACACATGAGCAAAACTAGACATCCTTCTGAGAAACATGCCACAAACCATTAGCATTCTATAACAATTCATGTAAATGACTAAAAATATGGTCAACTATCAAATGTTATTGTGAATAAATTGCAGTCAATGGGTTTCATCTCTAGTCTACCCCAACTAGCTTGGGACTAAAGGCTATGTTGTTGATGTTGTTGTTGTTGTAATGTTGGACGCCGTTTGAAATATGGATTGAAAAGAATGTACTAAAAATATTGAGAGCAATGCTAAGAGCATTGGAACCTACTGTTATTTGAGAAATGGAAAAGGTTCAGTTCACTCCTCTCAAGTATAGGCATAGCTCAGTGTAATCCAGATGTTCACATTCTGGTAACTTGACATCCGAAACCAGTTTGCTTGTAGTTTTATGGCATCAACTTATTTTAAGGTCAAATTGCACATATGAGCTGCTATGTCACCCCAGCTTACTATCATCACTAAGTCAAAGAACCCTTCTCCCTACATCTTTTTCTTCAATCTGTCTCTCTTTGTGTTACCTTCCCCTCTACACAAGGACTAGGCTCCAGAGAGATTTTCTTGTTTGCATGTGTTGCATACAACACACATCACCAAGCCATCCCATATCTGTGTGGCATGATGTCTGCACACTGCGTTCCTCCACTAGACGTCCCTGACATTTCTTCAGCACCATGTTTTGTAGTGAGGTAGTTGTCTGTGGGTTGGGACTCGGGAAACATAGATAAGTTCACCTCAGCCCATATGCCAATGCCATTCAGCAAAACTGAATGGTACAGGTTTTTGTGATGGCAGACCACTTTCAAAACTAGCATTAATGGGGAAATGGTCCGTAAGGAAATGTGGCAAATCAAATATCAGTCATGATGGGAGTAAAGTGGAAGATTTCTTGTAGAATTTAATTTGCCAAGTGTATATGGTTTACTATCTAAGAAATGAAATATTATTATACCAGTTGCATATAGAGGCGTCTTTTGTGTCCTTAAATCCGCGAAAAAACTCCTTGAGTTGCCAGAGATAACAGGACGGCAGGAGCACCAAGAGATCTGAGAACCAAGTACTGCAATGCGGGCTTCATCATAGTAGAATCCTGTTCAAAAATAGTCCTTCAATGGAAAAGGCAACCGCTTGTAGGGAAAATTAACAAAAGGTAAGCCCCTAATCCTAACAGATTCTTCATAGAATTTTCAAGATCTTCACAGCCTTCAACAATTATACTGATGATGATATGAGCCTACTGTATTGCAACAGTTTCTTACCACTAAACAGAACTACAAGAACAAGTATATTCTCTGAAGTTTTCTACACTGGATGTTTTAGCAACCTAAAAGAACATTTATTTAGCTAGTAAATTTGTTTAGTTAGTTAAGTAAAATAAATGATAGCAGTGACCTCCATTAAAATAAACTTATAAACTTTTATTTGTTGCTATAATTTCAGAATTATAAGGAAAACCATTGTGCTATCACTTATGTTTTTTTTTATGAAGCAGGCTAAAGAACATTAATAGACAAGAAGGAATAAAGAATTACCGTGTTACACCCATGTAGCCTAAGATAGGTTTTGCAGAGAGCACAAGCAGTAGGGTTTCAAGTAGGCCAAGCACCCCACCAACTAATAGTGCTGTAGAAACTGATGGAATATTTTTCCTCTTTTGCTCAACACTGACCTCACATGAATCAGTTTCAAAAGATGATGTGCTTGTAGTGGCACTAGCCCCCTGCGAGTAGATTTTGAAGTGTCACGAAAAATATGTACTGGCCATGTGTCCATGTTTTTAAGAAAAGATCACCTTCAGGAGAAATCAGTTCTTCCATTTCACTAACAGAAACATTGCATTCATTTCCTTCATTTGTTTTGTCTTTGTCTCTGCCATTGGACAGAGCATCCTCCTCAGCAACAAAAAAGATGTTGTGACACTAACAAGGGGGAACACTGCAATTCTCGAGACTTGATTAAAGACAGCTATTGATACACCTACAGCTCCAAGTTCAACCGACCTGGTTATCACAAATGAAAAATATCAGAGCAATCAAAATACCTGTATAACAGAGTAACCAAGCTTCCTGTGAAAACATCTAAGAGAATCACACTACTTATGTGGACTTCATTTAGCACTGAATGACCAGGCTCAGTGGGAGTCCAAGGCAGTTAGAACTTAGAAGGGATAGTTGACTAGATTAAGAAACTGAGGGAGTCCTATGGTAGAGCAGAGTAAGTAGCCCAATAATTAAGCTAAGGTGAGTTGAGGTTAAATGTCAAATATCCTAGTTTGGTTTATACTGTTGAGCTATGCAGAAGATTAAGGAAGAAAGGATGTCTATTTTCCCCAGTCTCCTCTAATTTCTGTATTCTATCACCACAGTTCTCGAGTTAGAGACACACATACTCCCTGCTTGGTCGTACCTTTTGCAGCAATGCACGCTGACTGCACATATGCTTTTCCTTTGATTCAAGGCATGGCAATATTTATTCGTGAAAAAACGCCAGGACTCTAGTGAAGCCTTCTTGTGATGACGTGAAATGGAAGGAGGGCATGTCATATCAGTCGGTGGCTATCATGGCTCAGCTTAAACAGATGTGAACCAATAGACATAGTCTTTGTGTTTGACAAGAATAGAAAAAAAGATGTGCAGACAGTAAGCCCCTTCATCATTGAATAAATTAGCATTGAGCAAGCAGGTGCAGAGCATGGTACTTGTCGCGAAGTCTCCAATCTTAGCATATTCCTAAGGATTACTTTTTACTGCTATACTATTTGTTGGTTGCTGCAAAGTCTCCAATCTTAACATACTCCTATAGTCCTATTTTTTACTACTATACTATATTTTGCTAGTCGGGAGTTACGTGGATGAGCAGGTTTAGGACGGGCGCCTAGAGACTTGGAAGAAACGGGGGACACGGCAAGAGCAAGAGCAAACCTATGTGGCCGATGAAGGCGGTGTCGACGAGGGAGGCGACTGGGTCAGCCATGAGCGCGAGCGCACCGGGCACCGCGATCTTCATGATCTCCTGCCCGAGCTCGTCCCATCTGAAGGCAAGCCTGAAAAGACGGGGAAGCGCGCGGGGGCATGAACAACAGGTGAAAATTAAACAGCAAGTTACAGCGAGCGCCCTGCGCCCCAGCATGGCCATGGATGAGCGGCTCACCTCGCGTCCCGGAGGAACACGCTAAGCGGGTGGTGATGGTGGTGCTCGCCGCCGCTTTCCATGGCGTCGGCGCTGCGGTCGAGGAGGAGGAGACTCTCCCTCTGCTCGTGTCATCGTCCAGTCCACACGCACACACAACAAGCAGGTGGATGGAGTGGACGGAATCGGAAGGGGATGGAATGGAATCGGGTCCGGAATTCCTGGTGGGTGGTGGGTAGGTCGGTGGATGCCACGGGGAAGGCAATATGTGAGCGCCTATGGGGGCGACGGGACGGGGTAGCGCCGCCCGCCGGGGCGCCGGGACCGGGCTCAGATGGCGCCTCCCCTGCGGTGGACACGTCGTGCAGGGGTAGGCTGCGTCTGGGTCACCTTCCGTCCGGAATGGTATCTGCTACTGTATTCGGTCGTCGTCAACGAATCCCAAGCGGAGAGGGTCCTTCGTGCCCAAGGAGACGGGCGGTGGTGTGGCGGCGTCGCTTACGGCGGCAACCGCATGGTCGCCGGTGGTTCGCCGCCGCTTCCCACCGGCTCCGGCCAAAGGAACGGACTCCTTGCACGCCCAGCCCAAGGTACGTGGGCCGTGGCGGCCCGCTCCATCCGTTGACGTAGGCTTCGGAAAACGAAAACAAAAGGTCCATTTGATGTCCAACGTTTCACACCCGAGTCTTATTCGCCTCCTCTCAAATATTAAAAACGGTTTTACAGACTTCTTCGACTTTGAAATTGGAACGCTAAAAATAGTTCGAACTACTACTTTAATTTCAAAATACAATATATTTTGACTTGTCCCAAGTCAAATTGACTTGGATTTAACCAAATTTTTAAGAAGGAAAAGTCCACATTCCCTCCCCCAACTATCACGAAGTTCACTTTTCCTCCTCAACTCTAAAACCGGACAAACCACCTCCCCAACTTTTCAAACCATGCATTTTTCCTCCCTCGAGCGGTTTCGAGGACGGTTTTGCTACAGTAACCGCAGGTTGCTACAGTAACCGTAGGTTGATACAGTAATCGTAGGTTGCTACAGTACCAGCACGTTTGTCTTTTTCCAAAAAAAAAATCGGTTGAATCTTTGAAAAATCATAGTAAATCATAGAAAAATCATAAAATAAAAAAATCCGGTTTTGTTGGACTCCACGTGAGTAGATCTACACAGTGAATATACAGTATGGTATACTTTAGTTCGACAAAATAATTATAGAAGCCGGTTACGAATTATTTTAATTAATTATATATTCACCTTATAGAACTTTGTACTAAAGCATATCATATTAAATATTCACTGTGTAGATCTACTCATGTAGAGTCTAAAAAAATTGAATTTTCTATTTTATGATTTTTTGTGATTTGCTATGATTTTTTTCAAGATTCAAATAAATAATAAAAAGAAAAAGACAAAATTTTCGTAGCAAAAACTTTATACTAAAGCATATCATATTATATATTCACTGTGTAGATCTACTCATGTGGAGTCCAACAAAACCAGATTTTTTATTTTATGATTTTTCTATGATTTACTATGATTTTTCAAAGATTCAACTGATTTTTTAAAAAAGACAAACGTGCCATTACTGTAGCAACCCACGGTTACTGTAGCAAAACCGCCTTAAAAACCGCTCGAGGGAGGAAAATGCATGGTTTGAAAAGTTGGAGGAGGTGATTTGTCCGGTTTTGGAGTTGAGGGAGGAAAAATGAACTTCTGATGATAGTTGGGAGGAACGTGGACTTTTTCCTTTAAGAAAACCAACCGAGAATATTGGGCCTGCTTGCTTGAGCTTAATGAGAGTCTGTGGGCCTGTGGCTGTTTCAAGTTTTTTTTTTTTTTTTTGAGACATGGCTGTTTCAAGTATTTGCTACAGTACATCCTAGTTATTTGTTGTTGCTGCTGCAACCAGCACCCCTACACCCAATTATCATATCAAAATAACATTAGTATATATCTTATTAAACTGAATTTTATATTTTATCTGTTTCATTGAGGTCATATATGTTAATACTTTTTTATAAATATGGTCAAACTTGATGCTCAAAAAAATTTGGTCAAACTTATAATAGCTTGTCTTTGGACAAACTCAAAAAGTCCAATCCATTTTATTCTAGGAAAGGAATATGTTGGTAGTCATAGAGTTTTATAAAATAAAATAAAAATCAAAAATAGTTGCTAAAACTTTTTTTTTTTTTTCACGAATGCGCACGTGTGCGTATCTTTGTATTAAGAAGAAGCGAGTTTATGTACAAGAGTTGCTAAAACTTTAACCAAATACTTTGTATAGAAAAGTTATGCAAATAAGATCCCGAATTTGATTTATTAGGATAAAACAAATGTGACTTTGTTTTAGCTCAAGAAACATTGAAATCCACACATCATTCTCTATCTTACTATATATATAATATTGCTATTGGAACTATGCATTTGAGTTTTATATGATCTTCTTTTTGGTGTTTATTTGTTAGTACTATATGGAGCGGACTGTATGTACTAGGTCAGGATCGAATTCAAGATGTCCAGTTTTGGGAGCGCTATTGGAGCGTGAAAACTTTTGAACCCGTGGATGGTCCACACCCTGCTGCACTGTGGATTGTCCGTGAGTCACGCCGTAAGTGTGAATACAGTCGTTGGTTTGAACGGCAGAGTGGCAGACCATTATAGGTAAGAGAAAGGCACCAAGATGATTTCCAACGAAGTGCACGAATTTGGCGATCTGTTTATCAAGCACATTTAAATAGTGTTTTTTCAAAAAGTTTTCGTGATCTTGGAACGCTTATATACTACTAATTTGATGTTTATGAACTCTGTTGAAACTCCTAACCGGAGAAGCCGTGTCAGCTTCTGTTGGTTCTTGGAGGCTTCTCTGCGTTCTGCCAAGAGGTACGCGCACAGTATCAGCGCGCACGGCCAAGCACGTTCCTTCCTCGGGGAGTTGGACGCATTGGTACTCACCATGTCATGCATGCCGATGCCATCATGCAAGCTGATCCAGGCGTCCAGCCACAGTTTCAAGTTTCAATTCAGCTTGAATGCAAACGGATTCAGGCATCGTTTCAAGTTCCAAACAACTGGGAAGACGATTCCGACGATGGCCGTCGTGCGAGTCGACGATCGGCTGGCATGCCATGGACCGTCCGCGTTCTGGTTCGGGGTTCCAGTCTGAATGCCGCCGACGATGTCCATCCGATCGATCCGCGGCGGCGCACGTAGGAGACGCCGTTCTGACACCTCCGGCCGTCCGTGTCCGACAACCACACCGCCGTCACGTCTGATCGCCGGACTGTGTTTTACAAATGTCACGCACGCTCACTCTGCAGAGAGCAGAGATGCACATGCCGTTGGTCCATTCTGGCACTGACCGGTCAACACGCATGCGCTCCTCAGACGATGCCAGCAGCGGCCTGGACGTTGCGGTGGCCGCGGATGCCTGTCGCGTCCCTCTTGTCGCCACCTACTTCCACCCCCATCTCACAATTCTATCTTCTTCAGCTCAGTCAGCTCCCAGTCCAGACCTGGCCACACACAGCAGCACAAGCAAATAAAACCAACCAAACTCAACTCCCAACTGGTGACTGGTGGGGTGTTTGTTTACTTCATTCATCCCAGACCGGCATCCGTTTGTCGTGATCAATCAGGCATTGATCCAATCCATCGATCCCAAATCGGAACAGGACAAGCAAGACGACAGCTCAAGCACGCACGCAACGCAAGTTACTCACAGCAACAGCTCTCTCACTCTTCTTCTTTACGAGTCCCACTTGCTTGTTTCTTTGCTGTTGGAGCTGGTGATCAGATGCCAGTCAGTTCCGGACGAATCAAAACCGGCTGCTGGCCGGGTATTTGTATACTCATCCATCCATCCATCCATTCTTTTCAATTCAATTCAATTAGAGCAAAGGCTAAGCTAATCATGGCCATGATTACATGAGCCATGCTACTACTACTAGTCTACTACAAGTATCTCAGCTTCTCTAGATGAGGAAAAAGGCCAAACCCCTGCTTTTGCCGCATCAGCGTTTGACCGACCGGGGAATCTTGAGCTTGAGGGCAGAGCTAAAGCGACCCTTGGCTGCTTGCTTGCTCGCTTTACCAATTCTCGTGTCCAAATCACTCTCTCGATCGGTGCTGGTTTGGTTGCTGTTATCGGACCTGATGAAAGGTACACGACAGCAGCAACCAAATTCAGTTGCGCGTGCTCCCGCTCTTCAGCAGCTGGCCAGCTGTTCGTATGGGGAGTTGGAATGAAGAAAGGGGGTACAGTAAGCGTGCTCCTTGCAATCTTGCATTGCTTCTGAAATTTGGACCTCCCCTTCTGATTTTCAGCTAGTGGTTTATCTCCCCTATTGTACGACCTCTTCGGAACACCGCAACATTACCTGAATCCTTTTTTTTTTTTTGTGTGTGTGTGTGTTTGTAAAACTGAAATTTCAGCATTACAAACTGCTGAGTGATGAGTGAAACTGCAAAATTACAGCATTATTCCGGTAAATTATCTGAATCTTGCATTCAGGTAAAACTGAAATTTCAGCATTTGAGTAATTCTATGAAATTTCAGCGTTATTCCGGTGAAATAGGCTCTCATCACTCAGCAGTTGTTTCCTGTGAGCTTGAGAGTCTATGTGAATTGTGAATAGAGTGACCCCACTTGGTACAATTGCAGTGACTTGCATTACAACAACTCCATTACAACAGCCTCCGACATTCCACTAGAGGAAACCAGACAAAGGAGGCATAGCTGCTGGCTGCTGCCCCTCTCTACACAGGCCTTTGCTCAGATTGCAAATCACTCACTCTCCACTCGGGTCCAAACCCAAATCACCTTGTTTCCCTTGCAAGCTACTACACCTAATCAACCAAACCCACCGCCCTCACCTCCCTCTCTTTCCAGATCCTAAAATGATAAAGCAAGATTAGCCACATCTGGGATAAAGCAAGATCACCAACATCTGGACTCTTTGTCTGCCCCAGGGTACAACAAAATCCACAGTACCACCAGCACAAAGCATCCCTCACACATTTTTTCTCAGATCCTAAAAAATTCATAGTACTAAGATTAGCCAGACACATTTCGGCAAGAAAGCATCCAACGGATTTGGGCAGGAAAGCATCAGTCACTCTCATTCTTCAGAAGAGAACACAAGGACAGACAAGAAAGAGTGAAGGAGCAGAGGTTAAGGAAAGAATGCTGTTTTCACAGAGAGACAGAACAGCGGCGCCGGTACGGAATTACAGATCACGAATCGTCCTCTCCTACTATTACTACAAAGGCAGGCTTGATGAATGCACTCACTACACGCTTCTTCTACAGCTACTAGTACTGACAGCAACGAATTTGTCTATGTACATGGGCTACACAAATCCCTACTGCTAATCATCCTGCTCCACCGTCCATCCATGGCGTCGGTGCCGTGCCGGTTCCTGGATCCGATCACCGACGACGACCTTCCTCCTGACTCCAAACATCATGCCAGCCTGACACCAACTTCACCCTGCTCTAATCTTTCATTCACTGTTCGTTCATGGCGTCGGTGCCGGTTTCTCGATCTTGTATGTACACAGCACAGCAATGGCGTCTCTCCCCGTCCATGTGTTCTTGGACCCGAGCACACTCCTCTCCTCTTTCACGAGCAGGACTTGATGAGGCCGAGGTTGTACAGGTTCCTCTTCACGAGGTTGCCAAGGTAGACCAGCCCAAGCCCGCCGACGCCGCCATGGTCACGGCCGCCAGGCCCGTCATTATCCTTTGGGGAACACCTGCTGCGGCCGGGGCGGCTCCTCGCTCACGACGAGGCGGTCCATGCCGACCCTCTCCCTCACGGCGTCGATGGCGCTCTGGTCCGCCGCCTTGCCGGCCGCGTCGGTCACGTAGAACACGTTCGAGGCCAGGTCGCCCTTCGTCGACACCTCCGCCTGCGCGCGACGACGAGCAGCCCGTTCTCCCGGAACGTCCGCGTCACCTCCGACAGTAGCCCCGGCCGGTCCGGCGTGCACAGCTCCAGCCTGACACCCTGAATCGAGGAGATTCAGAAACCAATCAAATTAGTTTCAGAGAAACAAAAAGATTCGATTTCGATGCCGACATTAGCAGCGAATCGTATCGTGATCGTGTAATCGATGATCGAATTCAGCTCAATTACCTCGAGCGATCTCCGTTCTATGGCGGCTTGGAGGCACTGTCCGAGCCTCTCCCTCTCGGCCTCGGACCGGATGTGGCTCCCGTCGGCACGACGGATGTAGAACTCCTGCCGCGCGCGGTCACCGGCGGTGTCGACGGTGCCGTGGAACACGACGTAGTCCATGTCGTGAAGCGTGCACCCACGTCGAACAGGAGCTTTGGCCGGTCGCGACACTCCACGGTGACGACGGAGTAGCCACGCTCGGCCCAGCTCTGCACGGACACGGCCTTCGTGGACAGTGCGTCTGCGTGCGCAGACGACGACGACGGCGCGAGGTCCGCGGCCATGAGCTGGTGAAGGCGACGGTCGGCGTGTGCGACGCCCGACGCCGGAAGGGCAGCCACGGCGCCCGGAGCAGCTTCCCCGTCGCCACGGAGGAGGTGACCGAGTCGGGCAAGGATGCGCGCGACGCGGTCGCCGTCGTCGGCAACGGCCACCTCCTCGCCACGGAGGAAGACGACGCACGCGAGACGACCACGGTGCGTCCACGCGCGTGCGTCCACCACGCTGCACTGCATGTCGGCGAGCACGGCGAAGACCTCGGAGAGCAGGCCGGTGCGGTCGGCGCCCGTGAGCTCGAGCGCCGTCAGCCCGGCCCCTGCTGCGGCTTCGACGAGCGCCGCCGACGCGGGACGACGACAGGTCGGCTCGTTGTTGTTCCATGTGCCCAGAGATTGTTGGATGTAGGTGATGACGCTGTCGTCGGTGAGCTTCCGGCCCAGACGGTCGGTCACGTGGAAGACGTCCATGAACCAGTGGCCGTCGGAGGAGATGTAGGCCTTGTTGATGGACAGGTCGAGGTCCGCGAGAACCTGTACCGCCTCCAGAAGCACCCCTCTCTTCTTGGCGCTGTCCACCTGCAGCACATCAGAGCAGAGCATCACAAAGTCAGGCACCAAGAACCGGAGGAGACGGACGGGGGAACGGTGGTCGACGGCGGAGGGGAGGCGAGGCGGCTCACCTGGACGAGGGTGGCCGTGGGGCAGACGGCATTGTCGATGACGACGCGGGGCATGTTCATCCGGATGACAAGCTTCTCGTACTCATCCAGCCACTCCATGTCTCTCTCTCTCTCGCGAGCTCCGCCTTGGCTTGCTAGCTTGCGTGTTGCTGGCAGTCTGCTGCAGGCTGCTAGCACGGGCAGGCGCGGCGGCTGTATATAAAGCGCGCGGCGGCGGCGAAGGGAACAAGGTGGAGGGAGGGGCGGAGGACGACGCCGACGCTTCGGCGAGATCGCCCGCGGGGCTTGGATGGTTCCCACGCGCGCTTTGGCGTGGCTCTTCTCGCCTCGCCGCCTTGTTGTTGGTGTTGGCTACCGATGGCTGCTGCTGCTGTGTGTGAGCTAAGCAGAGCTGGAATTTGGAATTTGGAATTGGGCCTTGTTTAGATGGCTAAAATTTTTGCTCCGTATGTCACATCGCATTAATCGTGAAGACGCGTTTCGTTTGTTAGTGGTAAATATTATCCCACCATGGAGAGAATCTCAAAAAAAAAAAAATCGCCTCGCAATGTACATGTAAAAACTGTGTAATTAGTTATTTTTTTATCTATATTTTATACTTCCAAATATATATCTTTTGATGTATTTAATGTGATGTGATGGAGAAAAGTGGGAAAAATGTTAAAACTTTAGCCATCTAAACAAGGCTTGGAATGCGTGGGCGGGTGGGAATGGACGAACGGGCCGGGCGCGCGGATTTAAGAGAGGTGGAAGAAGTGGGTTGGAAGGGAGCGTGGTGGGTCCCGCGTGGCACATGCCGAGGCGACTGGGGCGACTGGGCGACGGCTCGTGGGAGCCAGGTGGGTCGCCACGTGGAGAGCCTCCGTGCGATGTGCATCTTCCTTGCCCACGCATACGGACTGGGGAGGAGTAATTAACTGATGTGTTTAGTTTTTATAAACGAAATGTGCAAATAAGGAAACTGGCAGGACAGTATTTTTTTGTTCTTTTTGTTGCAAAAACGCACTTAGGGATAGCAATGGCTAATTGTTACAAATCAGCCAAAATTGGATATAGTCTACTTAAGAGAGGAGGATAATATGTGAGTTGGTTTATTAACCAAGTCTGTAACTAATTGTAAGCTACAGTAAACAATTTGTAATTATTAGGCTACAGTAACCAAATGGAATGAGGATCGTAGTTTTCATGGGCTACAAGCTTAGGGGCGGGACGGGGTTCGGGGGTTTTTCTTGGCGGTAAAACCGAGTTTTCTTCCTAAATAACAATGCTGGATGGAGCAGTCTTTCCCTACCCAATCGAGTTTTTTTTAATTACTGTACTGATGAAATGTCGAATCTCTTCAGTTATCAAAAAAAAAAAAACAATACTACAGTACACTGAGGTACCAATGGCAGTACGAACAAGCCGGCATTCGATGGTTTCAAAGAATTAAAAAGAAACAAGTGGCGTTTCAAATTTCTACTACTAGTGCCAGTCCTGCAAGAAAAATCTTTGTTTATCGGACGGAAATGTACGTAACGCACCGATCACGTACTCCCACCCGTCAGAACGGCCAGCTGGCGCCTGGCGCGGCGGGTCCCACGGGACGGGAGGCTCGCGCAGTTGTCTCTGCGCATCACAGCTGTTGTCGTGGCGGGCGGGCCAGCCAGCCGTGGGCCCTGCAGTGCCCCGGCCCGGCCGCCGCGCGCCTTTTCTGCCGTCGTTACGGGGACTCTTGCCTGTCGATGCGGTGCGGTGCGGCGCGGCGCCGATCGAGTCAGCCAGCAGCTGCCACGGCCGGTGTGCCGCCGGCAAGCCACCGGCCCTGGAGCAGGGTTTTTTATACCGGTCGGTTTCCGCAGGAAACCGCGGTTACCGACTTACGGTCCGGCCCGTATCCGGACGGCCGTAAAAAGATTTGAAATTCAAAATCTAAAAATTGAAAAAAATCGTGGAAAAAATACTGTAAAATAGTTTGCGATTTATAGAAGCCAACGGTGCAACATTTTTCAAATTTGAGTTCGTTTGGTATAAAAAATTTGAATTGAAGTTTGAAAAAAAAAAAAAAAACCGCCCAAACCGATCAAACCGGGCGGTTTTTAATTTATACCGCTCAAACCGGCGGTATAAATTAAATACCGCTTCGGTAAACCGGATTTTACCGATGAACCGGAAAATTTGAATTCATTTGAATTCAAAAAACAAACCGACCGTGAATCGCCGGTTTCACCGCAGAATCGTCCGAAATCGAAACCGGACCCCGCGGTTTGGTTCAACCGGTCGGTAAAAAAAACCCCTGCCCTGGAGGCCCGCCGGAGCAGCAGCATCAACAACTGCACCGGCAACCTTTTTTTCGGAGCTTCCAATGCTCCTTTCCAAGGCTTTAATTTCCTTTTTTTTTTTCTCCACCAGGAATTGGTAGTGGTTTCCGTGGTGGATGTTTGATCGGACGGAAGTCACGGAACGGACGGTGGTTGAGACAAAGCATGCAGGGGCAGCATGTTGTCTGGATTATTGCCGGATTTGGAACGCTGCCCTGTCTTTTTGGGTAAGCTCGTTCGGAAGAGACAAACGGGCAGAATTCCGGTCGAATATGCTACCGCACCGAGCTGCCGAGTGCCGACCCTGTGTGTGTGGGTGTAGGAGTACGTAGTACGTGTATCCATACGAAACGAGACCATCAATAAGACAGCAGTGTAGCCACTGGCCAGCGACGGCCCAATTGAAAAATGCCACTACGTTTTTTTTAAAAAAAAAAAAGGAACCAAAAGGCCTGACAAGAATATCCCAAAACGAGGCATGTTGGGGTGATGGTCGTAGTAGAATTTGAAATCAATGTAAAACCTCAGTGCAGCTGGGTTTGGTTGGACGTATGGTACACGACCGACCGCTGGATCTTGCGAGGGAGCGGTGGCACGTACGTACTGTATGTACGTGTAGTACGTACAATATGCTCCTCCTTGTGCGCGGGCCAGCGGCGAGGTTTTAATGGGGTGGTACCGGAACGCGTGCTGGATTTCGACGGATCCGGAGGTGGATTTATGGCGCCCTAGGATCATGCGACGCCGTAGTACCCGTCGTCGTCCCCACAAGCATTCAATGGAACCAACGCCCAGCACCAGCCATGCATGGGAACGCTCGAATCCTCCATGGATCGCATCCAGCACGCAGCAGCCATGCATGCATGCATGCATGCGGCATACGTGACGGCCATTAATGGCGGCCGGCCGAGATGGATCCCGCCGATCCAGATGGATCGGATCGGAGGAGGGATCGATCGAGCATCGATGGCGCCATGCTGCTGCCTGGCGGCCTTCGTTGGGGTCGGTTCGTTCGTACTGCCTCGTTTCCTTGGTGCGTTGGTCGTGCGCGGGCATTGGCGCCCGTACAGGACAGTACGTGCTGCCTCCTGCCTGCCCCACTCACTGGTCACTGCCCAGTGCCCACCCAGCCCGGGCCCCGGCTTCGTCAACGTTGCAGCTACTAGCGTTGAATAATGGATGCTGTAGCGGCGGCGACGTGGTGTTTGTTAACGAATTTCGCCGCAACAAAGATTCGGCCACGATACGATTCGGCAAGCTAGGAGACCGGGCGGGCGCACGGCACGAATCAGGCCGGGGACGGACGACGACGCCCTACGCTGCCCCTTCGCGACGACGTGCGCCGCACACCGGCGCCTCGCGCGACCCATCGACGACGTGCGCGACTGCGCGCGTCGGTGCGTGCACGCGTCGTGCTGTCGTCTCCCGGCGGCCTTTTTCTGCGTAGAGTATGGCCATGGCAGTCCACAGTCCACACCCCACCGGCCATGGCAGGGCAGGTAACATGCCGCCGGCCCTTTGCCGGGCCTCGTTTAGATGTTAGAAATTTTAGCAAAAAGTAACTCCCGGAACTCCCCGTGAAGACTCGCCCAGAAGACTTTCGTTTGTTTGTGGTAAAATATTATTCTACCATGGGGTAACTAGGCCAAAAAAGAATCGTCTCGCAAATGTACATCTAAACCGTAGTGTAATTAGTTACTTTTTTACCTACATTTCATAATTCAACATACGCTTTTCGTGTATTTAATGTGATGTGATGAAGAGGAAAACGAAAAAGAGTTAAAACTTTAGCCAACTAAACGAGGCCTAGTACGCTGCGCGCTCGTAGCTGTAGTAGTCATGCTGTTCCTGTTCTTGTTCTGTTCCGGCTTCTACCGTCAAACCGTGGAGGAGCGTGCCAGTACGTACGGAGTATTATTGTAACCGGGGATTCGAATTCGATTCAACCGCCAGTCGTCTGTGAAAGTGAACGTGGTGTGATCGTGCCCAGGGCCCATCATTTTTTTTTTTCATTTTGCCGACAATTGGCCATCGTTGCCCAATCAAGTGCACAGTTTACATTATCGACTACTACTCAGTCCGGTTCAATTTATAAATCGTACAATAGTTTATTTATAGTATATTTGGTTCGAAATTTTAGATCCTACTATTTAGATGTTAAAATTTTTTACAAGTTAGGTTTTAGAATCCGGTTATTATTAACCTGGATAAACAATTTTCCTCTCGGATATAGCCAACCATCCTTTCAACCTAGGCTATAACCCATCTCTTTACACTACGATGTTTCTATAGTTTTAGAATTTGTTTAGTATAACTCCTTGCGTCGCTTGGGGAATAGATTAAACTCCTCACCAATCGTACACATCACGAGGAAATAGCTCCACACTTGAAGGTCCTCGAATCAAGGAGGAGAGGCGGTCGAAAACTTAGCTTTGTTAGACTCTCTCTCTCTCTCTCCTTTGTGTTGTGGGCTCAGATTAAACGTCCCAACTCCACGAGGTGTCATTGGCCTGAAGCAAAGATGTCAGGCCCGAGGTGAGGCAGAGCGAGCCATCTAAGCATTGGATATCTCAAACGCGACAATCAAATTTAGAGGGAGCTCGTTTTGGTCATTGGAGCTCCGACATTGCCATAAGGAGACCTAAGAAATTAAAAGAGGGAGCATGGAGGCAAGTCTTGGCAGTTGGCATTGCTACTATAGGTAGAATTACTCAGCATTTTCACACTCAAGTTCATTGCATTTTGGTTTGAACAACATTATGATGTGGGACATGACTGCGCATGGAGGTTATTGCAACAAAAAGAAAGAACATACTCTTACACAATTGATCCACTGAAATTTGAATAACTTCTTGTCTCTTTCATGTTTAGAATGAATGCAATTTCATGCGAACTAGGCTAGCCATCAAAAGCTATGGTCACCGCTAGGCTTTTACCAAGTGCTGACTCGAACTGCCAACATAGAGTGCCAAAGCGTAAACGACGATGATAGGATTAGGGATCAATTTAGCTATTCCACCATTGAGCACGAGTAGATTGACACATGCTACAGAATCTGGGACGGATGTCCACTACGGTTACTACCTATTGCTACTGACAGTGGCGGAGCCAATAGGGACTGGTAGGGGCATGCCCACACACACACACACACACACAACATCACCTTAAAACCTTTTTTTTTTTTTTTGAGAAGAATAGCCTGCATGCTTAAATCTTCAAATATTAGATAAATTAGAAAAACAATAACCTAGCACTGGTACAAAAATTTTAGCCGATAATCTATACTCAGTTATATATTGAAAGTCTTGGTCCGGACCCGTGTGCATAATTGCTGGCTCTGCCGGTCGCTACAGATCAAAGAGAACGAGTGTCGTTTGACTTTTAAACCAGAGGACCAATCATGTTTTATTATATCGTTTGACTTACCGGTACTTTCAACGTTCCAGAGCAATTATCCCACTAGATTAAACGTTGACAAACCAATTCACGATATTATGAATTATTTCTTGGTCGAAGATGAAGAGAAGGCATGGATGGCTGCAGCGCGCACGTCTTTGTGGCAGCTGGACAGATCCGGACCACCGGATCGTATCATCAGGCCGACGAAAATTCAGACACCGCCACGTAGTGCAAGTGCGGCTCTTCCGTGTCTCAAAGGGCAGCGTCAGGTTAGCAGCGACGACGCCCATCAACGACGTGCGAGTAGGTGGTGGATCGGCATGAATGCCAATCCATGGTGGATCGCACGCATGGCCACGCCCGCCATGGTTCCGGAGGGCTGGACCGGCATCATATCGTAGCTTCAACAGCTGGTTGGTTGTGGGAACTGAACATCAACTGGTTGCGTTGCGTTGGGCGGCGCATGCTGTGGGGCTGTGGCACGTCGTGAACGCAGCATCAGCAGGCATTGCCGGTGGTTGCTAGCAGCCACTGTGCTCGTTTTCTCCAACAGCAACAACTACGGCGACACGACACGCGACCAGGACGGCACTACCAGCTGCATGCCTGCCTGCAACCGCTGTGCAGTGTGGTGTGGGGTAGTGTGGGGTCTCGACGACGAGACCGAAGTGCCCGCCACAGTGCCACGCGCGGCGGCAGCGGCAGCCCGTGGTCCAGCAGCCAGGACAGGACAAGACAGGAACAGCACGGACACAAGCACGGAAGGCAGGATCGATCTCTTCTCGGCCCGGCCCCGGCCACGCAATGGCGGGCCCACGGCACGGAGAGGCATGAAGCTGGCGCTGTCCTGTCCCTTGGCGCCAAAATGGTGTGAACGCTCGCGGCTCTTGGCGCGAAAGACTCCCGTTACGCGCGAGGCAGGCAGGAAACGGCGGGAAATGCCCGCCCGGGCCCCACCACGACGTTTCCAGAGTTCCAATTTGAAATTGCAGGCCGCCAGGCCGGTCCGGTGTCCGTGTCCGGCTGTACTGTAGTATGAGATGATGAGATCGGCGACGTTTGGCGCCAAAACTAAACGGCGGTGGTGGCCTTGCCTGCTTGCTTTGGGCAGAGTAGTTTGCTTCGTTGGCTATGCATGGCCCACTCCATTGACTCCATTGACGGAAGCATGAGCCGCACTGTATTTTCTTTAATAATGTTATTTATATTTGATCAAATTTATAAAATTTGTTTATACTATATCCTACTGACTCACTGACATCTTGGGACGGTAGGACTTCCCTAGGTACTTTCTCCTCCTCAAAAATAATTCATCATGTTGACTTTTAAGATGCTCATGTTTGACCGCCTTTATTTAAATTTTTTTATATAAACATCATCCAATTTGATGTGACTTATTTTATTATTAGAGATATTTTAATAATAATTTATTTATTTCCTAAATTGTATAAATAATTTGAATAAGGCGAGTGTTCAAACATGACGCCTTAAAGTCAATATGATTTAATTATTTTTGAGGCTTTATTTTTTGCACGGGTAGGAAGTACTGCAGTACAGACACAGGTGTCGATCCCAAAGGGAGAGTGCAGTTGGGAAGCAGAGAGCAGAGCATGTCATGGCGGCGTGGCGTCCACCGAGAACGTGGCTACAGTACACCATCAGCCAGCGTCCATCGGCGCAGGGCTTTGGTGCGCGAGCCCGTCTCGTCTCCTGTCGTCCTAGAGGTGGCGTTCCCATGCCATGCCATGCGGTGCCATGCAGCAGCGTGCTCAGCACAGCAGTCGGTGCCGTGTGCCGTTGCCCGTCGGCGTGTCAATCAGGTCGCCATCGATGGCCTCATCATCCTTGGACCGGACAGGGACACAAATCCCCCACCCTGGTTCGGTGGTCGTTGCCCTCTGCTGTCTGCTCGACTCCATTGCGTCTCCCCTACCCTAAGAGCAGCTCCAGTGTATAGTGTCACGAGCCGGGTGCAAACACCGACATTCCAATTCCACCGTGTGCTCTACTAGCCACACCGGGTTCCAATGTATAGCGGTGGCTAAGGTGGACCCACGCCTAATAAAAAAAAAAAGCGCGTCCCGAACTCTCCAACCCACCGCTCTCCTTCCCGCGGCATCGTGAAGTCCGCCTTTCCTCCTACCCTTCCCAGGATCTATGAGCGGCGCGCAAGCGCAACTCGCACCGCACATCTTCTCGGGCCCATTCTCCACCATACCATGCATCACCAGATCCATCACACGATGTGCTTGAGTTGTCCGGGCGAAAGATGTCCGGCCGAGCCGCTACGCCCGACGCGGCGTCAAGCGAAAGCCGAGCCGCTCCAAGCAAATCCGGCGGGGCTGGCGCTAGCGCAGCAGCACGTGACGAACACCGGCGACGGCCCAAGACGACAGCGCGAAGGGCAAGCCCGCACGGCTCCAGCCCGCGACCCAACTTTTCCTGGTTGGAGTTCGAAAGCATCAACCGGATCTGCAGGGCCGGTGAGGCTCTTCTTTTTCTTAATCGCTGGCACAATTTTTTATTTTAATAACATTTGGTGGCGCAAATCGGTTTTGCTTTGTCCAAAGAAAAGATGGATGGTGTCGTACATGTTCACCAAATTTGCATTTTATTAAACAAGGAGTACAGATTAGGAGACCTAGCGGTAAATGGTTTACAACTGAAAAAAAATTACAAATAAAGTGACCTATCGCTAATCAAATATGAAGCTAAGGTTGCCGCTGCCCTAACTTTTGCCATAAGTGCTCCACCAAATCAGCCTTGAGTTGATGATGCTTTTCTCGATCATGTATGGCCTCGTTTGCTTCTAGTACTCTAGAGAATTCATAAACAGGGGCCATGGTTGAACCCCGCCAAAGGTTGAGAGCTTCCCTGATCATAGTGAGCATCTTCATCTTGGATATTGTACTCCTCGTAGTTGGTGTGCCATTGCACGGATAGGAATCCCTCTCATCTTCGACTATCATGTTGTGCAGAATTATGCAAGCGTATATGATATCTCGCAAGTGTTTCTTCTTTCCAAAAAACGTGCAGGCTCTCTTACTATAGCGAATCGAGCTTGCAATACCCCAAAAGCCCGTTCAACATCTTTTCTTGCAGCTTCTTGAAATTTTGCAAATAATTTGTGTTTCGACTATAAGGCAAAGGGATTGTCTTGACAAAGGTTGCCCACTCGGGTAGATGCCATCAGCTAGGTAGTACCCCATATTGTACTGATTCCCATTCATCAGAAACTGAATCAGTAGGAGCCCGGCCTTGTAATATGTTTGTAAACAATGGTGACTGATTCAAGACATTAAGGTCATTGTTTGAACCAGAACACCAAAAAAGCATGCCATATCCACAAATCATGAGAGGCACCGCTTCAAGCATGATTGTCGACACTCCTTGATCACCACGAGTATATTGGCCTTTCCAAGCAACGGACAACTCTTCCAATGCCAATGCATACAATCAAGACTCCCTAACATTCCAGAAAAGCCGCGAGCTTCACTTACATGTAGTAACCGATGGGATGTCTTCTTGAGTGGGTCTTCTTAGATATTCTGCACCAAATTTCACTCTAATGCCTTTCACAAATTTAGTCAAGCACTCAATGGCAGTGCTTTCAGCAATCCTTAAACCTTCATCTAATAGGTCTGCTGGGCTGCCGTAGGCCAACATTCGCATAGTCTTTGTGCACTTAATTAAAGGTGAAAAACCCTCGTTGCCAAAGGCATCTACACGATGCCGAAAAATATGGAGACCACTCACCAAGGGTGTGCACAATACGCCAAATAGAGGCCTCTCATCCTAAACCTCCTTTTTATTGAGCATCGGTGTATACCGGGTTGTCGCAGAAGTAATCGACTTGTAACCTCTGTTTGCTTCTTCCCGATTCGATCAATGTACCTTTGAGTCCCACTTCGACGCTGGGACCGGTATTATTACCACCCGGTGAGCAACCTCTAAATCAACAACTTCTTGAATCTCAAAACTACTAGCTCTTCTTCAATCTCGGCTTCAAGTGGGTCATTGATGAAATCCCACAAGAGTTTGTCAAGGTCTGAGTTTTGGGGGCTGGGAATTTGATTGGGTAGCCATTTTGTGTTCTCGCTTGTTGGTAGAAGGATGCCCGAACAACGGCTAGTTTGTGTTGTGGCCGGTTGGTTGGTGCCCCTGTTCTCTATAAGTAGATGGATGCCTTCCACACAAATGACTAGTTTTCCAAACGGCTAGTTTTCCAACGGCTAGTTTTCCAACCACTATACATTGCTTACGGTAAAAATGTTTTCGAAAAAAAGGAAGATACATTGATTTTATCAAAGGATAGATTGCTGATACAAATATTTTCTCTACCACTAATACATTGCTGGTGCATAAATAATCTCTAGAACTACTACAATGCTGGAAGGAAGATACATTGGTGGATACATAAATAATTTCTAGAACTAATACTAGTATTTATTTTTCGAAGGAACAACTCTTTTTCCATGTAATCCAAATAAGCATTCTCATGGCGTTTTCGTTTTTTCATCAAAGCTTGAAGTATCCATAGCCATCATGTCCGGTACTTGCCCAACATTCAGTCTTTGCAAGATTTTCTTGAGCTCTTGCGGCCCGGGACACTACTTCGCTTTCTTATGTGTTGCTTCATGATACATTCGCATTTTTTCAGTTCTTAGTTTTTCCAGGCTAAGTTCATCCACAGATTCCTTCTTGCCTTTCAGTCTCTCTTTGGCCTTCTTCTGCCCTTCTGGACGAGTACGTTCACTTGGTTCCGGATCTTCACTTTCTTGGTTTGATGAAGATGTGTAAGCCCCCTGACTCATTGTGCTTCACCCTCTTGTTTGTACACTGCCTTGTAATCGTTCTCTGGTCTATTTGCCCATTTTTGCTCAAATCTCACACGTTTCCACCAGTACTCAAATGTGAATGGTTTATTTCCCTTTGATTCTTGTTTGTAAATTGCATGGGCTTTCTCCTTAATCTGGTCATCAGATTCACCACTAGCATGTGCACTATTCATTCTGATCCAACACCCATTGAAGTGCACTACCAACTGTTTGTCTTGGTGTAGTGTGACTTGCACTTTGTGAAACCCGACCTCCTTCGATCCGATGTGACCAAACTATTGAAATCTGCTACAATTTTCTTCCGAAGTCATTGAACTTTTGTCCATTCCCCTTGATTGGATCAATCGAATTACGCAGCCATGCACCAACTAGTTTCGGATCCTCTTCCTCAAACCAATTCAGCGCCCTCCTTTCTTTTCATCATCACTTTGTTATCACTCCAAACCCGATTGTTGACATCATCTTCATTGTTTTGTGGTGCAACAGACATTGGCGAGGCTGGACTTGATCCCGCAACAACAGATGAGGAAAAGCCATAGACTCAACTGGAGAGGAAGATTGAACAACTTCACTTGCACCTCCTCTTCCAAACATAGCACCAGGAGAAAAGTTGAAGTTGCCTTCATAGGGGATGTTGTATGGCTGATATGGAGGCATGCCATACGGGTTGAAGTTTATTGGAAAATGATGCTGGAATTGTTGATTGAATTGAGGTCGAATGTTGGCTGGAAGTGATGGTGTTGAGTATTGTGGGAATGGATGGTTGGCTCTCGTGTGTTCCTGGGATGAGGAGTTTGGATTGCATCCGGATGAACCATCCATGTTCCTTTTTTTTTTTGTCTGTAGTGTATCGAAATTTGTGGTTCGTGTATTCTTGTGTCCATATTTGTAGAAGAAAATTTAAAGCTTCCAACGGCTAGTTGGCATGCCCAAGGCCTCAAACGGTTGCAAAAAGCCAACGGTAATAAGACAAAGTGCACTCGACACACCCATTTATTTAATACATGCACCGGGTGCCCAATTTAGCAATCGGTGCCCGGTCGGTCTTGGAGCTAAGCACCACCCCTCCAATGTGTAAGACCTGCATTTCTTCTTTCTCTCTCTTCATAGCACCTCCTTAGACCATACATTGGAGCTGCTCTAATCTCCTGGCTTTTGCTTTTCCCGCCGGCCGGTCGGCCGGCCACCGGGGCAAGCCACGGGCCCAGGGACAAAAGCACACAGTGGCTGCCGGCATCGTTCGGGGGTTTCGGGGGCCGCACAGAGGCAGGCCGCCGCGGATCGAGGCACGCGCGCGGCCGGCACCGTGCCCCAACACGGGCACCGACGCGACACGCGAGGAAGGGGAAGGAAGCAGCAACCGCACGCCGACGGCATGTGATCGATCGATCGGTCCGCCGCAGCCGATGGTTTTGCGCGCCCCGCATGCGCCGCACCCGGTTTTTCTGCAGCAACCCAGGACAGCAACTTTGGCTGTTCCGGCCTTCCGGGCTCGCCGTCTTCGATGGGATTCCTCGTCCCTGGACCCTGCTGATCGCTGATCGGCTCGCCTCCTCGTCTCGCCTGGTCTGCTCGGGACTCGGCACCGGTCAGGTCGGGTTGGGACTCGAGGCGACCAGGGCTGGGCCCACCTTTGTGGTGTGTCTGCCGGGTGGGCACGTCTGGACGTCACCTAGGTTTACCCATCCCGATCCCGACAATGTCATGCAACATCACAGATCCTTTTGGAGGCAGCAGTGGGCTGTCCCGCCAGGGCCCGGCCCGCGGGGCAACGTCGTCTGGACTCACTAGGGGAAAAGGAAGAGTGGGTTGCTTTGTTGCCGGCCCAGTTTTGTGAATGCATCCCAAGGACCCAGAGGCACGCAAGGGCTTTTTGCCGCTGCCGTGCTGTGCTGACGTCTTGTGTTGTGTGCGCGTGGCGTGGCATGCGGGGCAAAAAGCAAGTTTCTGTTTCTAAAGAAGAAAAGCAAGTTTCTGTTTCTAAAGAAGTTGTTAGCCAATTTAAAAATTAACCGAGTCATGACCATTATTAGATTAATTACTAATTCAGGATCAATAAACCTATTTAAATAGCACAAATATTGATATTGTTTTCCTTTACAAACTTATTAGAATGAATTATGGAGTAGTCAACCTTATTTTCTACGCGCAAAACCCTAGTAGTAGAATGATATCATTTCCAAAAACTAATTCAGGGAGTAGGCTACATTGTTTAGATGGTTAAAATTTCTAACCTTTTTTCTCACTTTCTCTCCATCACATCACATTAAATACACCAAAAAGACATATGTTTGAGTATTAAATGTAGGTAAAAAAATAACTAATTACACAGTTTAGATGTTCATTGTGAGACGATTCTTTTGAGCCTAGTTACTCCATGGTAGGATGATATTTACCACTAACAAACAAAACGTCTTCTACGATTATGCGATGTGACATTTGGTTACAATTTTTAGCAATATAAACAAGGCCTAGATGGCCTTGGCGTCAGGTCCCTACAAATCAAAGAGGTTGTACCAGACTAGCGGAGCAGAGCTGGGCTGAAGCCTCACGCACTGACACGAGCACACAGGCTCCAATCGTAGCCAATAGCCATTTCTTATGTGGCATCTTGGTTGGACCTCGTGACACATGAACACACGCTAGGGCGACCACATGCCATGACCATGAATGCCACACCTCGGCCGGTCTCTATCATCGTTCGATCTCGCCCATATTAGCTGCCTGCCGACACTCACTCCGTGTACATACAACAAACTCCTACACAACTAGTACGGTGCGGTCGTCTATACCGTACGTTGCCGTGCATAAGCAAGCTCAGATTCCTGCACCCTCTGCTGCTCTACTCGTATACGTACTCCTATACGGCTATATACAGTAAGGTAACACGTCCGGTCCGGGTCCGAGACAGCCGACAGACTACCATGCATCAAGACACGAATAGTAACCACTCTGCTACCACACGTTTTTTAAAATAACTGCAGATCGAAATGTTGTTTTTTTTTTTTTTTTTATAAAAAAAGTGCAAAACTAGCCTTTCGGCCGCTGGGAGGCCGCCAGGTCCTCTGTCCCGACAAGTGTCATGTAACAGCATTATAACAGTGTAGGTTCTCTCTCCCGGGCCCGAAGCAGAGGCCCAAAGCAGGGAGTGTTTCGCTTTGCCGGCCCAGTTTTGTGAATGCGGCTTTTGCTGTGCCGTGCTGCGTGTCTTGTGTCGTGTGTGTATGTGTCTGCGCACTGTAGTGTGCACTGTGCGTATGTGTGGCGCGCGGTAAAAAAGCGAACCTCGTTAATTCGTGAAATCTCTCTGGAATAATGTTAATGGATTGTAAGAGATGAATTTTCATCCGGCTTGTTAAAAAACACATGCACATACACATACACATACACATACACACCGGGCTCTAATCATGCCGTTGGTAGATAATAATAACTTGGCATCTTCTTGTGGCATCGATCTTGGTCGGTTCACAGTACGTACTACCAATACGAACGTGACGCACGATAACAGAAGGGCACCGGCGACCACATACGCCATGACCATGAATGCCACCCGGCCGGCCGGCGGGCCGATCTTTCTATTGTTCGATCTCGCCCGCCCGCTGTGGCCGGCCGGCAGGACTAGTGCGGTCGTCTATACCGTACCGAACGTTGCCGCGTGCAAAAGAGCTCAGGTTCAGCCTGCACTCTATACTATCATACGTACTCGATCCTACACGTAACATGTACGTCGATCCGGCCCGTCCGATCGAGACAGACGACCATGCTTTGGAGTAACTAACTTTATTTATTACCTTCATATTTATTACATTTTGATGATGTGTCGCTGATGTGGCAGTGTATTTATAGAAAAAAATCAAGACTCTAAGTCCACGATATCCGAGGGAAAAAATCGTCTTAGACTTTGTGAGTGCCCTGACCACTCTGCTACACGAGAACATCGATCAAAATCTATCTTTGTACTACCACCCACTAGGCACTGTTGCCATCAATGTGCAGCAGTGCCTGCATAGCGCAGACGCGCGCGCACAAAGGGCTCAGAAAATACCGCAACTGTTAAGTTGTCCAGTGCTAACACACGTCAATACGCGTTTCTGCTCATATACATCATCTGGGCCCATTTCACGGTCCACCTCTGCATTCAGTATACGGGCCTGCATCACCCGCTGCTTGGGCCAAAGAGATCCAATGGATCTTGCGCATGGACCACCACAGCGTCGATATTCGAGTCCAGTTCAGTCTCGATCGAGCGCGCGAAATCAATCCGGTCGTGCATTTGCTTATTTATATCTTCTCCAGAATTGTAATATCTGTTTTCAGCAACAAAATACTAATAACATCATTTTTTTCGTATTATATAGTAGCGAGACATAAAAAGTACAAATCTAATTACACCATTTCACAGCTTTATTATGTCATTTATATCATTATATGAGGCTGACCATTGCTATTCACTTCCATCCCCAGAACAGCTTCCAAACGGAATCCAACAAGAGCTTTGATAAATAATCTTTTTAGTGACAATGTTGGTAATAAAAAAAAAAAAAAAAAATTTTAGTGACAAGTGATTCGACAGTTATTATGTAACAAAGTGATGGTCTGAAACGAACTATGTGTTGGAGCCCCCCCCACCCCCCACCCACACACACACACACACAAAAGTAGCTTAACTCCTCTGTAAAAATTTTTTTAAAAAATTTTAGGTTATTATAAACAACTTTAAAAAAACAACCACGGTAAATGTTATCTTCTCCTCCATTCTAATTTTACAGGCGCAAGACAAAGAAATCTTAACACCTTGATCCCATTTATTACCTGCCACAAAAACAATTCTTTTTGTTTATATGCGCCTACATAGGAAACGAGCTATTCACAGTTACAAACCGTTTAAATAAATGAAAACTTTTCTAGAGCTTAGGTGCCTCTAAATCCAAAAAAAGAGAGTGTTATGCTGTCTTTAGAATTATGTAGCACTCGAGATAACACCAATGTACTTGCCCTAATTAATTGTGCCGATGGATTGATGAGCATAGGTCATAGGGCATGTGCCCCCTTATCTATATAGATCCTTTAATCTTGGTGAGTCAACATCACTGTTAATGTACAGTGAACTACAGTAAATGGTCAACAGCCGTCCGATGAATTGAATAGATCTCACCGCCGTCCATTCCACTCAAATAAACTTCTCTCAGTAACCTCCCCGTGCCCTCGACAAAAAGCCCCCATGCCTGCTTCAAGGCCTCGTCCCGCTACCACCGACCGCGCCTCTTCCGGTGTCCCTACGCCTCGTGCACAGCTGTCCTCGCCCGTCGGCGTTCCGCCCTGCCGCCCTACTGCGCCGCAGCCCTCCGATCCGAGTCCCGCGCCGCCCGGCACCGCCACGACTTAGCGGTGCCGCCGCAGCGGCGGCACTCTCACCGCCGCCGGCCTCCGAAGCCACCACCAATCCGTCGTCCACCGTCGTGGAACACGCCGCCAGCGTGCCCAAACGTCGTGCACATCGGCCACGCCGGAGCTCAATCTTGACGCCGCCATCGACCGCCTCGAGCCACGACAAGCCTCCGATGTCGGAGCCGACGTGGTCGCCCAAAGCATTGTTGCGCCGCAGAGAGCCACGGCCGCTTCCGCCAACGCTAAGGTGGCACGTCGGCGCCGCCGCTTCAAACTCGCCGCCGCCCGCCGCCGAGCTAAGCAAGGGCACCACACACAGGAGACCGATGAAGCGGCGCCGCGCCTACCGCGCCGTCGTAACCGCCGTTGGGCTCGGCCCCACCAGCGAACGGCACTACTACAAAAGCAAGGGGCGCGCCGACATTTACATTAGGGGCGGCTCATATTTTGAGCGCCCCAAATGTATGTGAAAATTCTCGGCCGTTGACGAACCGCCCCTAATGACGACCCATTAGGGGCGGCTCTATATTGAGGCGCCCCTACAAAGGGTTACCGAATTTTAAAATGAGACACTAAAAATTAAAATTTCAGAACGACCTCGGACGGAAAAACTTCCTAAATATGAAATGTAGATCTTGAAAAGTTATGAAACTTTATAGTTGACCACATTTTAGTTCGAAATCATCTAGTCATGCAAAAGCTGTGTTCAAATGTCTCAAATTTGAAATTCAAATTTCAGAACGACCTCGGACGGAAAAACTTCCTAAATATGAAATGTAGATCTCGAAAATTTATGAAACTTTGTAGTTGACCACTTTTTAGTTCGAAATCAATCTAGTCATGCAAAAGTTGTGTTCAAATGTCTCAAATTTGAAATTCAAATTTCGTAAACGACCTCGGACGGAAAAAAACTTCCTAAATATGAAATGTAGATCTCGAAAAGTTATGAAACTTTGTAGTTGACCACTTTTTAGTTCGAATCCGTTTAGGGCCTCAAATAGTCAATTTACACTCGGATTTGTATAATATATGAGGACGCTTGTAATGGGATATAGACACATAGAAGTGTGTAACGCAGTGGAGGGGAGGGTCGTGCGCGAGCTTGAGGTCGTGGGTTCGAATCTTGGCGGCCGCAACATTTGCAAAAAGCCTGAAAAAATCACCATGTGTAGGGATGTGCACGATTCTTATTTACGCCGCGTGCGCCGCCAAAAATAGCAAAGGCACCTGGACGCTGGCGCTTCGTCGTGGCTACGCCCCTAATCAACTGCCACACGCTTTTGACCGCACCGATGATATATGGCGCGCGCGAGAACCATTGCTGGCGGGGCAGGGCGGTGTCCCGCGTCCTTTTTGTTTTTTTTGTTTTATCGTTTCCTTTAAAATGTAATAACTTCTTCGTCAAACATCTGTTTTCAATTCCGTTTCCACCATCCCATTAATTATAATGAGATCTACAAAACTAGATCCATGTTAGATATGTTTTGAGAAACTTTTTTCGTGATGCCAAAAATTTACATTTAAAGTACAAAGTTTTACATCTAAGAGTACAAAGTTCTTATTACTGGAGTACAAAGTTTCAAAATTTATAGTGTAAAGTTTTGCTGAGATTAGAGTTGATTGTGTTTGCTGAGATTAGGGTTAACGTTGTATGCTGAGATTATTGTTTATGTCTTTTATGAGATTAGGGTTCATGGCGTTTGCCGAGATTAGGGTTCATTGCATTCTTTGAGATTAGGGTTCATGGTGTTGCCGAGATTAGGGCTCATGACTTTTCTTGAGATTAGGGTTCATGGCTTTTGGTGAGATTAGGGTTCATGGATTTGCTGAAATTAGGGTTCATGGCGTTGCTGAGATTTGGGTTCATGGCGTTGCTGAGATTAGGGTTCATGGCTTTTCTTGAGATTAGGCTTTTGCCGAGATTAGGGTTCATGGCGTTGCTGAGATTAGGGTTCATGACTTTTGCTGAGATTAGGCTTTTGCTGAGATTAGGGTTCATGGTTTTGCTGAGATTAGGGTTCATGGCTTTTGCCGGGATTAGGGTTCATGGCGTTGCTGAGATTAGGGTTCGTGGCGTTGCTTAGATTAGGGTTCATGGTATTTGTTGAGATTAGGGTTCATGGCGTTTGCCGAGTCAATAACTGATTTTTAAATTTAGGGTTTTGGGACCAGTATCCTTTTAAATGCATGCCCTCTATTAGGCAATGGTTTTTGGGGCAAGTTTCTTTTTTGAAATACATGCCCCCTACTAGGCAATGGGTTTTGGGGGCAATTGTCTTTTGAAAAGCATGCCCCTACTAGGCAATGGGTTTTAGGGGCAAATGTCTTGAAAATTTTAGCTTGTAGAAAATAAATTTTCTCGCTCAATGACGCTTGATAGGAGAAACCGAAAAAAATACGGGCCGCAAAAAAATCTTGACCCATTGACGTAAAAAAACCCAAACAGAGAAACATGCCACTTGTGGTGTGTGTGTGTCTTGCCGCTATTGTTATCGCAAGATCGGTGCCGGTTGCTATTGCCGCATGCATGCATGTCGCGCTGTTATTGCTTCTTTGGCGCATGTGCGCCGCTAATGATACTAGTGCACGTGCGCCAAGTAGTCTCACCGATGTGGGCGGCCGCCCGGTGGGGTCCTACCCGATTGAAAAAAAATCTTTTATTATTTTTTTAAATTTTAAAAATACAAAATCTAAGATTCACATTAAGGGCGGCTCAAACAGGAGCCGCCCCTGATGTGTTAGCCGCCCCTAATATGGATGAACATTAGAGGCGTTTGTTTAGGGGCTGTTGAAAAAACCGCCTCTAAAGTCCGTCACGAGCCACCTCTAATGTTAGCTTTTGTAGTAGTGCGGGAACCATGGGCAGGCAGCCCGTGACCTGACCAAACAGCAACGCTCCGTGTGAATGCGGCTTTTGCTGTGCCGTGCTGCGTGTCTTGTGTCGTGTGTGTGTCTTCACTGCAGTGTGCACTGTGCGTATGTGTGGCGTGCGGTAAAAAAGCGAACTTCGTTAATTCGTGAAATCTCTCTGGATTGTAAGAGATAAATAAATTTTCAGCCGGCTTGTTAAAAAGACATGCACATACACACCGACACCGGCTCTAATCCTGCCGTTGGTAGATAATACTCCCTCCGTTCCGGAAAACTTACAATTCTCGCCTTAAAAAAAAAACAAAGTATTTTCAAACTGCCGCAATTATTTATTAAAATATATAAAAATTTTATACTAAGTAATTAGTATCATTGGAAAGATCTTTAAGTCTAGTTTTTAACAAATTTATTTGGAGATATAAATGTTGCACGTATTTTCTACAAACGTAGTCAAAGTTGAGTCGGTTTGACGGGACACGCTTCCCATAGTTGCAAAATGAAATGGAACGGAGGGAGTAATAACTATGGCATCTTGTGGCATCGATCTTGGTCGGTTCACAGTACGTACTACCAATATGGACGTGACACACGCTAACAGAAGGGCACCGGCGACCACGTACGCCATGACCATGAATGCCACCCGGCCGGCCGGCCGATCTTTGTATTGTTCGATCTCGCCCGCCCGCTGTGGCCGGCCGGCAGGTTACCGTACCGAACTTTGCCACGTGCTCAGGTTCATGAACGCAGCCTGTACTCTCATACGTACAGTACTCGATCCTACACGTACGTAACATGTACGTCGATCCGGCCCGTCCGATCGAGACAGACGACCATGCTTTGGAGTAACTGACCACTCTGCTACATACCACTGGAACATCGATCAAAATCTTTCTTTGTACCACCCACTAGCCATTTTGCGTTGAAACAATGTGCAGGCATAGCGCACAAACCGCAATTGTTTTTTTTTTTTTTTTTTTTTTTGAGCAAAACAGAACCTTCTGCTAAGACGCGTTTCTGCCATATGGGCCCGTTTCGCGGTCCATCTCTGCATTCACTACACGGGCCTGCATCAGTGCTGCTTGGGCCAAAGAGATCCAATGGATCTTGCGTCACATAACTCACGTCCATGGGCCACCACAGCGTCGACATTCGAGTCCAGTTCAGTCTCGATCCAGCGCGCGAAATCACCGCCGTACGATCCGGTCGTGCACCAGAAATTCTGGTCCAGAATTGTAATATCTGTTTTCAGCAACAAAATACTAATAACATCATTTTTCGTATTATATAGTAGCGAGACATAAAGTACAAATCTAATTACATCATTTCACAGCTTTATTATGTCATTTATATCATTATATGAGGCTGACCATTGGCTATTCACTTCCATCCCCCAGAAGGCTAGAACAGCTTCCAAACGGAATCCAACAAGAGCTTTGACAAATAATCTTTTAATCTTGAGCTATTTTATGACAACCATAGTAAAAAAGTTCTTTAATCTTAACTAGTATAATGCCCGTGCTAACGCAACGCTTAATTTTAGAGATGAACATGAAAATAACCGAACAATCATTTTTTCCATAGTTCAACTTTCACACAATTGTATTGTAAATTGACCATGTATACAATCTGATCAAAATTCATAGGGCTCCACTTGTCGCACCATCCTTCGTCCTCCACTTTACATTGCTCATCCCAACCTCGACTCTCCCTCCACTTAGTGCTTGAAATAAACATATATTGTGTCACCATGTAGATTGTATGTACACATGCATGCATGAGCAATGAATATTTATGTAGTGTTTCTTTAATCATAAAAGCAATATTTTCTTAACATCTTAGAACTAATGATACTAACAAATATTTTTTTAAGTTTAGGTATTTAGACATTTTAAATATGCATATCTTCATAAGATATCAGCAACAACAACAACCACAATAGTTAATCATAATGTTTCAATTAAAAATGTAGTAAAGATAAACTTAGGTGCCATGAATATTTAAAGGAAAAACTATGGATATAGATAAAAAAGATAAAGATTAATTGATATGTTTGTGACAACTAGAAGGATATAACATATTACTTTTGTGTCTGTTATGTTAGAAAATAAACAAAGAAAAAAAGCATGCCATTTAATATTAGAATTTTTATTAGCCAATGATACTAGACAATAACTAATTCTAATGTCCCAAGATTCTATCCCGTGCGAGAGCACGGGTTGATGGACTAGTATATAATGAATTCAAATAGGAGTACTTGCTATAGGACACATTGAATACTTTTTCATACCAGGGGCATTTTTGAGAGAAACTTTAAAAGGGCAAAAAATAAATAAAAAAGATGGGTGTGAGCCATGGGGGCATGTGCTCCGCCACGGCTCCAACATCCTGCAAGAAAAAATACAAGATCGTCGCCGGTGGCGCCCGACCCCGGGAAACAGGAGCATGACCTCGAGTATGTACTCTCATTTTAGCAAGTCCGCAAGCAGTTGATTTCTTCGGTGGTTAGATGTCTATCCTCCCGAGCTTGGTCCGGACGTTGGATGATCTCATTTGCAATATTGGACTGTTGTCTGATCAGTCCTATCTGTTGTTTTCCCCATCGCTTCAGTGCCTTGGCTGTCCTGGATAGCTTTATGTGTAGTACTCTAATTGAGTCCTCTGATCTCACAGGCTTAGACCATGCTATCTGGACAGTAGATAAGAAATTGGGTAATCAAACCCAATACGATTCAAATCTGAAAGTTTTACTTTGCTGTTGGAACGGGCTACATGTGAGGAGCATTGGACAATGGTCGGACATAGAGCTTGAGATCGCCTGGACATAGCAGCTTCTTTGTTATCGCCTCCCATTCTCTCCGTACGTAAGATGTGATCAATTTTGGTCATGGTTGGGTTTTCCCGCTTGGCTGGCCTGTGAAGCGGCGACCACATGGGATGCAACTCTTTAATCTCCGTGTCGTCAATAGTTGATTTGAATCTATTCATCACCCGATGATTCACATTAGAGTTATTTTTGTCACAGGCTGTAAATCATGTTGAAATCCCCCAATATCATCCATCCGGCATGCATGGAAGGTTTGATCAGTTTGATCTCATCCATGAATAACATTTTCTCTGCATCCCCTTGTGGCCCATACACTCCTGTAATGATCCACTTGAGTTGTCTGCTCTATTTTTGATGCTTTCTAAAATAGTGTTCATGGTGACCTCGATGTCTTGTAGTAGGAAATAATCTCATGTAATGTTTTGAGAGAGACTTTTTTTAGAAAAGGCCAGCAAATAAAAGACAGGTGTGAGCCATGGGGGCATGTGCCCCTTTTCTCTTTCCAGGGCCAGTATAAAATTCTCTGGAAGGAGGTATCAACAAGGCTCTACAAATTAGCGTTCTCCAATTGTCAGGTGCCGGCAGTTTTTGGTTGGGTTTGGAAATGCAGAGTCACTCCTAGAGTGAAGTTTTTTGCTTGGCTTATTCTTGTCGACAGGCTTAACACAAGAGATATGCTCTCCAGGAGAAATTTCAATGTGCAGCCAAATAATCTCTGTGTTCTTTGTAGTGATAATTGTATTGAAACCATTGATCACTTGTTCTTTGATTGCACCTTTGCTAAGCAGTGTTGGGATAAGCTTGGTATTATTTGGGTACAAGGCAATAATCTTTGCAGCAGGATTCAGAGAAGTAAAGAGAGGGCTGGCAGGCCGTTTTTCATGGAGACTTTTCTGCTTGCGGCTTGGGAGCTCTGGAAGGTTCGTAATAGATTCATTTTTGATGGCGTCCAGGCTAGCTTTGCTCGTTGGCTTCACAACTTCAAGGAGGAAGCCACTCTCCAGTCTTGTAGAATCAAGGAATCTGATAGAGCGGCAGTGTTGTTGTGGCTTGATGCCTTGTAATTTTCTTTTATATCTCTCTTCTTTCTAGCTCCTGCTCTTCCTCCTCCTCTTGCATTTGTAAGTTCCTTGTATCTTTGTTGTCCTTTATTTATAAAGTTTCTTTACCGTGGGGATCTCCCCACGGTCTTTTCGCGTCAAAAAACAAGGCTTTGTTTGTGCTTTCACAACGTACTTTATATAGTCATAGAAAAAAGGGAAAAAAAGAAGAAAAACTAAGTGAGTCTTCCCCTATTCCGACGACGCTCGCCCACATCGAGGATGGAGTAAGTATGTACTGTTCTCGTGGGACATAGGTTCATGATCAACGGTTCAGATAGCTGGTGTGGCCACATATGGGAACGAGTATTCCTGCGGTAGTGGCGTACAAAGTACCCAACGATAGTGGCGTACAAGTACCCAACGAGTGACAATTTGGCCAATCCTAAGAATAATCTTAGGTCCTCGAGGCAAAATAAAAACAGGGCTCTTTAAAACAAAGTGCACATATACATACATGATACATCTAGCATCTTTTTGTGTGGAAAACACGATGAAATATACACTCCGGCCTGTTTTTCATCAATTCAGTTATTTATTTATTTATTTCTTCCTCCACCTACCTTTTGTGGACTTGTGATGGTGATGCATGTGTACTCCCATCTCGCGGCGCGGCGCCGCTGTTTTTCATCACCTTCAACCAGGTATATGAGGACCGCGCGTAGCGCGAGTGGCAGGAGCATGTGGCTCGCTCCGTGCCGACCAGCGTTCGAGCCCTGTGTCTGTGTCGGGCAACTTTGGGCCTCGAAGATGATGCACACCCACACCCCATGTGCTGTGCTTCTTGGCGTTTCGCGAGTCGCAACCATGAATTCGTACAGGCTAGTATATATATATAAAAAAAAAACTCCAGACAGCTGCACATCAATCGCTGTGCATGCAGATGAACAAACTATTCCCTGGGTCCGTACTGCAATCACGCATGCAGCCGCCCCGATTCTCTGCATAACTGTACGACTCCTGATGAATGCAGTGATGATCGAGCACGCACTTGTATTGTGTGATTGCCCAAGAATGGACCGACCGGCCGCCGGCTGCAGAGCTGCTGCCTCATCTTGACATGGTCGTGACTCGTGAACTCGTCGTGCTCGGCCGCCCTGGCAGCACACTGGCCCATACTCCCTCTCTCCCTAAAAGAGTCACTGTGAGATGTGTGCCATAAGTTTGATTCAATTTGTATAAAATACATACAACATTTAAATTTAAATAAATTTGTTAAAAAACTAGACTTGAAGATCTTTCCGATGATACTAATTACTTAGCACAAATGTTTTTATATTTTAATATATAATTACCGGCATTTGTGTCTTGGAAAGCGCGTGACAATCTTTTTAGGGACGGAGGGAGTATGTCTACAAGACTAGGTCAGCTAGCTGCAACCTACTATTGCAAGATTAAGATCCATGTCGAGGATAGATGCGAATTGAAGATAGTATTATTTTTGAGACATGACTAATCATTAGTGCCCAGCTTGATCGATGATCAATATCACCAACAAGAAACTGCTACTGGAGTACTAGTACAGTAGACTTACATACTGCTAGTAGCTAGTGCCACTACTTCTTCCATCATTGCATCTTGATTGCCTAAAGTTCTTGTTTATTTGGTAGGGGTTGTTGTTTCCATGCTGATATACTGAGCTGCTGGTCTGAGCTCAGTGGCGAAGCCACGGTATGTTTGCCTTGTGCACGCACCGGTGTGCAAAAATGTTTTGTTCATACACTAACTAATATTTACCACATATGACATGTACAATTGGTATTTTCCTTTATTAGCGGTGCACCACCATTATTTTGATACTAGCTTCGCCCCTGTCTGAGCTATAAGAAGACACCCTTTCTTCTCACACAGGTCGCCACAGCTCACACTCACTGAGCAAGCTAAACAGCATGCAAGCATATACTAGCACACTCCTCCAGTCGCCTTTCACTAGTTAGTGAAATCTTGTTCATTCAGATAGTTAGCGTAAACTTCTGCAATCAACCTAATCATCAACACAGAGAGATCGAGATGGTGGCGGGAAAGCTGGGACACATGCTGATGAGGCTGCACCTCTCGAGGAGGAGCGGATCCCCGTCGTCGGTGACGACGGACGTGCCACGAGGCCACCTGGCGGTGTACGTTGGCGAGGGGCGGAAGCGGCTGGTGATCCCGACGGCGTGCCTGCACCACCCGGCCTTCGTGACGCTGCTGAAGCGGGTGGAGGACGAGTTCGGCTTCGACCACCGCTGCGGCGGCCTCACCATCCCCTGCGCGTCGGAAAGTGACTTCGCTGACATCGTCAGCGCCGCCGTGGATGGCCACCATCACCATTGTCACTGACGATCGTGCCCGTGCTGACAGCGAGTCCAGTAGATCGTTACTAGACTCCAAGTTCCCAGCCTCCCAGGTAGCTAGGAGCCTAGGACACAATATTTGTACGGTGTCGTAGCAACAATATTATTGGGGTTTTTTTTTGACACTGTAAAGATGGTATTGGAAATTGGATTTTAAAAACGGTAGTACAAAACAGAAACAAACAAAATAAAGAAAAGCAGCAATATACAAAACAGAAAGGGAAAAAAAAAAAGAAAAGAATTCTTGGGTACGGTGTCGTAGCAACAAATATTATTGGGTTTTTTTTTTGACATTTGAAAAGATGATATTGGAAATTGAATTTTAAAACGGTAGTACAGAACAGAAACAAACAAAATAAAATTTTTGACACATTTGTAAAGATGATATTGGAAATTGAATTTTTAAAAACGGTAGTACAGAACAGAAACAAAATAAAAAATTTGGCCCATACAGGTCTCGAACCTGTGACCTTCGCGTTATTAGCACGACGCTCTAACCAGCTGAGCTAATAGGCCTTTTTGTATAACAGAACACTATGACTATATTTATTTGCTATGCATGACATAACTATCGAGAAAGCATCGACGTGATACTTTTACAGTCAACGGGGTCTAACTGAAACATTATTATAAGTGCAACGATAGACAGTGTCGGATACACGGCCTTAAGCGTGCTCTAAAATATCTCTTATATTATTATATAACCATTAGTTCTCTACTATGGCTTAGTCAGATTTTCTAGCTATAAATTAATTAATTCATGGCATGACCAGTAATCATCCAATTATAGGCTAATTCAAGCAGATATCACTCCCACTCGCTAGGAGCCAGCCAAACCTAGAAGGCCAGGGCATGGCGGCCAACCTAGACACGATGCCGGAGACTAGACCTAGACACTAGCTCCACTGATGTCTAGCATGAGCATATGTGGATATGCAAGATCCACATGAGCAAGATTCAAGTTCTAGTTCGACTTCAAGACACTCCGACCACCGCCGAGAACTCGCCGCGCATAATGGCACGATTCAAGTTCTAGTTCGAGTTCAAGTTTCATCTTCATGAGCAACACAAGTTGCCCGTTTCATGGGCTGGAAGCGACGGGGATCGAGATGCTTGCTAGGCCTTGAGACTCACACCCGGTCAGGCCCAAAGACACGAGGATCGGGCCTTTTGACCCTCTTCTCTTTTATCTGCTCTCCTCTTTGTTTTCCTTTGCCAACTGTTTGGGAGTGTGGGATCGAATCCGGGAAGTAATTATTGAAGATCATTCAGGCTCTGTTATTTTGGAGGAGGTCATTCAAGAAACGTAACACTATCGGAACTGAATAATGTGGGTTTTTCGTGAGCTTATTTTGACCGAGGATGGTACATATGGTGGGAAAGAAGACATGTAGTTCATGGAGAACTCCGCGCGAGCTTCGCAAAGGTCAGCAATGTCAATTGTTGTGCTAACTCAGAACTACATTAACTCCACAAAGAAGGAGGCCCGGGAGAAGGAGGGATGGAAGAGGACAAATGAAGATTTTGTTAAACTCAATATTGATGGGAGCTTCAGTGAAGAAACAGGCACAGGCGCTACGGGTGCTATTATTAGAGATCATACAGGTGGAGTGGTTGCCATGAGGCAACAATACTTAACACATGTTGGTGATGCACCCATGGCGAGGCTTATGCGTTGTTGGATGGACTTCGCCTTGCGGAGCAGGTCGGATGCAACCGCATGATAGTTAACTCGGAATGTATGCAGGTTGTAAACTCAATACAGGGACGGCTTCTCAAAGAACCATAGCAGCGCGGTTTATGATGAATGCTTATCAATTTGGATGTCCTTCAGTTCAATATCCATAGAGCATTGTAATAGGGATGCCAACCAAGTAGCACATGAGTTAGCAAAAAATTCCTTCGTCAATAGGACTTCCTGTATTTGGGCCGATGAGCCGCTTAGTTTTCTCATTGCTACTTTGGCAAATAATGTAATCTTATTCCATAATCAATAAAGTCAGCCATGATGGAATTCCCTCAAAAAAAATCAGGTTCATCTGTTCTTCCTTTGCCACCGCCAGTTCAGCAAATTTCATCACGCGCACGGCCATGGTTGGCGATCGACATCGTTCTTGCCGCTCCGTCGACAATGCAGGCGACGACGAGATGTGCACCCGCCGGTGTGTCCGGGATGCAGGAGCCAAACAAGTGATGAAGCATGTCCATTCCTCATTTTGTCTTTCGATACCCCCAATTAACCAATCCCTATGTGGTTATGTCGAAGTCCAATCCTCCCTATTTCAAAATTTGAATGGGTGATTTATTTATGTTGCAACATGTAAACTTCACCATGAAACGGACCAATAAATTGAAATCCATTCTATTCTCTAATATGCATTTTGAAATCCATTTCATTCTAGAACGAGTTTGGGGCTCGTGTTTCATTAATACATATACGAAAAGAAGTTTTTTTTTTGGGGTACATGTAACACCCCTGGTGTTACGATCTCGCTTAGCATCAGAGTTAAGGCCTAATAAAAATTAGCAAAACAAATTGCACAGCTTTTCAAATCTTTTTGCGCACCGAAATGATAAGTAAATCCTATGAACATAATTTTATAGAGAAGTATATACGCACTCGTGTGTTTGTTTTGGTAATTATATTGCTATAGTGTATATAGGTGTTCCTTCCGGTACCTTTTGCACACAAGCATATATATGTGTATATGCGTGCGTGTAGATTAGTGGCCAGGAAAATAACGATATAGTTATTTGTATGTTTTAGTTAAATAAAAGAAAAGCAAGGAAATTAGAAGGATAATAAGACATGACCACGACGCACTTCTGGCTGCTCTGCAACCGCACGCACATGAATCACTCCCGGGCGTCCTGCATGTCCACGTTGTTTCGCTGCTGGCTGTTTCGCTGCTTCAAATGGATAGGCCGAGTCCGTCGTCGGCTTGCTGCAACCCTCTGCCCGCGCTGTCATTTCATCTTGAATGACTCTGCCATGGCTGTGGCCCTCGGCCGTATCCTGCCAAGGTGAGAACGGGTCGAGCTCCCGCCTACCTCCGCCTAACTCTTGCTTCCCTGACCCGCTGCTGCTACGGTGCTGCAGTCCTCCCTGCTCCTCAGTCCCGCTCGTGCTCTGAACCTGGCGTAGTTGACGGGACGCTGCCCTGCCGCTAGCCGCCATCGGCGACCCCCTCTCGGTCTTGCTAGTTCCCGCCGTGCGCTTCGCGCCAAGTCGTTCCGTCGTGGCATCTGCAGCATGTGCTCACATTAATTCTCTTGCTGGTTGAGCCGTTCCTTTTAATCCAGTCGGTCCGCACCGGTGTTTTGCCCAAGGCCGCGCTGAGTGCCGGGCCGTCATCCTTCCCTTCCCCAAAACGTCGAGCTCGATATTCACAGCTCATGCTTGTACCAGAGGGTAGCATACGAAGCTAACTAGCAGCCCGACGCCCACCGGGGCGCAGAACAGCCTTACAGGTCGTCAATTTGGCGTTCTTCCGGCCGCCGGCCAGATGCGCCGCCGCACTAGTAGTTGGGGTAAGACCGAATGGGTTCAATTGCTTGTACCCATAAGCTCGTCTTGACTTCCTATATCTGGTGCTCATGTCAGTTGGCCTGTATTTTCGCCGGAGATGGGGTGACGCGACCATGTCCGTGGCAGAGCGCCGCCGTTCGTGCTGGGCGCACGTGGCCGGGTCACCTCGACACTCCTCCTCCCCAACCGTCTCTGCAGAGTGATCCATGGTGAGCCTCTGAAGCTTATTCACCGTCTCGTTTTCTCCGAGAGCGCATAGGATCACCGGAACGTCAGCGTCGATGCCGTGCACCGTTGCACCGCCGCTGTAGCGCTTGCTTGAGCCAGTCCCGGCGTCCAACTGCAGCTCTAGGTTGCCGCTTGCGCCGTAGAGTGAGTTCGGCCTGTTAGTTTGGGTCGAAACGATCCCCAGCAGCCGGCGTAGACGTCCAGTGCCGCCGCTCGCCGCGCCGTCGTGCGCAGGCTCGTCGAGGACCTCCTCAATGCGAAGATAAGATAGTATGCGGGTCTCTGTGCATAAATCGTGACTGCAGGAACAGTGCTCAATGTTGTTACGTAATAACTAGTTGGTTCAGGGGCCAGTTTGCAAAACTGCTGATGCACGCGTGAGCTCCACGCTGCTGGCGCACGGCGCCTCGCGTGGACTGCTGGGCTGAATAGCCTACCGCAGGCCCTTTTTCAAAATTGAAAACGTTTTCTAATTTAGTTTCTAAACTAAAGCTTGTTTATTTAATATAGATTTGCGTAGAAATCCAAACGTTATGGAACAAGTTTTGTTAGCTTCCTAAAATCATGATCTACCTGTTAATATCTTTATCTCACATGGTTCTGTAATTTTTGTAGCTCGTGAGCAATAAATTTATTAAAGTAACTAATGTACCTTAGTTTAATATAAATATAGCAAAGTAAAGAAACATGTTGAGTTTTATATAACTTGAACGCTTGTTGGGGAAATGACGTTTTGCTTGTCACGTTGCTGCAAAGCTTAGTACGTTAGACTCTAGAACTCGTTCGTTAGCTTGAGAGGCGTAGTCGTATCCTGTGCGTTGCACTTGCCGTGATTATTTATGTCTCTACGTTGCACCCGCGTATATCGTAATAGGAACAACGATGGATCATGAAGCCTTCTGATGTTGCTGAAAGATGGTGCAATGTGATCGTGTCACTCGATGGAATGCTAACTTTTGATTATATCCTACCCGTGCAAGCCCGGTTCATAACCCCTATTATTCTCGCACTTTATAAAATATGTTTGTGCATTTACGTTTTGAGGAATTGAATGGAATCCACTTGCATATATATCTTTATCCTATGAGTCCTACTAGCATGACAGGTTCGTGTAGAATGCTATGCTATAGGTCTTCGGTAGAAGACGAGTGATTTCCTGTCACTCGCGAGAGATAGGAAATATTTATTGTGATGTTATCACATGTATTATATATGGATAATAATTTGGAGACCGGGCGGGACTATATTTGGATTTGGATTGGACTTGGTTGGGCAATCTAAGCGAGGCTTTGATTGTGCTTGTCCCGCCTGTGTCGATTGAGGACCGTCCGTTGCTGTGGATGGTGGTCAAGTCACAGATTTTATTATCCCGAGCACATACTTGCTTATGGGAGCGGGAAGACTTGTTACTCTCTTGTCGTGGGTTCCGGCTCTATCTGGGCCGACTGTAGGGAGGCGGAGATGGTGGACGCCCAAGTAGCACCATACTGAGTCGCGGACTCAGGAGTTGGGAACTTGGGGTCCGAGTTGGACGGGGACTTGGAGCCCTCGACAGGAGTGGAACGGGTTAGTCTCGGCTTGTGCAGTTTTTGTAGCGCAAACGAGGCGTGTGTTTTTCGGGGTACCCAGCTGGGGACATTGATTCGCGAATCGCCGCCGTGTCGGTACGACTTGACTGGTATCTGGCATCGTAGTAAGATATGGAATATGGAAGATGGAATTAAGATGGTTCTGATTGCTCAACTCTTGCTTGAAAGTAGCAAAGGTGCTTACCTAGAAGGGTTCGGTAATTGAACTAATCATGACTGCTTATGAAATAAATATAAGGATGAACATTTAGTAATGCTTCCTGCAGATGCAATAAACCCACAAGCCAAATAGCCTTGCATATCCTTGGAGTCTTTTATTTCCTCCTGACGGGTAAGTCTTGCGGAGTACAATTGAGTACTCAGGGTTTGTTCTACCCTGTTGCAGGTGACAGGTGCCGATGAGCTGACTTTGTGTGTGGAAATCTCCTGGTGGGCTCATCGAGAATTTCCTTCGCGTTGCGGACTAGAGTTATTTAAAATTCAAACCAAAAATGTTTTGCAAAGAAAAGTCTTACATTGTGCTACCATATTAATTCTTTAACGTGTCATTAAAATAAATTTTATTTCCGTTGAAAACTCTCGATGTATTAAAGTGATGTATGAAATGGTTAAGAATGATGTAAGATTTACTCTCTCATTTGTGATCCTGATGGAAAATTGTGGATTTTCGAGTTCTCCCTTTGGGTGTGCTCGACGGAACTGTGTGATTTATTGTGCTCACTTGGGTACTTAGTGTCTAATGGAAGACAAGTACTCTTGCGAGCACATTAAGTCAGGCGGTTCTGCCACAGTACAACCGATTGTTAGGCATGCTACATCTAGTCGCTAGCGAGAGGCAAGCGACAAACAGTAGCAAGGCTAACAATCCAACACAGAGGTATAAACAAGGACTATATTGCAGTCGATGTTGCATGAGACGACCAAATAGAAGATAGGGGGATAAACCCGCCACGATCCATTGCCCACCCTCACATGGATACACTGCACCACTGCAGCCGGGAGAGAAGCTTCATTCCTGAATGCCCTCGAGATTAGCTCTTTCCACACCTCCCAAGAGATGAGGAGCACCAAAGAATCGAAACTTCGGTGCTGATCAACGTCTCACCGACAAGAAAACCATGACCTGACAGGAAAAAAAAAAAAAAACGACAGTAAAATTCTATTTCATTGTCGAGCTAGAAGCTTCATTCCTGAATGCCTTCGAGGTTAGCTCTTTCCACACCTCCCAATAGATGAGGAGCACCAAAGAATCGAAACTTCGGTGCTGATCAACGTCTCACCGACAAGAAAACCATGACCCCGACAGAAAAACAAACAAACAAAAAAAGACAGTAAAATCCTATTTCATTGTCGAGCTATATTACTATCGGAATTTTTTTCTCGTCCGAACCCGCAACCTCTCTCTCTCACGCATCTTTTGTTTTACCACTACACTATGTTGCCATTTGTGTTGAGACCCGTATTAGTTCCTCATATATTATACTAAACCGAGTCTAAGTTGCTTGTTTGAGGCTCTAAACGAATTCAAATAAAAAGTTGTGAACTACGAAGTTTCATAACTTTTCTGAGAGCTACAATTTTAATTTAGAATTTTTTCCATCCGAGGTCATTTGAATAATTCAAATTTTTAATTTGAGAAATTCAAACGTAGTTTTGCATGATAAGATGAGTTCAAATAAAAAAAGGTGTCAACTACAAAGATTCATAACTTTTCTGGATCTACACTTTTCAATTAGAAAGTTTTTCATCGGAGGTCATTTGAAAATTTTGAATTGTATTGAAATTTGAATTTTTAAACGACCTCAGTTTGAAAAACTTTCTAAATAAAAAATATAGATCTCGAAAAGTTATGAAACATTATAGTTGATAACTTTTTTTATTTGAATTCATTTAAGACCTCCAAAATTGATTTGCCCTCTTTGTTGCCCGGCAAAGAGTGTCTTTCTTGGAGTGCTTTTTTTTTTTTTTTTTTTTTTTTTGCACTCGCAAAGCCACCTTTTGACCTTTGTTGAGTGTTTTTCTTTACCGTGTTTTTTTTGTTGTTCTTTGCCGAATGTCCAATAAAATTCTCTCGGCAAAGAGTCAACATTGGACAATAAAAAACCGTTTTCCGGTAGTGGTGGCCAGCAGCATCCTCTTTGCCGTTGGCGAGAAATGAGGCGAGGCCGATCGATGCCTTTTCAGATACCTGAACACCACGTCTGGTCGATGCTTTTTCTAGCAGCTGCACAAGAGAGTAAAGAGTTTTGTCGGTGTGTATGCGCGTGTCAAAAATAAAAGACCAGTGGGGCTGGGCATGCATGCTGTCATGCTGATGAAGATGAACCTAGCTATAGATCACTCACAATGACGCTTGGAACCAGACGTAGGCAAACTATGTAGGCAACCCAAAGCGAAAAAGCATTGCAAGCTTCAGCGATCACTCTGAGTATCTGACAGCTGTTGGGCTAGCTCTTCGCTGTTGCAAAAGAATCTAGTAGCGAAATACATATTGCGACGTCGAAACGACTCGTGTACGTTCCCGCACTCAATCGATCAATCCTGCAGCCATGGACGACACAAGAACAATACTCGTCGACGACGACCTCCCCGGCATTGCCGAGAGGATGGCCACGACGACGGCGAGGCTGGAGGTCGATTTCTCCAGGGTGGAGACCAAGATCCATCGGTTCCCCCGCAGCCTGCGAGAGATCGGCGGCGACAAGGATCGGTACATCGTCCCCAGCGTGGTGGCCATCGGCCCGTACCACCACGGCTCGCCGCACCTTCGCAAGATGGAGGAGGTCAAGCTCGCGGCGGCCTACTACCTCTGCCGGGCTTCGGGACGTTCCGCCGACGAGGTGTTCGACAAGGTTTGCTCCGTCGCGGACGCCGCCCGCGGATGCTATGACCCCGACGACCCCGCGGTCGTGCGTCTCCGTGACGACGAGTTCGCTGCGCATTAAGTGGTAGCCAACGTCCCTATTGACAGCGAGACGCCTGTTCATAGGGGTAGGGTTTACGAACATGTGTTCATAAGGGTGAGTTCATAGGGGTGAGCATGCGTGCCGTCTGCGTTGTACTATGTAATATCAAAAAAAAAAAGTTTCGTCTTCATGAGCAAGACAAGTTGCCCGTTTCATGGGCTGAAAGCAACGGGGAACGAGATGCTTGCTGAGCCTTGGAGACTCAGACCCCGTCAGGCCCAAAGACACGATGCCTCGAGGCTAGACCTAGACACGACTGGGCCTTTTTATCCTCTTCTCTTTTATTTTCTCTCCTCTTGTTTTTCCTTTGCCACCGTCAGGTTCAGCAGCTTCTCCAGGTCCACGACCATGGTTGGTGATATCGTGCTTGCCGCTCGGTCCGACAATCAGTGGCGAAGCCACGTTGACCTTCCCTGGTGCATGGAGAAAAAAAATCACCACTAGCTAGATAAATTTTTACCATGTATTGCTATCAGTTTATAAATGTATCCTTAGCAGTGCACCACCATGAATTTGGAGCTAGCTTCGCCCCTGCCGACAATGCAGGCGACGACGAGACGTGCACCCGGTGTGTCGGGCTGCAGGAGACAAACAAGTGGAGTTTCATGCCCATTTTTCATTTCGTCTTGATTCCCCCAATCAACCAGTCCCTGTGTGTCTATGTCCAAGTCCAATTCTCTCTATTTCAAAATTTGAATGGGAGTATTTCAAAATTTGAATGGGAGATTTATTTATGTTGCAACATGTAAACTTCAACTAAAACTACACCATGAAATGGACCAATAAATTGAAATCCATTTTATTCTCTAATATGCATTTTGAAATCCATTTTATTCTAGAACGAGTTTGGGCGCAACGGCGTGGTCACAAAAAAAAAAAAAACTAATATAAAAGAAGTTTTTTTGGTACAACCGATTATTAGACATGCTACATCTAGTCGCTAGCGAGAGGCAAGCGACAAACAGTAGTTAGGCTAACAATCCAACACGGAGGTACAAACAAGGACTATATTGCAGTCTATGTTGCATGAGACGACCAAGTAGAAGATAGGGAGATAAACCCGCCGCGATCCATTGCCCCACCCTCGACATGGATACACTGCACCACTGCAGCCGGGAGAGAAGCTTCATTCCCCGAATGCCCTCGAGGTTAGCTCTTTCCACCCTCCCAAGAGATGAGGAGCACCAAAGAATCAAAACTTCAGTGCTGATCAATGTCTCATCGACAAGAAAACCATGACTCGATAGGAAAACAAAAAAAAAAAAAAATGACAGTAAAATCCTATTTCACTATCGAGCTAGAAGCTTCATTCCTGAATGCCCTCGTTTCCACACCTCCCAAGAGATGAGGAGCACCAAAGAATCAAAACTTCAGTGCTGATCAATGTCTCATCGACAAGAAAACCATGACCCGATAGGAAAAAAAAAATGACAGTAAAATCCTATTTCACTATCGAGCTAGAAGCTTCATTCCTGAATGCCCTCGAGGTTAGCTCTTTCCACACCTCCCAATAGATGGGGAGCACCAAAGAATCGAAACTTCGTGCCGATCAACATCTCACCGACAAGAAAACCATGACCCGATAAAACAAAACAAAAAAAAAAAAAACGACAGTAAAATCCTATTTTATTGTCGAGCTAGAAGCTTCATTCCTGAATGCCCTCGAGGTTAGCTCTTTCCACTCCTCCCAATAGATGAGGAGAACCAAAGAATCAATACTTCGGTGCTGATCAACGTCTCACCGACAAGAAAACCATAACCCCGACAGGAAAAAAAGACGACAATAAAATCCTATTACATTGTCGAGCTAGAAGCTTCATTCTTGAATGCCCTTGAGGTTAGCTCTTTCCACTCCTCCCAATAGATGAGGAGAACCAAAGAATCAATACTTCAGTGCTGATCAACGTCTCACCGACAAAGAAAACCATGACCCCGACAGGAAAAAAAAAACGACAATAAAATCTCATTTCATTGTTGAGTTAAACGAGGGATTTGAACCTGCAACCTCTCTATCACACATCTTTCATTTTACCACTACACTATGTTGTCATTTGTGTTGAAACTCCGTATTAGTTCCTCATATATTATACTAAACCGAGTCTAAGTTACTTGTTTGAGGCCCTAAACGAATTCAAATAAAAAATTTGTGAACTACGAAGTTTCATAACTTTTCGAAACCTACAATTTTCATTTAGAAAATTTTTCCATCCGAGGTCATTTGAATAATTCAAATTTCAAATTTAAGAGATTCAAACGTGGTTTTGCATGATAAGATGAGTTCAAATAAAAAAGGTGTCAACTACAAAGATTCATAACTTTTTGGGATCTACACTTTTCAATTAGAAAGTTTTCCATCCGAGGTCATTTGAAAATTTTGAATTTTATTAAAATTTGAATTTTTTAAACGACCTCAGTTTGAAAAACTTCTAAATAAAAAATATAGATCTCGAAAAGTTATGAAACATTATAGTTGACAACTTTTTTATTTGAATTCATTTAAGACCCCCAAACTGATTTGCCCTCTTTTGTCGTCCGCAAAGAGCGTCTTTTGCAGAGTTTTTTTTTTTTTTTTTTTTGATACTCGCAAAGCCATCTTTGTCGAGTGTTTTTCTTTACCGTGTGTTTTTTGGTTGTTCTTTGCCGAATGTCCAATAAAATTCTCTCGGCAAAGAGTCCAACATTGGACAAAAACCCGTTTTCCGGTAGTGGTGGCCAGCAGCATCCTCTTTGCCGTTGGCGAGAAATCAGGCGAGGCCGATCGATGCCTTTTCAGATACCTGAACACTACGTCTGGTTATGCCTTTTCAGATACCTGAACACTACGTCTGGTCGATGCTTTCAGGCATTCCATTCTAGCAGCTGCACAAGAGACTCGTCAAATGTAAAGAGTTTTGTCGGTGTGTATGCGCGTGTCAAAAAACAAAAGACCAGTGGGGCCGGGTATGCATGCTGTCATGCTGATGATTGATGAAGATGAACCTAGCTATCTATAGACTCACAATGACGCTTGGAACCAGACGTAGGCAAACTATGTAGGCAAGGTACGTGTGCCCGGGTTAACAAAGCGAAAAAGCATTGCAAACTTCAGCGATCACTCTGAGTATCTGAACAGCTGTTGGGCTCTTCGCTGTTGCAAAAGAATCTAGTAGCGAAATACATATGGCGACGTCGAAACGACTCGTGTACGTTCCCGCACTCAATCGATCAATCCTGCCGCCATGGACGACACAAGAACAATACTCGTCGACGACGACGACCACCCCGGCATTGCCGAGAGGATGGCCACGACGACGGCGAGGCTGGAGGCCGATTTCTCCAGGGTGGAGACCAAGATCCATCGGTTCCCCGCAGCCTGCGAGAGATCGGCGGCGACAAGGATCGGTACATCGTCCCGAGCGTGGTGGCCATCGGCCCGTACCACCACGGCTCGCCGCACCTTCGCAAGATGGAGGAGGTCAAGCTCGCGGCGGCCTACTACCTCTGCCGGACTTCGGGACGTTCCGCCGACGAGGTGTACGACAAGGTTTGCTCCGTCGCGGACGCCGCCCGGGGATGCTATGACCCCGACGACCCCGCGGTCGTGCGTCTCCGCGACGACGAGTTCGCCGCCATGATGTTCCTCGACGGCTGCTTCCTCCTGCAGTACATGGTCGCCGGCGGTGACGACGTCGACGACGACAGGGCGGCGCCGCCGCCCGTGCTGCAGAACCGGTTGACGCTGTCCACCGGGCCTAGCATCCAGAAGGACATCTTCCTTCTCGAGAATCAGATCCCATGGCTGGTGCTCCAGGTGCTCATGGAGTTCATGCTCGTCGACGTGCACCGGTTTGTCGCCGGGATGGGCGAGAAGTTCCTACCTGCCGTACCCGAGAAGGGAAGGTGGAAGGCCAAGGGTGGCCGATGTTGCCGCCGGGGTGGATGCATCCCGACGGTGGCGCCGCCCAAGACGACGACGCCGGCGCCGGCGCCGTCCGATGAAGAAAGCCGCGGCGGCGGCGGCGGCAGCACTGAACAGCACAAGCCACCGCCACAACCACCACCACCACATCTCCTCGGTCTCCTCAGGTTCACTCAGGTGGGCGGCATGCCTGAGGAGGAGACCAAGTACACGGGCTTCTCGTCGTCGTGGTCCAGCAGCGCCGTGGAGCTCGCGGAGATGGGCGTCGTCTTGACGCCGAGCACGGAGACCTGGTTCGGGGACATGCGGCTCCGCAAGGGCCTGTGCGGCGAGTTCTCGCTGTCGCCGGTGTTCCTGAGTGACGTCACCGCGTGCTGGCTCGTCAACATGGCGGCGCTGGAGGCGAGCACCGCCGTCGCGGCCAGGGCCACCGACGGCTTCCTGGTGAGTTCCTACCTGTCGGTGCTGGCGATGCTCATGGACCGCAAGGAGGACGTGCACGAGCTCCGGCGGCGGGGCCTGGTGCACGGCCCTCTGAGCAACAAGCAGGCGCTGGGCTTCTTCAAGGGCCTCGGCCAGCACCTCCGCTTCGGCCGCCGCTACTTCGCCGCCCTGGAGCAGATCGACTCGTACAAGCGCCACAGGCCGGTGAGGATCAAAGCCTACAAGTTCGTCTACAACTACTACAAGTACATCGCCGCCTTTCTGTCTGTCACCGGCGTGCTCATCGGAATCTTTAAGACGCTTCTCTCACTCAAGCTCCATTGCTAATGCTGCTCTAATTACTTTATATGAGCTTCGTCAAATGGCACCATATTTTTGTTTACGTCACAGTGAGCTTCGTCAAATGGCACCATTGTTCATGATCGGCACTCGTGCATGCATATTTCCCTTCTTATTTTGTTTACAAATACACATGTTCGTCACAGTAAAAGATTGTGTTTTAGGAGTTCCACGCGTCATAGCAAAGTTGTATAAATTGGGTATTTCTTTTCCAACTTTTAATTATATATGAATTCTACCTATTTTTTTTTTCGAAAAAACGGCAAAAAGCTTTTGTCGATTTTTATTAGACGATAGAAAAAAAAAGAGAGAAACAAAAAGGTTAACCACTACTACAACTCAAGCCTTTCTTTGTACCAAAAGCACTAGAAGAAAACAAAAAGAAACTAATGAATTCTACCTATCCAAAACTCATTTCAGGATTACCTAGCTAATCAAATATAAAAATTTGAATTATAGCAACCTTTAAAACTTTGTATTAGAATTGGTTGGGGTGTGCCAACCTTGCCAATAGTGCAACGGCTAGGCGACACTTGAGAACCCTAGTAGCAAGCTACTATGATGGGGTTCTCTCCCCCACGAAAAAAATAAATTTAATATCGTTGTGAGACGGTGTCTCACATATCGATATTAAACCGATAAGAACAGATACTACACTTGATCTTAGCCAAAAGGCCGAGAAAGGTATGCTTTGGTTTGATGCCGTAAGTCATCTTATATAGTGAGTGTCCCCCTCCGTGCTATTTAGCTAAGCATGCTGGTACTAATTAAACACCTGAACCGGCTACATGCCTCGCGGCAGCCATATGTAATGGGCCGTGGGCCAGTTAACGTTGCCGCCTTCTCTACTTACTTGGGCTCACTAATAAAAATACTAATCCTCCTATAGTAGGACTCGTCGAAGCCTCATTGCTCCTCCGTATTCAAGGCATCTTTTCTATGACCTGGAGTGGAAAATTGGTTGAATGAATCATCAACTTACTACGGCTATAACTGTCACATCCTCTAGCTGGCTTAGGAAACCCTGGTATCCATTATCAATCAGACAATAACGGTTAGACGATTGTGCACGATTGACTAGCTTACATACAACCATTATTAAGTGGCAAAGCATTGAAGAAACTACTCTCAAGTTGATAAGGACGGAAACTTACTTACTACACCTAATACTACAAGGTGAAATTAGATACTAGTAGAAAGGCGCGCGCTTCCGCGCGCCCCTTCAGGTGTAAATTTCTGGAGATAGTAATATTTGCAGTTCGCACAGACAAAATGGTTATATAAAGTCATTAGACCATAGCCATCGCAGCACTAAGGTGCCTGAAAGGCAGTACAGTTTTTCTTTTTTTGAAACGCAGCAGGCAAGCCCGGCATATATTAATAAGTAGAAGAGTAGAGAATTACATGCGCAAAATGGCGCAAACAACTTCCCGGATTGACGGACTGTCAAAACCGGGGAGGGATACTAAATTGACTACTCACACTCTAGAAACAACCGTAGAGCATCATCTAGCTGCACTGTCATGGAGACTCCACCATGTCTGCCCCCGCCTCCGACGCAATTGCAGCCGGCGCCTTGCAAAGCTCCATGTCATCAAGCCTCGCCGCAGCCCTTAATGCATTGACCGCCTTCTCCGGTAGGTCCTGCCCAAAGTCATCAACGTAGTTTGTGATTGCAAAGAAACCGGCGCCGACGACCCGCCATTGATGAAGTCCAGCTCACGCGCCAAGCTTTAGGCCGGGCACGCGTTGCGCCACCGCACGCAGGAAGGACGAGCGGCTTGACGCAGGCTGATCGTGTGGGAGCTAGTGGCCTTCGCCGTCGGTCCTCGACCTCTTTGGGTTGCTTCTCAACGGCCCGGGGGATGCGGCCGGCCTTGGTAGCTAGCGGCTCGGGAACCTTCTTGAACATCATCTTGCGTAAGGATGCGCAAGCACTGTTGTCCTCCGTCTCAAGCATTCATCAGCATCCCCTGCTCCTTGGCCGTCCACCTCCTCCTCCCGGGGGGTGTGGCCAAGTCCTGCAACTCAACATCCATACCCGTCTCGGGGAAGCCTCGGCCCGGGGGAGAGTGACCTCCAGCGACGCTTCTACCTCCGAAGACTCGACTGGTGTAGAGGCTAGGATCCCAGCCGCGGCGGTGCTGCGTTACCATGGCGAGCGAAGCGGCTAGCTCCTCCAACATGGGGTCCACCCGTGTCGGAGGCTCCTCCGCCACGCAGGCGCACCAAAGACGCGTGAGGCTCAAGCGCTGCAGAGTGGCGTGTTAGCGGCGATGTCGACCTCCACCGCAGGCGATATCTGCGTCGCCGGCGATGTCGAATCTGCGCCGGCGCCCACCCGCCCGGCCAGCGTCGAGCTCGGGCGTCGGCGGGGGGTAGGATGGCGGCGTGGTCGAGCCGCCACCCTTTCGCTGTCGATGGCGTAGCTCTCCTTTGCACTCCCTGGCGCGGTGGTGGAGGCCATAGCGGCGCAGCAATGAACATGGGTCCCGACATTGCGCGACACGGTGGTCGGCACCGAGACAACGGAAGCAACGTCCGACAACAAGCGCCGGCGGGATCACCCCCCTATGACGGCGCCCGCCGTGGGCGCGTGCACCGACTTCGCTGTCTTGCGGGAGAGCACACGCTAACCGTCGGCGCGGGGCAGCCGCCTGCGCTGAGGGGCCCGGCCCGGTGGACGGGGATTCGCCCAATGGCGGCATTGGGCGCCCGAGGCTCGTTGCGCCCACTTGCGTTCGAGGCCCGCTAGAGCGCAGCGCGCTCACCCGCCGATCGCGGCGGCTCACACCCTCTATCGGCGGCGACGACGCGGTGGCGGGCGCCGACGCTTGCGGCCAGCCCGATCTGTGCCCCCGACCACGAGCAACGCCCGCGTCGGCTCGACATTCCCGCCACCCGACGCCCTCGGCGGAATCGACGGCCGGAACGCCCACGGGTGCGGTGTGTGCGCCGAGGCTGGGGAGAGTGCCCGACGAGCCGCGTGGAGGTAGGGGAGGTCCCGCATCATGCTCCCCTCCCCATCGTCGTCGCTATCGGAGCAGTCCTCGACGATGATATCGCTCCAACGCATGAGCTTTGATCTCGCCCATGGAGGAGGGGATGAACGGGCGCGGTGTTCGGAGAGAGAGACCCGCCGCGGGGGTCCGGAGCGGATGGCGACTTCGCCGCCGTCGACCCCATCCAACGCGTCGCTGGCGCCCACGGTTCAGCGGGACGCCCTTCATCTTGCAGGCGCTGGAAGGGGCGTGGCGGCGGCGCCGAAATAGCCACGCGCTCCCCATCACCGGATACGGAGAGGCGGCGCGAGCGGGGGAGCCGGGCGGAGGAGGGGCCGACGCGACATAGCATGCATATCGCGGCGCCGCGCCCGGCCCGCTGAAGCGCATGGGGGTCGCGCCGGTCGGCACCGGTGTGGGGGCTCGGTGGAGGTGGGTCCCGCGACGGGAAGCGGGCGGGCGCAACCGCCCGCGGGCGCCGCGAGCAACGGCGAGCCCGTCGCCACTCATATGGTGCTTCGCGTCGGCGCAACCGAGGTTGAGGTGGCACGGTCGTAGTGGAGGCAGGGACCGCGGGGAGAGGAGGAGGAAGCTGGGCGGGCTCCATGGCGACCATCGACGGCGCCGCCGCTGGAGAAAAGGCCGAGCGGGGGGTGCTTCGATCTCCCCGCCGCTGGGCGGGTGAGGAGAGCCGCCCCTCAGCGAGGAGCCCGCGCCGTGGAGGTCCCGGATCTGGTCTTGGATGTGGAGGGGGAGCTACGGGCGGGGGGGGTGTCGCCGGGCGGCGTGTTGGCGGCGCGGGGGTGCCTGGGGTCGCCCGTCTCGCGCTCATGTTCCTCGGATGTAACTTGCACGCAGTACAGTTTTTCTGAGGATAGTTATTTTACATAGATTAGAATACGAGGATCTTGAGCAAGTCTTTCCTACACCGGTTGGTCTCCAGTATTTGTACAGGGACAAGTTTGTTCCAATGTATGTGGGCATCTAATCTGTGCATGTAAATTGTTTCATCAGTGATGTCAAAGAGTGGAGCCTAAGTATTTATGTGATGCGTATGTATATAGAGACGTGTCTATACCTGAATCCGGAGGGTAGCACATGCAGTAGGTGCTGTGGCTCCAGGCTGAAATTGAACCTGCATATAAATAGTCATGGGTACATGTGTTTGCCGTTGCTTATGAGGTGAAGAAGTGAGATTATTTTTTGCGTACTTGAGGATGCCGATGATGGGCTGCCTCCACTGTCGATGTTTTCTTCCCGTAGGATCTCCGCAGCCGTTTTTGAGTGGATTTGAAATACTTGTAGGTGATGATGGGCTAAGATGTTTATCGGCAATGCAGAGAGAAACCTGCATTGGGCCAAGCAATGAGGTAACAGGAAATGGAATCACCCATCAAAATAGAAATAAATAGTCAACATCCATTGTCTGTGGTTCTATTTTTTTAATCATATAGAAACACAACAATGTTATCACAATACATGAAACATCATTACATACAATGGAAATAGATGCCACTTGTCACTTAATTTAGATGGAAACAATAACCAGCCCTGGTCTGTAAAGCTTAGTTCATGCGATATGTTAATAAAACTAACTGCATCATAAAGATGACATAACTGAATGGGAGGCACCTGAAGATTGTCATCTCCATGAAAATATTGGATGTCCTTGGTCTATCTGTAAAACCTAATAAAGATCAATAATACATAATTAAATGGAGTTCACTTTATATATTTCATCTATGCCATGTCAAATCTGGCAGGAGCAACCGCACGTATACGAAGCAATGTCTTGGTAAATAAAGATAAGAGGTAAAATGGAAATAAAAAAGCAATAATCATATCCCAAAGGAACCGAGCCAATCACAGCAACAGACCTGCAAATGAATGCAAACAGTACATATGTGTTGCATTAGAGCATGTGCAATTCATCAATTCAAGAACTGAATACTCAGGGCAGTGTTAAATGTTAAATTATCTAAGCTGAAGCAAGGAAAAAATAACTACAAAATTAATAGTGTTCCTCCTCTAAATTTGGGTAGTGGTAGAACTACAATCCAAGACCAAAATAACTACCTCCCCGTTGCAGGTTACCTCCTCCCATAAAATGGAATGGGTGCTAGCTTAATTTCATAGTGTTTTTTAAAACATACATATCAGTTAGCAGGGTACCTGCAACCACGAACGCAAAAGTAATTGATGCCTGGCCAAGTCTGATCAGCAGAGAGAAAAAAACTTCAAGCCCGTTTCGAAGTCTGCAAATCAAAATCAACAGGAAGCATGAAGCGACATCAGGTCGGTTGAATAAGAGCATTATCTGGGTCACTGACTGATTTGTGACTGAATAAGGTAAGCAATGAGCGGATGGGGCCATTTTCAGGCAAATAAGGGTGTGAATCTGTGAAATGTTTGATGCTATCATTAACAAACACCCAGTACAGAACGACACTGCAAGGGGAAATGAATGGATCATTAGTTCACTTGCCTTGATATCATAGGTCATATTCTATCCCGACAAACGAAGATGAGCCTGAAAAAGGGTGAGACAAAGATGAGCAAGGTATCTGCATGAAAAGAAAAATATAAGGATCTAGATGCCAACAGCATGGCTGTATATGCTCAGGTTTCGTATATATAAGATGCAATAGAGCTAGCTGATTGATTAAGACACAAGACAAATCTTCTATGCTTGAGAAGCTGATCCTTAATAAGTTACTGGACTCAAAGGCTGGTTCCTGTCTTCCTTATCACAGATACTTACAATAAGTATGTAGGTCACAATTATATTGATGACAACAATGCTTTAAAAACACAAGCAGCCAGTGAATAGTAGAAAGTGAAGATCTACAACTAAAAAGTTGTTTTTAAAATTGTTTGACTATCAGGTATCCAGCTTGAGCATCAACAGTCTAAAAGTATGGTGAAGGTGTGTGACAACCCACATGCTGGTTAGCACAGAAGAAAATAGGAAGACTATATATTAATTAGTACATATAGGCTGTGAGAAATAAAGTTCACACTGCTGCATACTGTAGCTACTTCAACCAAAAGAGCATTTCCTATGAGTATGCAAGAAAATCAAGAATAGTGAGGCCACCGTGTAGAACATTTTTTTTTTTTATAAGAGCATGAGCTCGGTAGCATCTCCCATGAATTAAAAGAGCATCTGTCATGAACTATTTTCCCATAAGAAATAGTAGCATAAATCAATATGACAGGTATGCAGGAAATTCCAAGCAATATTCAAGCATATTTTGATTTCCTAATTATGCATTTCCTATCTGCTATTATCCTTCACTGAGAACTCAGGAAGCATCGCTAGGACTGAGAATACAGTACTGAAACTAAAATGCTAAAATGCTGTGAAACTAAAATACAATCCTGTTTAACAGGCGTTCCGATCTCTATGGTGGAGCTTCAAGGGGAAAACTTGCCTGAATAAAATCATAACCTTTGTACAATGCATTCATTGGATCTAGAGGAAGCAGTAAGGCTCCACTTGCTCAAATGGTTCAAGTACCTGGAGACAGAAAGCTGTCATCACACACAATGGCAGCCTATGTTAAAGGTAGCCTATGTTTACAGGCTAGGCTAGGAAGGCACTAAAAGTCTTGCATTTGAGTTTCAGTGAGACACTAAAAGTGTTAACTGCTAATGCAACCAGAAAAGCATTGGTATAATTCTTGCTACAAATCCTGTCTGACTGGTCACCTGCTTGAGAATATAGGTGGTGTACATACTCTGGCCTATAAGGAGGTAAAGTCTGAAGTGAGGTAAATAAAATGGATGCATGCTCAGAACAAAAATGCATGACTGATGTATTGGGAGTCTGGGACCAAGGTTATACAGCATATAAAAAATTGTCGCTATAAACACTTGCCAACCAAATACCTCAATGGACTAAACTGAAGGAAAATAATAGATCATAATAGATCATAGCACCTCAATGGACTAAACTGCGGTGATGGTAGACTATCGTTGCTCCGAATAGCAATGGCATCCTCAACCTGAATGACCTTAAAGGCAACACAATAGTCATGGTTAGCAGTAGGCATCCTGAAGAGTTAATATCACAAGCGATCAGTTTGGTGTAGTGTCACACTACCCTCGTTGCGTTCAGTCAACTTCCTTCCATGGTTTTCGACCTTTTAAATGGCAAACCAAGAATCTGTCATTGTTCTACCAAATCACACAACAACTACTCATAAGCTACAGATTTTATGCGCTTACAGACTTCAGTCCCAAACTATCGTTGCTCCAAATAGCAATGGCACCCTAGACCTCGAGGATTCCATCTGGAAACACAAAACCATGGAAGGTCGGTGTCACACAGACAAATGTAGCTAAGAGTTTGCGTGTTGGTGTAATATTGTAAATGTGTAAGGACAATTGTGAAAAGTAGAGAAAATATAGAGAGAGGAGAATGGCTGTGGGGAGTGAACGACCCAGCCAAAAACTTCCCCAAATCGCAACATGGTAATCAGAGCCGGAGTTAGGGTTAGGGTTACCGGCGGCGGCGGCGGCGCGCAGGGTTGAGCGCCGGCGAGGAGGAGCAGGCTCTGTCACGCGACGAGGAGGAAGCGGCGCGGGCAGAGGTTGGCCGCGCAAGGAGGAGCTCGTGCGCTGGCGCGAGGACGCGCGGGCACGGACGCCCGTGCGCGGCGGACGGGTAGAGCTCGTGTGCTCGCGGAGAAGACGGGCAGCACTGCAGCAACTCGCGCGTACGGACGCGGAGCCGGTGCGGGCAGCAGCTCGCGAGTGCAGGCGAAGGCGGCGGAATACGCGTGTACGGACACGGAGACCTGGGCAAGCTGCTAGCTGCTCGTGCGTGGTAAGCTGCTACCTGCTCGTGCGTGGCAAGCAAGGTGATTGGGTGCATTTCCATGCGTGTATGGTTGCTGGTGCCTGGTGATTTGGGGCTCTGCGTGTGAGAGGAGGTTGATTGTGCTGCGACTCTGTTCGTGAAGAGGAGCCTGCAGGTGTTGCTGCAAAAAAAAAAAAAAGGGGGGTGGGGGGAGAAAAAAAAAAGGAGTGCTCTTGGTGTAGACTGCTGTTGAGGTTTGTTGATTTGGTTTTTGGTGCTGTCCTGATTGCTCGGGGGAGATGGATTCGGCGGAGGAAGCAAAGAAGAAAGCAGAAGAAGAGGCTACAATGAAGAAAGCAGAAGAAGAGGTTGCAATGAAGAAAGCGGAAGAAGAGGCTGCAATGAAGGCAGCTGTTGGTGGTGGTTCAGGTGGTGATACAAAGAGTGAGGTGATGAGTGAGATGATGAGGAGTATGCTTCGGGAGTTCGTTGGGTTGGGTCTGATTGGTGGTAAAGCAGATGCAGGCACATCCAAACTGAAGCTGGAGCTTGTGCCAAATGATGTGAGGCTAGAAGGCAGCAAGAATTACTTGAGCTGGTCCAGGAGAGTGCGTGTGATTCTCGGAGGCAAGGGAGTGGAGCACTATTTGGAGGAGACTTGTGTTGAGCCGGCTGATAAGCTCAACACTGAGTGGAGAGTTTGGCATACAACAAACTCTGTGATAGTAGCCTGGTTGTTGGCATCTATGTCTCCCACTGTGAGCATAAGGGTGGAAGCCATGCGTACAGCATCACTGATATGGAAGACCTTGAGTAACATATACTCTAAGAAGGGAATGTCATGATGATGATGGAGATTCGAACAAAGGCGTATGCAAAGAAACAAGGGGAAGATCGGTGGAGCAAAGATGCTAGTGAACTTCAAGCTTGTGGGGAGAGCTAGATCACTATGCTCCTCTCCAAATGGAGACTCCACGAGATGCTCAGATTGCTCATAAGTGGGTGGAGGACAGAGGGTGACCCACTTCCCAAGAATCTGGACCCTGAGTTTGAGAGTAGGAGAGCTGCCTTCTGTCACCAAGAGAGTCTTCCTACTATGGATGAGGCAGTTTCAGCCATGATTGATGAAGAGAACAGGCTTCGAATGATGGGTAGTGGCAATCCTGTGAAGCCAGCCTATGTTGCAATTGAAGACAGGGAGTGCTACAATTGTGGAGAAAATGGGCACTTGAGTTATGATTGTCCCAAGCCTAGAGGCAGTGGTGGTCGAGGTGGATCTCGTGGAGGACGTGGAAGTACTCGTGGCGGCTATGGAGGAGGTCGCGGTAGCCGTGGTGGTAGTCGTGGTGGTAACCGAGGTGGAGGTCGAGGTAGAGGTCGTGATGGCCCTAGAGCCAATATAGCCACCGCTGAGGAGACCCCGCCTCTTTTACTTTGACCGTGAACAGTGCTAGGGCCGTGGGAACGGTGGCAGAAGGGCAAGTCGTCTGAGAGCTCCATTCCACTTGATGAGCACACCACCAACAACTTCGGTAACTTTGCCAACTATGCCCACATGGGCGAAGGTACTCGTGGCATAGGCTCTTGCATCCTCATATAGGCATCATGTAGATTGGGTCATAGACTCGGGAGCATCCAAGCATATCATAGGCATGTCTAGTCCTTTCAAAACATACACTCCATACACTTCTCATTCCGAGTCTGTTCAAATTGCTGATGGCACATCTCGACAAGTCCATGGTGTGGGGTCTATAGAGTGTACACCTTCTCTTAGCCTACCATCGGGCCCTACATGTTCCTTCATTCCCAAATAACCTCTTCTCGCTTAGTTCAATCATTGATCAATTCAAGTGCACAAGAATATTCGATGAAAATTCTTGTGTTTTTCGTGAGAGGGAACCGGGAGAAGGATTGGGACCGAGTCAGCGTGATGGGTTGTGGTTCATCATCATGAAGAGTCGGCATTGGTGGCGCCTATTGAAGAGGATGTGAAAGAAATTCATTTGCTTCATTGTCGGTTAGGACATGTATCTTTTGAGAGCTTGAGTAAGTTGTACCGCTATGTTCAAGGGAGTGGACAAAAGTAGACTTGTATGTGATGCATGTGAACTTGGCAAGCATACTAGATCCATCTATCCTAGTATTGGTATTCACAGTTGTGAACCATTTATCCTAATACACTCAGATGTTTGGGGTCCATGTTCACCACCTCTCGTGAGCGGTGCTAAATGGTTTGTCACCTTTATTGACCGTTATACTCGTATGACTTGGGTATATATGCTTAAGCATAAGAGTGAGGTGTTTCAGTGCTTCCAAGACTTCCACAAATTGGTTGCAAATCAATTTAATGCAAGGGTTCGAATTCTTCGAACCGATAATGGAAACGTAATATGTGAATAATGCATTTGGAGCATATATTTCACATCAAGGAATTGTTCATCAAACAACTTGCCCTGGAACTCCACCTCAGAATGGTGTAGCTGAGAGGAAAAATCGTCATTTGTTGGAGGTAGCGAGGTCTCTCATGTTCCAAATGAATGGACCTAAGTATTTATGGAGTGAGGCAGTGATGACGGCCACATATCTCATTAACCTGGATGCCATCAAGAATACTTGGTATGAAATCACCGCTGAGCTCTTTTGCCGGGGAAGTGTGACTTCAAAGTTCCACCCAAGGTTTTTGGTTGTGTTTGCTTCAGAAAGGATCATTGGCCTATCAGTGGGCAAGTTGGATCCACAAGCGCTAAGTGCATTTTTGTGGGATATGCCTCCACTCGTAAAGGGTACAAGTGTTGGGATCCTGTTAGCAAAAGGTTGTTTGTGAGTATGGATGTGACGTTCCGTGAGGAGGAACCATACTACACAAAGAAGAATGATCTTGATCCATTCTTAGAAGAGTTCTCTTCAGTCACCACGAGTGACAGTAGAGAGGGGGAGAATGAGAATGGTGATGTGCAACATAATGATGTTGAGGTGACTCGTGAAGAGGTGATTGTTGGGACAATTCCATGTCCTACAAACGAGCCTGTTGTTCAGAAGATGGTGGTGAGTGATGAGCCCGTTGTTCAGAAGATGGTGGCGAGTGATACTCAGGAGAATGAAGAGGTTAGCATGAGGAATGATGCTCTAGAGAATGAAGAGGTGATGGTGGGGACAATTCCATGCCCTACAAATGAAAGTGAGAAGCAGGGAGAGAATGTGAATGAGAAGCGAGAAAAAATCATAACTAAAGTGTTCTCTAGACAACGAACTAAGAAGCAGGGGGAGCAACCACAACCTAGACAAGTTGAAGCTCCAGCCCCATACCTCTCCTTGGACTCCTCTCCATCAAGCCCGTCGTCCCCATCTGGTAATGTTCCTCCCACCTTTGAATCTGTAGAGTTACCCCTTGCACAAAGTAGAAATCCTAGAGTCAATGTTGGAAAACCTCCTTCTCGTTATGGCTATGAACACGACATTGCTAAGTATGTCTCATACTCTAGTGTCTCTCCTGCATATAGAGCCTTTATTGCATCATTACAAGCGCTGTTAGTTCAAGGATTGGAGGTGTGCTAAGGGGATCCAAAGTGGAAAAAGGCAATGGAAGAAGAGTTGTTTGCCCTTCAAAAGAACAAGACATGAGAACTTGTTCATCTTCCAAAAGGAAAGAGGGCAGTTGGTTGCAAGTGGGTATTCACGGTAAAGCGTACTCGCAAGGTAAGGTGGATAGATACAAAGCAAGATTGGTTGCAAAAGGATACAAATCAAACATATGGAATTGACTATGATGAAACTTTTGCACCTGCGGGCAAAAATGGGTACGGTAAGGACCTTGATCTCATGTGCAGCCAACTTTGGTTGGCCACTTCATCAACCTGGATGTGAAAAATGCATTTCTTCATGGTGATCCGCAAGAAGAGGTATATATGGAGATTCCACCCGGTTTCTCAAATGAACAGACTCACTTGGGAAAGTATGTAAACTCAAGAAGTCTCTATGGCCTAAAGCAAATCACCACGTGCATGGTTTGATAGATTCAGCGAGCATTGTGTGCTATGGGGTACATCCAATGCAATGGAGATCACACGCCTTTACAAGCACCGGGGCTCTCGTATCACCGTCTCCGGCAAAGTGTATGTTGATGATATAGTAATCACTGGGGACGATGTGGAGGAGATTAAGTGGTTAAAGGAAAGGCTAGGTAGAGCCTTTGAGGTAAAGGATCTTGGACCACTTCGTTACTTTCTTGGGATTGAAATTGCTAGGTCACCAAAGGGAATCATTCTTTCCCAAAGAAAGTACGCCCTTGATCCGCTGGCGAGACAGAATGCTTGGGTGTCGTCCGTGTGGATCACCCATTGATAGGAATCACCAAACATGTGGTGAGTCGGGTGAGCCGGTGGATCGGGAAAGGTACCAAAGGCTGGTTGGTCGATTAATTTACCTCTGCCATACAAGACCTGATATTGCTTACGCGGTGAGTGTGGTGAGTAGGTATATGCATGATCCTAGAACTCGGGCATATGGAGGTGGTGTACCGATTCTAAGATACCTAAAGGGAACCCCCGTAAGGGATTGTGGTTTAGAGCGAATCAACACTTGAATGCGAAGGATATTGTGATGCTTGACCGGCAAGTTGTAAGGATGATCAAGATCCACATCGGGATATTGTGTGTTTGTGGGTGGTAATCTTGTCTCATGGAGAAGCAAGAAGCAAGCTGTGGTGTCACGATCCACCGCAGCGAGGCCGAAGCTTTAGGGCAATGGCCTTGGCACTCGTGTGAGATGATGTGGCTAAAGGGTCTGTTGAGGGAGCTTCGAGTGTTGAAGAATGAGACCATGCTACTCCACTGTGATAATGTAGCAGCAATTAACATAGCAAATAACCCGGTTCGGTTTGATCGAACGAAGCATGTGGAGATTGATAGGTTCTTCATCAATGAGAAGATGGAAAGTGGGGCTTTAAGGTTGAAGTACGTCAAGTCTCGTGATCAGCTAGCTGATTGTCTTACAAAAGGTTTAGGTCCTAAGGATAATGAGTTGTCATGTAACAAGATGGGCATGTTGAATATCTTCGCCCATCTTGAGGGGGAGTGTTGGTGTAATATTGTAAATGTGTAAGGACTATTGTGAAAAGTAGAGAAAATATAGAGAGAGGAGAATGGCTGTGGGGAGTGAACGACCCAGCCAAAAACTTCCCCAAATCGCAACATTGCGTTAGCACCTGTAAAGAATATGATAAATGCAGACGTTGCTATTAACAAACAAAAAAAAAAAAAGAGGAAAGGCTAGCTATTTTATTAAGCAAAGATCTCCCAATCCGTCACCTTTTTATTGCACAGACCGTAACGCAAATAACATATGGGAAAAAAGCCGAGGGACAGAGATGCCCATTATTTGAACCTCTAATTGGTGATTGGCATGCAACTTAACCCAGCAAAACCGAGTGACTCTTAGGTCTCTATTAAAAAAAAACTCTAATATCCAGGCTCAACAAGGATGCTTGAATAGTCCGTTAGAAGGTATCATCTCAAATATCTTACCATCAGTTATCAATTGATATGGACCGTTAATTCTAATCCTCTAGTAAGAAAAGACCTTGACGTTTCATATAATATTCATGGAGGTAAAGTAATGAGAAAAGACTTTTAATCACATACACACAGAAATAATCCTGACTTAATACAGTTACATGGTTGAGAGCATAAAAATTAGACATGAGCAAACAACTGCCTGCATTCCTTGCTGAGTGAAGTGTAGAAACAAAAGGATCCATGTTGCCTTCTGTGCATAACAAATTTTAGTTAACTAACATCAATAACCTTGTTTGCTCATGTAACAAGATTGATATATAAGGCACCGCTGCGGTATATGGTTATCAGGCTACATGATATAAAGCTATATGGATATCAATCTAACCTATACAGTAAGAAGTGAACATAGTCAGAGTAAGGAAATTTATGTTTAAAAGGATTTAGTCAAAGAAACCAATGAACCATCTTGAAACCGAAGTGAAATATTACCCGATCTATAGCCGCTTGTAAGTTCAGATGATCTCCCCATTCCCCAGATCTTCAAAAAAAATGTATACGTGAATATATGGATAACCCCAAAAGTAATGGAGCACCACTCTCTATAGCGAAAAAATGATAAGCAATACCTTTTCATTTTGTTCAAGTACACCTTATATTCCATTGGTCCGTAAACTTTCATATTGTTTTCTGAATTCCTTCAGCTGATAAGCAGGGTATCCCAGTAGCATTATATATTAATCTAATGTACTGTATATTTATTTACCAAAGAAAAGCAGCAGGCAACAAAAAAAACTGTTTCATGACGGCTTTGCTCACATGCTTATGATAGTAAGGATTGCAAAATATCTGGTCAGCCAAAGCTCGAACTGTAACAATATGTAATTTAAAAAAAGAGAAGAGTTAAGTTTTCAGAATAAATAAAGAACCAAAGCCAAGGTCACAATAAACTTCAGACGGGCGTTTAGAACTATGTGCAGGGTGGGTTACAACTATGTCAAGATAAAATATAGCAGTTCTACACAAACATGAAGATAGTTTATTTTCCTAATAGAAGGTAAGGAGTCAATCCTTCGTAGCCAAACAACATCTATTAGTTTATTTTCCTAATAAAAGGCAAGGAGTCAATCCTTCATAGCCAAACAACATCTATTTTGATTTGTTTGAAAAAACACAAGCATATCAGATTGAGCCCGGTATAGGGATATTCAAATTTCACAAGGAGAATACCCTAGGCACTTAAAGGTAAATAACAATTAACTCTAGTGAAAAAGGAAAAGCCGTGCAAGTTTTGCAATTGGAAATAGCTTTACAACATGTCTGTTAGTGTTATTTGCACAGGCTAAATAACAGCAAGGTAACACAATTCAAGTAAGAGTTTCTGACCTGTGAATCAGATGGGAGAACAGGGTAAGTGACCAAGTAGGAGGAGCAGGAACACAACACCCGGGCATGATGATAGCAAATGGATCTCCTTACTAATCTTTGGTTTGGTGTACACTGAGTAGGTGTAGATGGACCGGAAAGATACTGTACTGCAGTAAGAAGCCATTCAGAATGTTTGAGTTGGGCGTCAGGGCAGTTTCAGCAGCAGGGACAATTGGCACCTCGCAAATGATCATTAACGCATTAAATGAATTCAAATCGGAACCTGACCTGCATAGGCACACAATATTTTTAGGGAATCATACATATGAATATACATGGTGAATAACGCATCAAATCAAATGATTTGAGCTGCATAGGCGCAGAATATTTTATACAGGATATAGTAACGGATGTAAACATATGAATGTGAAAGAAAAGAAGGGCTGAGAATTAAATCAAGGGTACAATCAAATCAGTTTGAAGAAAGGAAAACTCTTTTCAGAAACCGTGAACGTGTAGCAGGCCTACTGTGAGGGGTCATGGATGCAGCGTACCTTGGAGGTTTGAGGTACATGATCCAATCTTTGGCAGCAGGGTTCGGTCATGGTAGGCGCAGCAGCAAACAAATATAGAACCTGCACCACGAAGCGAAACAAATGCATACTGAAACCAGAAAGTACCACCTGTTAAGCTTACTGAAGCTGCAAACAGAACAGTAATTAGATGAGTGCAAAAAGCTGACCCTTTTGGGCATTCCATCGAGCATCTGCAGGGCATAGGAAACTGAAAACCAGTGCACAGCAGCTACAAACCACGGAGACTTATTTTGGGGTACCAATCGACAGAGATCACCACATCGAAAGAGGGAGCTTAGGGAAGGGAGGGAGTAAGGACGAGGGTGCACGCCGGAGTTTAGGGTTTGGCCCATACCTAGGGTTTCGCCGGCCGGAGCGCGCGGAAGCCCTAGGAGGAGGAAGCGTTGAGGGAGCCATGCGGAGGACGGTGAAGGGGGCCTTCGAGCCCCATCGCTGCGCCAGCCTTGGCGCCTCGGAGTGATGTCGTCGCCTCCCGCACGCCGCCCGACCGACAGACGCCGCCGCCTCCATCCCGCCGCAATCTCGGAGGTAAGGGGAGACAGGGAGAGGACGCGAGAAGCAGGGAGGAGGCGGGTGAGGAGGGGGGGGGCGGCACGGCGGCGCTCGCCAAGCCGGCGGCGCCGCCTCTATCCGGCCGTGTCGGGAAGACGCCGGGGGGTGGAGGGGCGGCGTGAGGGAAGGGATGAGGCCGTTTTTTTTTTTTTTTTTTTTTTTTTGTCTTGGGAAGGAGTGGAGAATGGGAAGCGCCAGATATATTGATTTCGGGGGATTCTCGCGTAAGCAGCGAAGCTAGATTCTACGTAAGCTGCTAAACGCCGGCTAAGCTGATTCAATAGATCTGGACCGTTCATTGCGAGATCGGACGGCGAGGGAATTTCGGGTGACGTGGACAGGGGTTGCTGGGCAGGAAGCCATTGACAGTTCTACCGTTTTAAATTTTAACTCCTACATGTTTGTCTGATTGAAATTAGATACATGTTCTGGAGTATTAGCAGTTCTAATTGTGTTATCCTATGCGTGATCTAAACTCATGATTCACGCTCATAGGAGTTGGCACGTTTCTAGCTACACAACCGAGTTAGACTCTAAAATGTATTAGAACATATCACATAGAGGTGTATATCTTGTTGCAACACATAAGTAGCTTACTAATAGTAATATATCATACACGATAGACATATGTCAAGATGGCCGAGTTGGTCTAAGGCGCCAGTTTCAGGTACTGGTCCGAAAGGGCATGGGTTCGAATCCCATTCTTGACACATCTGTTTTTCGATTTTGAGTACAGGTCTGAGAATCCCAATCTTGACAAGTATATTCTTTCTTTTCGGTTTTGGTGTATACCTGCTTTCTTTGCTGAATAAACATGTTTTTTTTTGTCAAACCTTTTCTTTATATGTACAAAGAACATGTTTATATAAAGTTTAAACTTTATATAATTGTGGGAGGAAATACCAAGCCCAAGCATATGTACAAATACATACTACATATCAAACAAAGAGGATATTGAACAAACGAAGAGGGCTTTAACTTGGAGGATAATTAATTATGGGTTCGAATCCCATTCTTGACACATTTTTTTTTTTTCGATTTTGAGTACAGGTCTGAGAATCCCAATCTTGACAAGTATCTTTCTTTTCGGTTTTGGAACACCTTAAACGTAGGCACTCAGCATAGCCATGAAATATCCAACTGTCCTGTCCCAGAAATCAACAGAGAAACATTGAGCTCGAAGCAGTTATAGCAACTCTAACCATGAACCATGCAGTCAGAATATGCTTGCCACTGGTTGGCCGCTAAAAAAAGAAGGAAAAACAGCTTAGCTCTTTCTGAATCTTTTGAACTGTTTATGTGCCTTCTTGGCAACGCGGATCCTCTAAAAGGTGGACGCTTATTGCAGAACCCAAAAATCAACAGAGAAACATTGAGCTCGAAGCAGTTATAACAACTCTAACCATGAACTATGCAGTCAGAACATGTGTTGACACCCGAAAATGTCCAAGGAGAGTTCAAGTGTCACAATGGTCGCGGATATAATCTTTTGACAAGTGGCATATGGCAATACGACTGTTCGGGTTCAAACTCAATAATTCAGCTCACCAACCTCTGTTGAGACATCTCCAAGCGTGTGGTTATTATCGGCTAGTGTGCTGTCATACGTGTGCATAAAGGAGTTGGATCCAATTGCTATACGGGCTAAACTCTTCACGTGAAGGCTAAAAGGAAAGCACCAGAAAGCCAAGATATTGTCAATTCGGAAAGATTAATATTTTAATGTTTCCGATATATGTGTTTCAAGGTGGGGAAACAAGTCACGCATGATTACGCGTATGAGAGATGGAAAAAGAGATATTATTACTTTCGGAATGGAAGATGATGTACAGCTGATGTGGGTCAATGACGAAGGAGCAAGGGTGCATATCACGTACGTACACGTACAAGGCCGAGGCTTATTTCCTATATTTGTATACTCATCAAGATTTTATCCGCGTGCGTGGGATCGTGCCAACCGAACCAGAAACGCATCAGCAAATCAACGTGGCCAGCAAGCAGCTAATTGAAGGCCACGGCGAGGCGTCCCAGGCCTGTGAAAACCGGCCAAAGCCGGGTGGCTGAGCTGGCTTAGCCAGGTTCGCCTGCTCCTAAACCCGATTTTACTTCTCTTCGGTTTTGGAAAGGTTCGAGATTGGAAACGTCCAAGGGCGGTTTCCTAAAAAGGATAAGACCACCCTCCCTCTATATAATAAAGAGGTTCATGGCCGATTTGATCCCATCTACATCCAATCGACAAACACATCTACTACCGTCTTGCTTGTAGGTCATCCTCCCTTCTTCTTCGCCCCGCCGATGCCATGAACGGAATATCGACGACAACAACGCCTCTAGAGCGGCCGGGCCGGCTAGGGCAGCCCATAAGCTGCCGCGCCCTCACGGGTCCGGCCCCGGGCGTGCGGGGTTTCGGGTTTCAAGAGACTTCGCCGGCGTGTCTTTGCGTGCATCGCGCCCCCGCGAGGCTCCTCCGACGACGTGTCTTGCGTGATCGCGCTCATCGTTGGAGGCACACGGTCAGTGTGGATATCCCTAGGCGCTTGCCGATCCCGATTTTTGGCTTGCCCCGTGCAGCGTCATTATCTCTTGTTTTGGTGTGTTACCGATTTTATCGCCAACACACTTTTTGGCGACTCCTGGGGAACGACGCCGGCTCTACTTTGCAGCCGATCGAATCTATCTGCCCTGGCCATATTCATTGTTAATATTTTATTTCTCTTACGTGACCGCTATTGAATCTGGCATCTACTGCTATTACGGTTGGGCACAGAATCAGCTCCTAAGGCCGATCGTGCTGGTTGATCGGACTTGCGGGTCTGACAAGGTCACGTAGGGTAGGAAAATTTAGCCATAAATTGCACGCGTCAATTTCAATTGCCAAGGCGCGGTGCAGCTTGGGTCAGATATATATACGGAAGCTTCTTCAAAGCCATCACGAGACGATCGGATCTATTGTGTGTATTTGCATATACGGGAGAAAAGAAGAGTAGATCTGTTATATTATTTTTGCTGCCCCGTGAAGTGCTAGTAGTGGAGATCGCAGCTACATCTTATTGTTCCCGCAAATTGGTATACTGCTGAAACCCAAGAAGATTTTGAACTTTGCTGGACATATATGGAGGCGTATCAAGATACTGCATCCCAGTATTATTGCTCCACACCTAAGGTACGTGCAAATATATTACATAATAATTATTTTGCAAGTACAGTAAATTCTTATGTTAATGTTGCTAGTGATAATGGTAATAGATATGTCACATCGGCTGATACTTTTCTTAGTGCTCCTCATTACACACGTTATGATTACGGATATTATGATAAAGAGCCGATGTGTGCTGAAAATTCTTTGAGTTTTAATTCTTCTAGCAACATGCAACCAGTGCATTCATATACATCGGCTATAAGTTCACAACGTGACATGCCGATGCATGACAAAAAGAATTCGTCAAAATTTTCTCAATCAGACCTTGCTGAACTAAAAGATGCATTGTTAATTTTTATAAGAACGGTTCAAAAGCATAATGAAGATTTCTATAGTAAATGTCTTGAGATTACAAGAAAGAAAGAAAAGTTGCATGCTCCCTCAGAATCGGCTAAACCGACTTTAAAGTCCGCCAAGCCGATTGTTACCTTCTGTGAAACAACTACCCGCCTTGAATCGGTCAAGCCGACTTTTCAGTCGGCTAAGCCGATTGCCTCTGGCAATCAATCCAAATTGGTCTCTTCGGCATCCGAAACCGATAAGACCAATTTAGGAAGGATGCACATTCTTTACCTTGCAGGAAGACACCTTCGATGGCGAAATTCTGGAGAATAATAATCTGGCCATCTTAATTCGACCGCAAGCGATTCCGCTATTGGAAAAAATGTCATAATCGGCGCAGCCTAGAGAGCCTAAGAAGAAAAGGCAAAGTTCACTGAAAACAACATGCTTGCCACTGGTTGGCCTCTCAAAAAAAAAGAAGAAAAAAAACAGCTTAGCTCTTTCTGAATCTCTTGAACTGTTTATGTGCCTTCTTGGCAACACGGATCCTCTAAAAGGTGGACGCTTATTCAAGAACCAGACCAGGCCCTGAATTTCTTAAACTGTTTATGTGCCTTCTTGGCGACTGGGATGTACGTAGGACCTGATCTTGGCATGTACAGCTGTATGGTCTCCTCTCTTTAGTGCCAACTGCTTGTCGAGGATGGTTTAATTTCCTTGCGCTCAGAGAAGCTCTCTTGCATAGCGTTGCAGAAATGAAGAACGGCAGTTTTCCTCTGCTGCGTAAGATACAACATGGCTGCAGGTTTAAGCACACAAGCTCACTGACATGATGGTGCTGTGTACACTTCCCTCAAGCTTTATCAAACTATTGCACGTGGTCCAAATGGTCTAAGAAGATAAAGAGATTGCTGTCTTTCAAGCTCTGCAGACTGCAGCTATTCCTCGACATCCATGTCACAGGAGCAAGAACTCCAAAGCACACTAGCAGTTCTGAGGACTGAGGTGGCATCCAAGCCATGGTTGTAGTAGAAGCTGTACTGCTATGTTTTCCCCAGAAATGGAAGAGAAGGACACAGAAGAGGAGGTGCTTTACCGCTGTGTTCTTGGCTATGGTTTTGCCTCTATATATAACGATACAAGCTGAAGTGAGGTTGCTGACCTAGTGACCTTGTAGACAACAAGAATCAAACTGACAATGCTGTGTCATGCACTGCTTCTGCAATGAAACGAGCCATCTTCATGACAAGCATCTCTAACTGCACCGGAGCTTATGATCCGCATGTGATGTCCAGGTCAGAGGCGGCAAACTCATCTGCATGAGTGTGTACTTTAATGTCTTATTGAGATTGTGAGATCGGTGACTTCACAATTCATGATTCTTCATGTGCAAGCATTGCTGGTATGCTTGACCTGCCTGCTCTACTTACAACATTTGGAATCTGAAGTTTGTAAGTTCTGATACTGCTCCACATACTGTCCAAATTTATTATGCATTGGGTCTAACTGAATCGCATTATCATGTTCCAAGCATTGGCAACAAGAATCAGCATGGCAGCTTACTCTAATACTGGTTACTGTCATATTCCATGCGTGTTATTATTCCATCTTCCTGAAACTGGCATGCTATTAGTTGTTGAGAGCAAGATCCAGTTTACAAGGATCTTGTGTCTGCTGTTGAACCACAACCCATGTGAATAATAACAGTGGCCATCTCATCTGTAATTTTCAAATACAAACATGAACTTCTGACATGATCAAGTCTCAAATGAAGCTCCCACTTTCTGGTGACTGATTAACTGTTTACCTGTTATCAGGTTATATGAAAATTAAGGAAGAAATCACAAAAATTGACAGGACCAGATGGACCAATGCTTTTATTTGTACATATTGAACTTCTTTCTATATACTTTCTCTCACATTTACATAAAAATGATGATCAGAAGATCCTCTAAAAGGTGTATGCTAATCACAGGCTGTCAGACTTTGCGTGATCTATCAACAAACTAGTATTCAGAAGAGACTCTGCTCTGGATCAATGTTCTGAACAAAGCCTCAACTCCAATCTCAAGATCAACAATGTCCAACTCCAACTCCAACTCCTGCAATTGGTCCTCATTCACAACTCTCCTCTTCTGGAATGTCTTGGAGACAAGAGACCACTTGCTAGGACTTGGCACCGAAATTTGATTTGACAAGAGATGTGACGATGTTTCTAGCATGAAGACCACAACCTCTCTGGCTTTAGACAATAGCTTGATGAGCGAGCCTGCAGTTTTCCTGATCATCTGCGGACTTCTTTCTGATCTTCTTGAACTGTTTCTGCACTTTCTTCACCAATCGGATGTAGGACTGGGTCATGACTTCGACAGCTGAATCGTCTCCTCTCTTGAGAGCCATCTGCATGTCCATGATGCTCATCTTGAGTTCTCCAAAGCTCTCCTGCATGGTGTTGCAAAGATCGAGCAAGACAAATGAGCGTTCCAGCTCTTGCTCACTGCTTTCCTCTGCAGTGTAGCCTGGCTGCTGGGGCTGGGCAAGCATGCTAGCTCGCTGATGCAGTTGTAGACTTCTCCGACCTTTCTGAAACTATCGCACATGGTTCCAGTGGACACAGATGTTGAAGAAATTGTAGTCCTCACGCTCTGGAGCAGCTCATCAGCATCGATTTCTTGAGGACAAGAAAGCACCATATATAAGATGGTAAGCCATGGTAGTAGGGATTGTAGTGCTATATTGTTCTCTTGAAAGTAAAAAGAACAGAGCAGATGCTGAACTGCTTCAATGGTGTCGACCGGGCTGTAGTTTGCCTCTCTATATAACCAAACAAAATGAAGAAATGAACTCAACGACAGTATCGACAGCAAGAATCTCATTGATGGGAGGTGTTGTGCTGCTGCAACAAAACCACCTATTTGCATGACAAGCTGATTCTTTTTTTGTTTGTTTGCTTCCTTGGGTAAGAGGCAAAATGGTGTGCACGAATGTGTAGTTTAATGTTAGATCCAGATCATGACATCAGTGAGCAAGCTATGCAATGCAAGATGAAGAGCTGTTATGATGCTGGTAGAGATGGTGGAGGCAGTAGTTGACCTCATTGTTCATGCTTGCTACACTGTTGCCTGGTTCTGTTGAATCCTCATGCAGCATCACTGGCAAGTTTTTTTAATTTTAATTGTAAGCGTGTAGCATCATTGGCAATCTCAAGATGATTTACTGATGTGCTTTGTAATTTGGTGGCTTCGTGCATATTGTGCTCCAGTTATCCACAACAAATCATGAAAATTCAGTCTAGCGCATTTGTGCATCCTCAAATGATGTATACGAAAAGTGTTGGGGTCAATCTGGTTGATAAACACTTTAAATGAATTTGTTATGTATCATTCAAGTGAAATCTAGATGAAATTACTCAAAATTTCTCACCTTTGCAGTCACTTTGAAGATCCATGCTCTGAAAAAAAGAGAATAGTAAGAAACATATTAATAACTAATAAGAGAGAGGACAGAAAGATCTAGCAATTCATTTTGGTGGGTAAATTGTGAGTGCATAACCAAGTTATACTCATATATATAGGGTAGAAGTAGATGGCATAGTTTCCTAGAAAATACAACTGCTATAAGAGATCCATTTTTTTTTTAGAAACAGCTAAACAGGAGGGCTAAAACCCTACTGATTTGTGTAGTTGAAAAAATACACAAATATCTAACTGTGCAGTTGAATTTTCTTATTATAATGTAATGATACATAGCTCTTCATGTTCAAGAAAAAAAAAATTGTGTAGTTGCAAGTTATTGGTTTCTCGAAACAAGTAGTATTACAAGATAGAGCCTTGTGGTTTGGAACTGGCATGTTTTTAGGAGAGCAAGATCCCAATGTATGAGGATCTTGTTATGTCCAACTCGTTTTCTCATGCTGATGTCGAATACTGGGAAACCTGTCCATAATAACAGTTTAAAAGATGCAGACCTAGTTTAACAAATTTTGTTTTCCTGGTTTGCATGATGTAAAAACAAATTGAAATCACAGGACACCAAAAATAGTCACAAGAGAGAGAGGAGGAGACAAAATGAAATAGACCAAAAACATGCCTCTCAATTGAATAATTTTCTGTACACTTTCTGTCATATATATGTACATACAAAATTGATTGTATGATCAGCAAATCGCCAAAAAGGTGGACGCTAATCGCAAAGGTGTCAGAGTGTTGTGTGACCTGTCTACAAGCTAAGAGTATTGAGAAGAGAAACTCTGCTCTGGATCAATGCCCTGAACAAAGTTCTGACTCCGCTCTCAAGATCAACAATGTCCAGCTCCAACCCTTGCAATTGCACCGCCTCACACACATTCTCTTCTTTGGAAATCGACTTAGAGACGGTAACCACTTGCTAGAATTTGGCATCACAATTTGCTTCGACAAGAGAAGCAATGACGATTCAAGGACCGACATGGCAATCTCTGGCTTCAGCAGCCAGCTTGATCACCCTGCATCCTTCAGTGTCAGAGGCAATCTTCTTTGTTGACCTTCTTTAACAGGTTCTGCGCCTTTTGGCAGAGAGCGCACGTAGCACTGAATCTTGGTCTGGAGAGCGGCGTTGTCTCCTCTTTTGAGAGCCAACTGCATCTCCTGGACAATGGCCTTGAGCTCCATGAAGCTCTCTTGCACGGTGCTGCAGAGGTCGAGCAGGACGAGGGAGTGCTCTAGCTCCTCCTCCACTGCCTTCCTCTGGCTGCTGGGCAGGCATATGAGCGCATCCATGTGGATGTAGATGCTCCCGAGCTTGCTCAGACCATCAACCATGGTTTTGATGGTCGCTGAAGGCACAGAGATGGCTGCCTTCAGGCTCAGAATCTGTTCCTCAATAGAGGTGTCGCTGGAGCGAGGGGGCAAGGCATGCTGGCAGATCTCAGGTGGCACGCCATCTTAGGAATTTGTGAAAGCTGTGAAACACTGAAACTTCTCGGAGTGGGAAAGAAGAAAGATCAATGGGCAGCTGCTGCAATGGTGCCTTCAGGGCTTCGGCTTCCCTTGTTATATAGCAACAGAGGTGAATGCAACAGCAGAGCTGAACCAGCAGACAGGGAGAATCATTCTCATGTGTGACCAACTGCGTGCACAAGCGGTGCCAGCCTGCCACTGAAGACAACTAATAAGAATTGCATTGCCAATTGAGCTTGATTATGAGGCTGTCATGTCTGTGCTATGGCCGGCAAGCTCGCTGCACGTATAAAGCGGCGTAGAGATTAGCATCTGATCCAGATAGTGAGATTGATTAATTAGCCTGCAAGTTGCCGGTGAAGGGGCCAACATCTAGTTGACTTCGCCTCCCAGCTTCAGGTTCCCATGCATTCCGATCTGGCGTGTCCTTCTATGTTTAGTTGATGTGAGCACAGCTGGCATATTCATTATTTTGTTTAATTGAACCATGTAACACCTTTGGAAATCTACAAGAAGATCTGCAGACGTTTTTGTAATTTTGTGGCTTCACTAGACCATATCGTGCTATTATGGTCAAACCAAATCATGACAACAATGCATTCGTGCATCCTGTGACCCTTCTCTAATGGACATAGCAGTGTTGGTGCCATGCAAATCATCTGGTTGCTAAATACTTATTTTAATGAATTTGCTATGTATCATTCAGGTTCAATATTGACAAAAGTAATGAAACTTCCTTACCTTTTGGGTTCCTCCAAGATTCATGCTCTCAGGGTTCAATCTGAAGATCCATACTC
>JADLZK010004973.1:0-10232 GCA_015847255.1 Hyparrhenia diplandra | reverse complement strand
ACAAATAGACACAAGATAGGGAGACTATTCTTTATTCATCCGAATATTGATTCTTTACAACATAGAGCTCCCACATATATATAGTCCAGCCAAGGCCGGAGAGTTTTGGTAAGAGCCCACATACAAACGGACTAGGATTAGGATTCATCCTTCTCCTTTCCTTCTAGGAAAGAGTCCGTGTGTTTTACAACAATAGTGTTGCTCTCGCTATGCATGGCTGCATGTTAGCGGTCTCTTTTTGGATGCGCACACTATAATATGGCTATGGTTAGTGGATCGATACTTTGTTTGTTGCATTTAAATTTTTCATCATCTTTAAAATAAATGTTTGTATTATTGTATAATACATTGTCTAAAAACATTACACTACTACGAAATTGTCCATCACCGCCGGCTCCAACCCCCTTCACACGCCGAAAAACCGAACCGCGAGGAACCATAGCGTAGTGATGTGGGGTTTGAAACACTACGTCAAAACACCGGGCGAAATTCGAGGAGAGATCGGTTTTGATATCGAACCGCAGGCCTTATAAGACCGCCACCAACACCGCCGGGTGTTCCACGGACCGGCAGCATTTTGATCCAAGCAATGCAGGTTCGGAAGTCACCGGCGAGAGTTGATATTGGGGAGCACCGTGGGGGCTTTAACGAACCGGCGAATCAGAAGGATAACACTATCGGGGGTTAGATTGAGCCGACAATATCGTATCGAAGAGCTAACAATGGCGGCTTACTTTGGACCCGTAGTGAACGTTAATCGAACACTTGTCGGCTGATTTCAACCCGACAACGTTATTAGAGTGGAGACTATCGGTTGGTTAATGCGGTAGCGGTGATGTTTGTGTCGCCGATGATGGTTAGTAATTCAAACCGATAGTGTTCGGTGTAGTTACACTACCGGGTTTGTATGTTATTCATTGTCGGGCCCATGCTACCCGACGTTTTTTGTTTAAAATTTTTGAATTTATTCGTGGAATTCAGCTCTTTTAAATCCAAAAATCATCATACATTAATATCGTCAAAACATTACAGGATTTACATACAACAAAATCCACCTAATGTTCTAGAAACTAAGCCTACATCAACTTCTAAAATAAAAAGACCAATGACCATAGAGTCATAGACATAAATAAAAAGCATGACATCTTTCCAAAACCAATTAACCAAGTAATTCTCGCAATCTTCATAAGTATGTGGAGTGGTCTGCTCTTCAATCTTCACAAGTATGTGGGGTGGCTTCTCTTCAATTAAGCAAAAATTTAGCGTAGCCTTGGACTTGAGCATAGCAATCTTCCTGGTTAGATAGATCTCCCAAGCGACCAACAAACACTACGCACCACGCCATGCTTGCCTATACATGTAACCAAAATAGGATCATAATGCAATGTTATTCATAAATGTTGTACAAGAAAAGCACGACCATATATTTAAAATATCCAAACTGGATTTTGAACAACACTAACTCATGAATTTCATTCGAGATTCGAAAGCAGTTTCTGCGGTGACGGCGGGCATTTCAACGAAACACCTCAAGGGCGTGGACGACGCACTCACCAAGCTTTATGGCGCCCTCGGCGCTCTTATCTTGTCTTGGAGGATTTGAGGAGGACAAGGTCGCGACCTTGGCGCGTCGAAGCGGTGAAGGAAGGGAAGACGGTGTGAGGCCGCGGGGCGGTAGAGAGGTGTGGCGGCGGTCCTCCGTCGGGCGTGGAGGAAGACCAAGCGGGCGACGCGAGGCTAGGACAACGCGAATTAGTTCTCATTCTCATAGGTAAAAACTTCGAACACCTAAAGGGATAATTAGTTCTCACCGTGGAAGGGGCCGAAGGGCGAGGATGCGGCGCCGACGCATTGGGGGACGTCGGAGTGGAGGAACACGGCGTGGGAGAACGCGCCATCAAGCATCGATTCGGCCGAGCGCGAACGACCCGAGGGATCTTGCGAGCGGACGGCCCGGGCGCGTGAGGGGGACGACGAACGGCGGCGTTGGAGTTGGTGGTGCGCCCTCGTCGGCGAATCACAGTGCTCTTTACGGTGAGCGGGGATCGAGAATGGCGCGGTGCGCAAAATGGCTTGCCAAAATTTAAACTTCGAGCCACTCACCTATATATATATAGGCAAGGCTGGTTTGGGCGCGTGGGGAAATAAATGGCGGGGAGGTTCGATAGATTTGGAAAATTTCACCCCAATCCTATTTGCCGGTTATTACCCGCAACCGCAGAAGTGAAATAGAAATGCTTTGCCACTTCATGGATGATCATGTACCTTTGTGAAGGATGTGTAATCCTCCATGGTGGAAATGGCTTGAATTTTTTTCAGTCATGTACACCCAAAATATGACCCCACACAAGTTCTTAGGTTTTTTTCGATAAATATTTTAATTACTATGATTTTCTTCTAGCTAAAGCGGCGACAAGAAGGCTAATTAAACCATGAAAACACAAGAATTTGTCTTGGACCTCCACAAATGATTTGCCTCCTAGGGCACATGAGACCCCGGGAAAAGTCTAGCGGCATTCCGGCTCTTTTTGTGGGTACGCACGCAGTTCAAACTATAATTACGAGGGTAGCCGTGAGTAAATTCAAATAGACTAGGAAAAGTACCAAACCAACTCCAAAAAATCTCAAACTTCGTGGATGCTTCCCCATTTGCATGTGAAAGGCTCACAAAAAGTTTGAGGCCACTACAACACCGGCAAACATATGAACCACATGGAGCACAACAACTACAATCAGATAGTCCCGGTTCGATGGTAGGGATCATGTGTCTCTGAAGGATGTGTAATCCACCTTGGTGGAAATGGCTTGAATTTTTTTCCAGTCATGTACACCCAAAATATGACCCCACACAAGTTCTTAAGTTTTTTTTGATAAATATTTTAATTACTATGATTTTCTTCGAGCTAAACTAGCAACAAGAAGGCTAATTAAACCATGGAAACACAAGAATTTGTCTTGGACCTCCACGGTGATTTGCCTCCTAGGGCACATGAGACCACAATGGAAAAGTCTAGCAAAGATTCCGGCTCTTTTTAATTGGGTGCGCCAGTTCAAACTATAATTACGAGGGTGGCGTCGGCGCGAGAAATTCAAATAAACCGGGAAAAGTACCAAACCAACTCTAAAAAATCTCAAACTTAGTAGGTGCTTCCCCATTTGCATGTGAAAGGCTCACAAAAAAAGTTTGAGACCACATGAGCCACAAGAACATTACAAATTAATTAGGAACCATACAACCTTACAAAAAAATTAACATAGTAAACACACTAATCATCATCGGCGTCGTCGGGATCAATATTGGGTCCAAATTTGTGATCCATGCACACCTAATGTAGGATTGTAGAAATATCGGGTAATTGATGTCACGGATTAAGTATCCACTTGAGTCGATGAAGGTCAATGCCCTTATGATTGCACTCTCTCGTCCCTCGCAAGGGCGTAAAAAATGCTCGACCATAGATATAACCTACCGAGCGACCCGGTGTCTAAGTTAGTAAACCTTATGCGTGTTGTCGCCCTTCCGTAGTTTGCTGGCCGAGGTGTGCACGAAGTCCCAATCGTACCCGAAGTCGGTCTGTAGCTTGGTCGAGAACGGCCGCCAAGCCACATGCAAAGATAAGTAAGATGGTGGAGCAAAATCTGCAAGTGGGAGAATCAAAATAAATGAGGATGATGTGAATCTATGTAATATGCATTGCCAAAATGATGAATTTAATTTATTACCACATCATCATGGTTGTAACTCTCAACATATTCGCTATATTGCCATGGGGGGATATTACGAGAAGACAAAGCAAATATCTTGAAGTGCGAGAAATCGGCACAATGTAGCAAACACGTCGGCGCATCTAAGCACAAGGAAAACGACATGGTACTCGGCGTTTTGCACGGTCATTCTCTCGTTTCTCCTCTCGTGGATTAGGTGGCTGTTGTGTCACGGAATCCTCGAAGGGATGTAAAAACTTATTTCACACGTATATAGTTGATGACCATGTGACGATGCTCTAGATGTCGTGGTCTCCACAAAACCGCAGATAGAGAACCAACTAAGTCTTTTTTCTAGCCATTGCACTTGGGATAAAAGTCTCGTGACACATATAAATGCAACAAAATGACGTTAAGTAAACTAATTGTCCATGTATTTGTTCTAGTAAAATAAGAAATAAAAAATATTAGAAAAAAATTATATCACGATGATTTGGATAAGGGAATGGCCTTGTGTCCACATCGAGGGCGAATGGCTCATCGCCAAAGATGGAAACCTGGTTGTTGTGGTGGCGGCAAAGGCGGAGGGACCGTTCATACCACCGGTGGCGATAAAAAAAAAAGGACAAAGCTCATAAATATATATAGTATATATATATGTATTGTTTATATGCATATAGGAATTCTAGATAATTAAAAAAAAAATCCTTACCAATGTAATATCCTCGGAGCCATGAACAAATCTCCTAGAAAAAAAGAGAGAGAGTGAAAGAGCCGAAAAGATTTCGGCTTGAGTGGCCGGGGCTCGTGGAGTGCGTGCTTGGGTATGTGTGTGGATGCGGTCGGGCGCCTTGATTTATAGCGATTGATCGATCGCGGTACATCAACTGCGGGTATTAAGATATACCCTAGAGTGATAACAACATGACTACGGTTATTTGAATGGGAGCCGGCGGTGAATACAATATCACTACCGGTTGTTTGTATGTATCCGGCGGTGAATTCACGGTGTTGTCACTTCACTCGGTTTGCATGCATGCATTGTTGCGATCTTTAGCTTTGATATGTACGAAAGTAGATGCTTCCACGCAAAGTTGGGGTTTTGGTTAGTCGTTCTTAAGGGGATATGGATGTGAATAAAATTCATTATCTGTTCTTTGTTTTTGTTACATATATAACTTTATTTCATTCACATTAGATTTGGATATCCGTTGAATTTTCCTCACAATATGCAGCATATTTCATTGACGCAACCGTCTTTATTATGTTCGATGAAGGGTAAAAAATGGGAACTCAAAGATATCGAAGAGACAATCAACATTAATAACAAACGAAATACAACAGATAAGAAATTTGATTGCATATATTTCCATAACAAAGACCTTACATTACATATATTTTTTTCATAGCAAAGACCTTACATAGAACTAAATATACACGGTAACAAAGACCAATTCACGAGATAGGTCAATGCTACAATCAAAGTGTACAAACACATTAAAATTTAACCACCTCGGTAAGTCTCTTGTAGCACCTCTCCGGGATCGAAAGAAGTGGCGGGCTGCTACGTGCACTCATTGAGGAGGTTGGAGGATGAGATTCACCGGGAGCTTCATCTTCGACCCAAACTTGACCATTAGACCTAGGATGAAATCACGGTAACTAGGTCCAATGGTCATTGTTTTTCCATGGATGCACCATATGATTCAGATACTATCGTCCATGTGCCTCGGGTATTGGCTGAACACTAGCACCCCAAAAGCACGTGGACTCCGGACTCTTAATATGAGTCCGTGAGTTTGATCTTGAATCATGGCACCCACGAAGCTACAAGCCCCTGTCTCTCTTTCATCGGAAGACTCTTCTAGCATCTTTTCTATAAACCATTTTTTTGGACTAGGCATATCTCACGTATGTGGAGGGCTTTCTCCCAAAGAAAGGCCATATGTATGTGAAACTGGAAAGTACCGCTAGCAAAGAAGATCGAGGGCGAAGAACAAGGAAAAATAAGGAGAAAAAGATTTCCTAGATCCAAAACCCATGACACTAAAATTCAAAACTAAGCCCTCTCAGATTTTGAGGAGAGGGTTAGGAACTATCGTAAAAACACAGGCGGCCCCCCTTGCCGTTTAAATAGGCAAGATGGCGTGGTTGAATTGACTACCGTTATGCGGAGGACGAGCGGCGTAGCGGCGCGCCAAAGATTGGTGCGATGGTCAACTGTCGAGTTGAGAACCGTGTGGCCGTTTGAATTTTGTGAAATCATCCTTTGCGGGTCTAAGTTTTCACCCCGGCGGTGATGTCGAATACCACCGGCGAAAAGATCCGCCGTGATGATCTACACATCACCTTTGCGGGTGTGAAACCGCACCGGCAATGATCTACACATCACTTTGCCGGTGTGAAACTACACCCGGCGGTGTTTTAACCGCCATTGATTTAACCCGTCGACGCCGCTGCGGGTGCCACAAGCTTTTCTCATCGATTCGAGAGACACACGTCCGCTTTCTAACCGGCAGTGAATACTACTGGCAACGCGGTTCTCCAAGCCGGCGGCATGCATGCGGCCTGCGCTAAGTGAACGTGACAGCTCTGATATTGTGGTAAAAAAAAAAAAAAAAAGTGATGGCTATCTCATTTGGGCGGTACAAAGTTTGATTCTTTAAATGGCCCTAAGCGGTGTTGTGGACGCGTGCTACGACTTACTAGTTGAGTGTCATTCGTGCTCCAAACAGGCAGAGTCTCTGTCTCCCTCCCTCCTCCTCCCTCACCGGCCGGCATCGAAGGTACATGTGGTTGATCTTGTAGAAATCGTAAACAATGTAAAGCATGCATTCCTTGTTTCAAAATAACAATGCTAAACTTCGATCATCGTTGTTGAAAAAATGGTCAAAAACGGCTTGTTAGGGATCGAACCGGGGATTTCGGGATTGGGTGTTGGGAAACCGTGCCGGCCGAGGAAGTGGCCATTGGAAACGCGCAAGCGCTTGCGTAGCTTCGGCCGGCCTTTCGGGGAGAGACGGGCCGATCGCGGCGGCCATTGGATGAGCCGGGCGCCGTCTGCTTGTTGGGTGTTTTCATGGCGCCGGCGTCTTGGGGTGACAATGGACTGCATGCATTCCATGGCTTGCTACTATATAAGAGCAGCTTTGATTTGGTACCATCCCCATCGCTAATTAGCCTCTTTCTTTCCATAAACCCCGGCAGCTAGCTTCTTCTTCATCGATGATGGCGGCGTCTACACCAGCGAGGAGCTTGTGTTCACCGTGGCGCCCTCCACGGCGCCCTCGGAAGCTCACCCACGGCGAAGAAGTCGGCACGCCAGCGATGCCTTGGCCGTTGGTGGAGAAGGCGAACTTAATGCCTTCAAGGTCGAGCCATCGCCGACATCCTCGCTAGGGGATACCGGGCGGGGTGGCGAACTCGAGCGGCCCGGCGGCAGCGCCGCGCGGCGGGGAGGCCTACAACCGGCGGCAACAGCCTAGCGCCCCTGGCCCGGCGGCGGCCTTGTGGCGGGAGAGCGATGGCGGCCCCGCTTTCTTTTTTTTTTCGTTTTGTAAATATATTATCTAGTAATATATAATGACTCTCAAGTCGTTTTTAATTCATCTCCGTTCTGTTTCTATCGTTTGTTTTTTTGTTCCTTCTTCATTCAACCTCACGAGCTATATCGGTTCCTTTTGCTTCCCCTCCCAAATCGCTATCGGTTCTAATTCAACCCGGTTGTGTCAATCTTCAAATCGCTTTGGTTCTAATTCAAACCCGCGAAGTGATACGTGGTCCATCAAGACCATCGCCGGGGAACGATTCAACCCGGTGGTGATCTAAGTCTTCACTTGCCGAATTGGTCGAATCCGTGGAGTTTTACGAAGTTTCCGCGCTGAACGGTTCATCATCTGCGGGCGAGGTTCAACACTTACCGGTGGATTAAATTCGGCAAAGTGATGCCGGCGGTAGTGATGAACGAATCTGTAGTAGTGTTACCAATACATGTACGTAAAAAAAGTGTTTAAATTTTGTGTTTCCATTAATTTTCTTTTGAAGGAAAATACTAATTACATTTAATATATGGAGCTTCCAAAATACTAATTACTGGAGCGTCAAGGACGGATTCATCACGCCTTTGTCTAACCTATGCAAGATGGGACAACCTAGTTTCTTGGACACCGTTATAAAAATGAGCATGAAACTTTTCTTCTAACTCGGCACAAGTACTAATGGAACAACGCGGTAATGATGCAAACCATGAAAAAGTTGTACCCGTAAGAGATAAAGGAAAATTACGTACTCTCATGTGATCTAGGGTACTAGCAGTTCCTAATTGTGCAGGGTACATGCTAATGTGTTCCATAGTAGTTTTGTTATCACTACCACTAAATTTATGAAAATCGGGTACCTTCCACCCTAGGGTGCTTCCAAGTAGTCAAGATGGGAAGGATATGGCTTTTGGTATGACAGCGTAGTGGGTGTGATGCGAGCTAAAATGCGATCAAAGTCAGTAGGAGGAGCCCCTGTATTCAAATTTTGATTGAGCATAGGATTTGGGCTTGGAGACTTCGGTGGATTGCGTAGGGATATTATGCCCCCCTCTGCGAATTTGGCGAAGGGTTATGCACCCCGGTTCCGAGGCCTGATGATCGGTTCTTAATTGTTGTTGACTCGATCTTTGATTGTTGACTGATGTACTGGCTCCACCTTGACCGATTCTATCGATGGAAGCCAAAGGACCCGATTGAGGCAAGCCAGCAGGTGGTACAGTCTTTTGTGATTCATAATAATTCAACGGCATGCCAAACTCAGGGTGAGGTACCAAAGCCAATTGTGGATTATCGACTTAGATTCCTTCTAAAGCTTTTAGGCGTGAATCCAAAGAGCTAGAAATACTAATTACTGGATCAAACTCTGTACCAAGGAGATGCTCCAAATTCTCATGTGTGGAGTCTAACAACAGCACCATGAGGGCAGCCTTGACCATGCACACTGTCTCGGAGCCGACGTTGGTCTTGGGAGCCACCAAACCTAGCTTCTGCATGAGAACACAATGTGCTTGCTTGGCTCTCTGCCTCGCGCGGCATGGCGGCGAGGCATGCACTCCGACGCCCACGCATCCTCGGCCCCCATGGATAAAGTGGCGTCTCCAGAGGAAGGCATAACTGCTCCTCCAAAGTCTCCTGATCTAGCGCCGCCGCCCCGTTGCCTGCGGCGCCGCCATCCGCAAATGGCGTGGCTGAGCCCTCTCCGTCTACATCGCCTTGGTTGCGGCCTTGCGGGGACATCGACCCCCTGGAACTTTTTCAACTTCATCCTTTCAATGATTTTCACTTTCATGGTAGAGATCAGTTACTGTCTGGATTGTTAAACCATATCATTGCGCGGTTGCGCCGGCCATGATTTTCTAATCCTTCTAAACCGTCAGCAGAAAATGGCTGTGTTGGGATGAAGTCAACACTTCCTCTTCTTATTATTTTGTCACTTTATATGCAAGTGAAAACACTGAGATAGACCTTAGAAACGTGTGATTATAAATGTCTATGTCGATGACCATGCAAATAGAAATTGGAGAGTGACCAGACTGCAAGATTTTAAATCCCTTATGATACTAGGGCTAGTCTCTTTCAGAAATCCAAGCTGCATTGAAAAGATGAAGTGGGTTAAGTTTTATTTCTTTTTAAAAAGATGTAGGGACAATTTTGGTTCACGTTGGGAAATTAACAAATCCAAGTCAATCGTGGAGCATGATAGATCAGCACGGTTGATGATATACACATCTCCTAATTCTTATTAGCTAATATTCTAACACATTTATATCATATCATATTCTTACAATTAAAGACGGAGGGAGTAGTATTTATTGTATTACACTGCGAAGCGAACATAGGAGAGAACAATCTGGGAGAGGCACAATAATAACAACTACCAAAAGGGAACAGTAATTTAGTTCAAATACACCTCGATCCACTTCAACTAACACATGTTGATTTAGACAATTAAATGGACATCCAAACAAGCCAACGTAGCCTGCTCACTGCCCAGAGAGTGCCCATGCGCGCAACATGGTAAAACTAGTCCCATGGGATGAAGGAGCGCCTGAGGACGGCGACGGCGCTGGCGATGGCAGCCCCGGCCAAATGATTAGCTTCTGGAAACCGACCTGCCAATGGCACCACGGAAAGGAGGCAGACACCAAGAAGCCAGGTGACGAAACCGAGGAAGAAGACCCACACGTCGTCAGCGTCGGGGTTGCAGTTGCACAGGGTTGAGGTTGAGACGGCGGCGGCTGCTCTAGCAGCATCAGCGCGCGTGCGGCGTCGACGATGCGGTACTGCTGGTGGTCGTGGTGGCCTGCTTGTGCTTGGACGTCGGCGTGCGCCAGCTGATCTCCCTGGTTGGCCATTCGTGCCGGCCTGCGCGAGGTTGTCCGGCCGAGGGGGCGGGAGGAGGCTGCACTGATCACTGATGAAGTGATGAGGGTTGTCGGGTTGAGACGGTTGTGGCGTTTCTTGGGCAGATGCGTGCGTGGCTCTTTA
>JADLZK010004972.1:0-11787 GCA_015847255.1 Hyparrhenia diplandra | reverse complement strand
ATTTTTATTGTCATGATTCAGAAAAAGAAAAGAAAGGTGAAACTGAAATCGATTATAAGCCGGTGGCGACCCCTGGTTTTACCTCCATATAATACGTATGGTTTCCCTTTGTCCGGAAAATACTATACATACATAGGGCAAATGCCATTTCATGCAAGTGTTTGAAAACCTTAGGACGATATGTACAAAACGTATTATCCGATCGATGCATTCATGTGAACATGCAAGAGGCCACATGACAATGCCTGTTCGGTACATCGTCTGACGATCGATGGCCACCACGCCGCGCGCGGCGCCTGTCAGCTCGTTTCTGCCGGCCGGTCGATGCATCCACGTGCGCTGCCCGCCTACATGCGATCGCGCGTCGTCGCCCGTAGCCACCAAGTCGCTATAGACGGCGGGACCGTCGACGAGGGACGAAGCATGGTTGGATGCTTTTGAGCGCACGACATACCGGGCCGGCTGCCACTGCTGTGAGCACGTACATCGTACGTACCTACAGCTGGCAGACCCGGCCGCTGCCGGGCCTGCCGGGATATAGTAGATGATTGCCGATCGGCTCGGCAGATTGAGATTGGGACGCTGATATGCATGTGCGTGCGGGGCTGGGCGAGGGACAGCGGCAATTGCGTCAAGCAACAAAACTGCCGCCCCATGCGGCACGGAAGCACGCTAATCCCGGCAGGCACGCAGGAGATGATCGTCGTCGTCCCAGCACCAAATCGATCCCTTAGCTGCTGGCTAATTCCGGCCGCCTCTACCTCGCTAATCCCAGCGCCAAATTATACCATTAACTATGCAGTTTGTTCCTGGTCGGCGAGACCGAGCCCCTAATTGAGTAGAGAAGACATCAGAGGAACAAGGAATGTGTGGCTCCCAGGAGCATGCAGCCATATATATATTCTATATATATGTACACGTTCACTGCACGCACGGTATAGTAAGAATAATATGAGATGGGCCAGGGAATTTCAGCTAATTCCTGGTTTAACCTCTTTGTAAATTGATCCCGAGGGAATTAGTGGGCGCCCTTGCTAAGCATCTACTCCTTCCCCTGTAGCTTCCCTTCACTGCCACCTTTCATGCCCTGGCTCTCAAGACATGCATGCATGAAGGATCAGCTTCTTTTGCTACAACTTGATATTGTAACCCTGATTGGTGACCTTTTCGTCGCCACCTGTAAGCCCCTTTTCTACCCTATATTTATACAGCCTCGGTTACTATTATTTCTGTGCAATTACAACACTTGTTCTATTACCTGATGTGCATGCAGCTAGTTTCTGCTAGTACTTTAGATGCACAGAACTGCACTAGTAGTATGTTAAAAAAATACAGACGTGTTGCTGTGTACATCCGCTGAAAATGTACACAGGAAATCAATACTTTAATTAAAATAAAAAGCTCTTTCTTAGGTCAATTTGTCTTGTTACTATGTATATATTTGACATGGCCCAAGCAATTAATTCAAACATTTTATAATCTTTTAGATTTGCTTTTAATCTCACAGGTGGTGCCTTCGACCTCCAAACATTAAGTATGATTGCTTATGGAATATTTCACGACATCCAAATGGGACAAGTGCTGGAGTGAAAACAAGTGGGAGTGAAATATATTAGAGTTTTAGTTACTGTTTGTTGCATTTTTGTTGCACCAAATGGATGGATGACATGATTGTAAATATGACAATATTATCTCTCTTTAATGAATGGATTTGTGTTTAGTTGGATGAAATGAGTGCTTAATTATGTGTGTTCATGTGAATTTGAATTTAGATATAAATTTACTTTGAATTTAAATATACTACGTAGAGTAGATTTGATTCAAAATGCTGTTCTCTTAGCAATGCATTTTCCCCAGAGTTCTAATTCCTAGGAAAGGTTCCTAAGGAAACACTTTTACATGTCGACTCTAAGCCGCCGCCAGTCTATACCTAACTGTTTCCTCGGGATACGACGCACCCTTAGAAAGAATGTTTCCCTAGGTTCCGCTCTAAACCTCGTGATAGGGAAACCTTGCCTTTCCCGGCCGCACTCTCCCCTAGCTTCTTTCCCTATGAAATACCCTTAGGGAAATGCGCCTTTCCCTACGGTTTTTCTGAGCCTTCCCTAGGATTATCAACCCTAGCGAAACTTGCTGATTCTTAGTAGTGGTGTACCATTATCTCTGCGACTAATAGACATGTTTGTATGCATACTCGCAGCAGAAACATCGCGGTGATTAATCGTACCCATTAAAAGTGGGCGCGATATATTCCTCGCCCGCTGATTAGTTTTGGCATGGCGGCTTTAAAACCGCCATGGTTAATGGAAAACCTCCATGGTAAAATCGATAACTGCGGCGTGTTTTATGCCCCCTCGGCAGTCGTTTGTCTTCATTAACCGCAGGCTATTTTTTCTTCAAAACCCCACGTTAATAAATCCCAAAATGCCTTGCAAAAGATTTTATGTAGTAGTGCGTGATCACCTCTATGGCATGACTAAACCCTCTATCTATTTATTTTGATAATCCTTTTATGTCATATTCCATACTCTAATCCCTACCAAATTTTCTTTAGTTCGGTTACATGTAAAACAATAAGTATCTTCACAACCACCGTGGCAAAGACATCTAGAATGCAACACCCTCCATCCAAAGATTTTGATCTTTCCAGCAATGCAAAAGAAAAAATCAATTGCTCAGAGTGCTAAGAGAGTAATAGGGAAATTATCTTCAAATCTAGCAAAAAGAAGCTACCAAAATGGTTTGGTCTCCAAAGAAAAGAAAAAGCTATGGGAATTCTAGCTTCAAAGAAATCAAATTTCCATACATCTCCCCATAGAGGATAATGAAGCACCAATGCCTATCACATAAGAGGCTCAACCACAATGCAAACTTAAGATTTTTGAGCCACATTGCTTTTGATAAGGACCATCAATGTACTGTTTTGTTTAGGTTGTTTAGCACCAATATTTTCCAAAAATAATCCGCAGACTCAATGGGTGGTGCTACCCGACACTTGTAGGAACATCCAGACGCTGATCTTTTTTCATTAGGCACCAGGGGTAAAAATATTCCCTTTCACATACCACTTAACCCCCCTCTCGCAAGGAAATGAGACCTACTTTAAGAGCCAAAGAAAACTAACCAAAACTCAAAAAGTTCGCCAAAATAACCAAATTCGCCAAAGTAGGGCCAAAGAAATAATTTGCTCATGTATATATATGAAGATCCCAAGAAGCAGCCTCGGCCCAAGCGCAGAGATATTTTTACGCATATACCCGCCGCCATATCAAATCTAGGGATCGTCACACAGATGAGAAAGGCTCAAGAAAAATGAGTGCATTTCCACATCACCGTTTTCTAAGACTCCCCATCATTACAATTTGATTTCCACAGTGCATATATCTTATCCTTCCTTTTGATCTTAGTGTATTTTTTTATTTCAACAGATGAGGCTGTCAACTCGACGTCAAAATATTGCTGATACGGTCCCTGCAAGAAGATGGATCCAGACTGCATATTTAGTATTAGTACATGATTGATCGGTTGGCCTTTGTGTGTGCAAATGAAAGGCTCCAACTAACCCCCAAATCCACGTTCAAACTTTTTTCCAAGCCATGGGCCATATTAGCTTTTGACAAAAACAGGCCATTAACAAAGCTAAGTTTGTTGTGTGTGTGCCCCCGATGCAAGCTAGCAGCAGCACAGCAGAGATTAACGCAAAGCAAGCATGCATGATATCTCAGTGCAGTAACCATCTACCACACACACCAAACTCGCAATTATATCTGCAAAGGCAATCCACATCGGCCGTGCTTATCCGAGTCTGTCGCGATTACATACGGCAAATTTTTGTCGCCGCTAATGGCAAATTTTTGATAAGTATCTCACCAACATCTTGCCAAGAAAAGGGAAGATGTCAAATTGAAGAAGCTGCTGTCAAGTGCAAGGTGACAGGAGGGTAGTGCAAGGGTACAGACATATAGCTCATATATAGCTGCTTGACATCAGGGTTCACATTTAATTTGTGTGTGCAAGGTTCAGCGCTGATTAGTCCAGCGATTAAGCAGTGTTTGTAAATTGTAAGCCTCCATCCAACGCCTGATCCAACTTGATGATGAGATCATCAAAGATGAAGCCATGCACGCATGAATAGTTCAGTTGTGAAAACGGATCGACTTTACAGTTGGTGTGTTAGGTATACAGAGTTCCTTGTTTGATGTATGTCGACAGCAACTAGTCGATGATAACCAATCGTCTTGCTGGCAACTTCGTTACGATGAGTTTATCTGAAGCTTATAGTAGTGCTAGCCAATTAACATTTCCCGCAGTGTTGTCAGACGGCGCTGCAAACTTGAACTTGCCTTTGGCCCTGTCGTCGTACGTCCAGCTGGATGTGGGCCATGCAAGGCCAGGGTGGGTGCGTGTGCATGTGGGCCCCTCGCATGTTCCTCTCTATCTGGGCCCAGCTCTTTGCCTGCAGTGGCGTGTTGGGCCAAAGGTTCCTCTTTCTTTTGCTCTAAGATCATGTCGGCTCACCTGATGCTGCATGCTTATGCATCGGCTGCTTCTTTGGTGACTTGAAAAGCAAAAACCGGAAGGAAAGGGGCCGCCGGGAGACAAGCGAGAATACGTGCCCTTCCCATTCTCGAACCCCAAAAAAATGTTACAGTTTCTTGTCACATCAAATCTTTTAACACATGTAGTGAGAATTAAATTTAAATAAATAAATAAAACTAATTACATAGTTTTGCAAAAGACGAAATGGAATCTTTCGTTCCTAGTTAGTCTATGGTGATAATAATTACCAAATACAAACTAAAAGTCACTACAGTCAATAATCGATGAGGCTGGCATCCAAGTTTCTTCACCAACTGTTATGTAAAAGAGTAAAGCCGGCTGTAGTATGTATGGGTGAAATGAAAACTCTAGTATAGACTCCATCCAAATAATCATCAGCAAAAAAAGGCAACATATGTTAGCATTTTTCCAACATTTTCTAGCAGTTTATTTGTTTAGTTGAGCTTCGTACTGACCTTCCGTCACCAAAGGCTAATTCACCAAATGACAACAACCCCCCCCAAAAAAAAAAAAAAAAAAAAAACCGGCCTGTTGGAGTTCATTGGAGTGAATAAAGAGGGAGAGAGAGCTACTGTAATAAGCCTCGATCATGAGATCCTTTCATGTATGTCTCATAACCCTATTCTTTTTCTCTCTCCTGGACCTGTGCGGTTCTCCTCTAGTACGGTTATTATGTGTTGATCGTCTTTTATCTTAGACATTTCAACGTGTATTGTGCTAGTGTGTGGTTTAAAAAAGTTCTATAAACATTTACTTATCCTATTAGTAGTGCAGCCAAGGCACGATCGAGAAAAAATCGGCTAGTGTTGCTGGTTGATATCTTATGATGAAACATCTCCACCTTGTATTTTTCTATATTTAGTTTAAGATTTAATGGTATTATTCTTTTCAGTGATACATTCTTCCGGTGGTAGGTGATGTGTATTGGTTGAACTTTTGTGCTTAGTCTCGGTCAAAAGTTGCATAGGTGGTAGTGTGTAGAAATGGACTCAGTTTTTATCACATCATGTGAGCTCTTTTGTGCTGTTTTATATGTTTATCCTATGAACCAAGCAACGAAACATAATTAACTCTCTTTCTTTTTGGTTAAATACTTGGGATTGAACTTTTTTGCCATAGTACCATTTAAATTGAGTTTGACGTGGTGTGAGGTTATGCACGGAAGTAAAGTGCAGTGTCTCCGTCGAGAATTATCATCGCCTCGGACACGTATATATATGTGGTCATGATTCAGCTTGAAGTTTCCACCGTCCAGAAATACATTATGTTCAGTTTGTTTTCTATACATAGAGCAAATTTAAAAGTAATATTTGTTGTGGAGCAAAGCAAAACGGCTAGGTGTCCACGGTAAAAAAAAAATTTTTGACCGCTAGATCTTCATCGATGGTCTCGCCACTGGACCGTGTTTCTGGAAACAGGGAGTTCAACGGTTAGACGTCAGACGCTGCATGGAGAAACCAGGTGTCCGGAGCGCGACTGGCGGGCGACGCTGTTGTTGTCGATTTTTGGTTCGCTGCCTTCTGGTGGGCCCGCTGGTGGTGTGAGCTGGTTTCCCCGCCCGTGGGTCCAGGGGGCAACGTGGCAAAGGTGTCCCGGCGCTTGGGTCCTGCCTCGCTTGCTAGCTTTGCCCTGCTTTTGTTCGTGGCTATCGCCCGCTGTTCGGGCTTCGTGAATACGCCCGCTGCTTTTTCCAATCTGCCCGGCGCTCATCCTTTCCCCGCTGCTGCGCGCTACAAGGTGCATAAGCCAGCCATAGCTGAGCATGTGTTGCCGCGCCGCTCTTGGTCAAATCTCGCAAGCTGGGCGCGGCCTCGCCCCTTCACATGGACGGTTTCACGCGGGCGGCGTGCCTCTCAAGGCCAGCCGAGGTCTCTCCTCATCGACCGTCGCGACGCCGATTTTCACGACCGCCTGCCTTCGATATCTTGGCTCGCCTCGCCGTGGCTGCCGCTGACGCCTCGCGGGCGCGGCCGCTTATAGGTTGCCGCGCGCGCTCGCGCGAGATTCTCTCGATCAGCCGGGCGCTCCTAACTGTGGATCTGACTCGCACGGCGCGAGGCATCGGGCCGCTGCACCGCTGGAGCGGCCGACCACTGAACGGAACTCGCTGCTGGGCGGTGAGGGGGCGCGCCGTGAGTAGAGTTCGCTGGTCGGCCTGTGTCGGCGCTTTCCTCCCTGTTCGGCCGCCACGCTCGTATGCGAACCTGACACGCCAAGCATCCCGCTTATCGATGCGATGTGCAAGTTCCGCGCCGACGGTGGATCTCTCGCGGCCTTCCCCCTACGTATTATTGGTTTTTTTTTTCGCTTTTGGTGTTTTTTTTCCTGGTTTGCTTGGTCCACGCGCGTCCGCTGCCGTTTTTCCCCAACACGCCGAGAATCAGGTTTGTTTCGTTGGAAAGAGATAGTATTTGTTTAATCCATCTTGTTCGTGATAGCAACGCCAATCGCGGATATTTTTTTCACCGCCTTTCAACCTTTAATCGCGGACGCGATCTCTGCGCCTTCGCTCCCTTTGAGTGCTTCATTCTAAACAACACCTATGTGTGTTCTTAAGTATTCGTGTTTAGGGACATAGGTGTGTTTAATTCCTAGTCACATCAACCAAAAAAAAAAATCAAAAAGTTTTCAAAATTTTCATCACATCACATCTCATCACATCGAACATTAAATGCACCAAAAAACGCTTTTACGCTACTATAAAATTTAGGTAATTAAAAAACACTGTACGCTTTAGATGTACATAGCGCAGACGATTCTTTTGAGCCTAGTTACGCCATGAGGATAATATTTACCACTAACAAACTAAACGTAAGCACAAAGCCTAATCCATGTGACAGCCATGTGAATTTTGCACCCAAATTTTGAGATCTAAACACACCCATAGAGAAACAGGGTCCCCTGATCGAGAAAGACCGATGATGAGGTGAGGTATGTGTTTTTCTTTTCGCTATCTTTTCGTGTCCCACGAAATGGGTGAGGTATGTGTTTCTTCTTTTCGGCCATATTTATACAAGATGTTCGATTCATGAAGGTTTCATCCACACATTTTAAGTTTAGCAGTTTACTTTGTCTACATCGCAGCCTTAGATTTTTTAGATAATGTGCAGCTTGGATATTGTAAAGGCAGTACCCAAACAACTACTTTTCTAAACATGCACCTATTATGTAGCCCCTTTGATACGATTTTAATTCCAAATTTAAATACAGACTCAATGGCACTCCCACTCCCATCAAATGGTGTGGCAAGACGCATGATGAAATCCGAAAGGAAAAGGAGGTAACGGTGAAGGTGTCGTTTAAATACAAGGTTTTGCTGTTGCAGGGCTAAACGCCGATAGCTAGAATAGAGTTAGCAAGCTAGGCTCATCTCCTACCTCGTAGTTTCAAAGATTGTGGTAGGATCTGAATCTGATGTGTTATGTGCCGGGCCATGTCAAGGCCATTTCCTCGCCAAGCACTATGAAGGCCCTAGACTCTTTTATGTATCATCACGCGATACTTCGGATGTTTATCCACCGGTGATCGGGTCCTATAAGCATATATTGTTGCCACTTCATGATCACGCATGTTTTGATTTTATGCTTTCTTACATTCATCTAACACAGCAACGCTACGCCTCGCCGCTACGCATGGGCGCGCAAAAAACACTACTAGCGTTAAGGTAATTTTACAAGAGTTTGAAAACCTTGTGACCACACATACACATGTGTGCCGTATTATCCTATGGATGTATGCATGTGAACATGCAAGACGCAGCGATTATGCCCATCAGGTACGTCGTCCGGAAATGATCGATCGGGCCACCACCGCGCGCTGCGCCCTCCGCTTCGCGTCCACCGGGTGAGGCATGCATACATACATGCATCTCCCTAGCTGCACCCGCGCGCGGCGTGTCGCTGCCCAGCCGGCAAGTCGGGACCGGGACGAGGACGACGCATGGCTGGATGCGCCGGAGCGCACGACATGGCCGGCCGGCTGCCACTGCCAGAGCACGTACGTCGTACGTACCTTACAACTACAGGGTACCGATAGTAAATGATTGATCGATCGGCCTCGGCAGATTGGGATTGGGATGACGATGCATGTGCGCGCGGGCCGGGCGAGGGGACAGCGGCACAGCGTCAAGCAACAAACTGCTGCCCCATATGGCATGGAAGCACGCTAATCCCGGCAGGCACGGAGAAGATAATCGTCGTCGTCCCAGCACCCGATCCTTTGAAGGCTGCTGCGCTCACTACAGATTCAGATTCTCATCACTATCGGGCCGCATATCACTACCGGAAAATTTAAATCCACCGCAAGTGTTGAACCCTCACCCGCAGTGATGAATCGCTCAGCGCCGTGGAAACTCTCGTAAAACCCACGGATTGGGACCAATTCCTCGCAAAGAAGACCTCAGATCACCACCGGTTGAATCGTTCCCCCGCAAAGGGTCTTGATGGACACGCATCACGTGGGTTTGAATTAGAACCGAAGCTTATTTGAGGATTGACACAACCGGGTTGAATTAGAACCGATAGCCATTTGGGAGGGAAGCAGCGGAACCGGAGTAGCATCGTGGGTTGGAATGAAGAAGGAACAAGAAAACAAAACGATAGAAACAGAATCGGAGATGAATTAAAAATGACTTGAGAGTCATTATATATTACTAGATAATATATTTATAAAACTAAAAATAAAAGAAAGGACGCGACGCTTCGCCAGCTGGGCTACAAGGCGGGCATCGCTTATCGCTCGCCGCGCGCACGCCTCCGCCGCGCCGCTTAGGCCTCGCGTCGCCACTGCCGGCCTCGTCCTCGCCGCCGCGGCGCTGCCTTCGCCGCATGCTGCTGAGCTTCCTGCCCGACCTTTTGCCGGTATCCCCTAGCGAGGATGTCGGGCGATGGCCTCGACCTGAAGGCGTAGAAGTTCGCCTTTCTCCCCTCAACGCCAAGGCAGTTAGGCGGGCCGACTTCTTCCGGCCAGTGGGTGAGCTACGGAGGGCGCCGTGAGGCGCGCCACGGTGAACACAAGCTCCTCGCTGGTGTAGACGCCGCCATCGCCGGCGAAGAAGAAGCTAGCTGCCTGGGGGTTTATGGAAAGAAAAGAGGCTAATTAGCCGTGGAGATGGTACACCAAATCAGGCGCTTCTTATATAGTAGCAAGCCATGGATTGCATGCAGCCCATTGTCATTCCCAAGACGCTGCACCATGAAAGCCAGACATACGCACGGCCAGCTATCCAATGGTCACGCTGACGCCTGCCTCCCCTAAAGGCCGAAAGGGGTTACCGGGCTTGCGCCTGCTTAATGGCCGCCTCGGCCGGTAATGGGCGCTTCAAATACCCAATCCTCAAATCCCTAAGGCCAGCTTGATCCCCAACAAGCCGCTTTTGACCATTTTTTCAAGAACCATGATCGAAAGTTTAGCATTGTTATTTTGAAACAAGGAATGTATGCTTTACATTGTTTAATACGCATTTCTAAAGATCAACCACACGCATCTCGGCGCTTAATCGGTGAGGGAGAGCAGAGGGAGGGAGACGGTAGGACTGGCCGGCCGGAGCCGAAATGACACTCAAATCAGTAAGTTGTAGCACGCCCACAACAAATAATCCGCCATTTAAAGAATCAAAACATTGTACCAACTAACGGATAGCCATTTTTTTTTACCACAATATCAGAAGGTCATTACCGCTCAATTTAGCGGTTTAGAGAGAGGTTTCTTGTGCTACGCATGCCGCCGCTGGAGAACAGCTGCCCGATGAAGGTATTCACACGCGTTAGGAAACCCAAACGGTCTCCGGAAATCGATGAGAAAAGCACGTGGGCTACCGTGCGGCGTCGGCAGGGTTAAATCAATGTCGGTTAAAACAACCGCTGCGGTGTAGTTTCACACCCATGCTGTGATGTGTAGATCAGCGTCGGTGTGAGATTTCTACGGCGAGTTGATGTGTCAGATCCCTTTGCAGGTCGCGGATCTTTACGCTAGTGGTATTCGACATCACTGCAGGGTGAAAACTTAGACCCGCAGCGTGATTTCGGAGAAATTCAACGGCCCGCCGCGTTCTCAACTCACGGCCCGGTTGACCACTACACCAAAAGTGGCGCCTGCTATGCCCGTCGCCCTCCGTATACAGCGGTCGACTCAACCACACCATCTCGCCTATTTAAATGGCAAGAGGGGACGCGTGTTTGCACCCGTTTCTCTCTCTGTTCTGTGCATTCTTGGTTCAGCTCCGGAGGTTCTAACCCTCTCCCTCAAAAATACGTAGGGCTTTGTTTTGAATTTAGTGTCATGGGTTTTGGATCTAGGAAAATCTTTTTCTCCTTATTTTCTTTTGTTCTTCGTCCTCGATCTTCTTTTGCTAGCAAAGACTTTCCCAGTTCCACATACATATGGCCTTTCTTGGGAGAAAGCCACTCCACATGCAGTATGCCTAGTCCAAGAAAAATGGTTTTGCTGAAAAAGGTGCTAGAAGAGTCTTATCGATGAAGGGAGAGACACCTGGGCCTGCGGAAACTTACGGGTGCCATGATTCAAGATCGAACTCGGACTCGCATATTAAGAGTCCGAGTCCTCAGGCTTTGGGGTGCTAGTGTTCACCAATATCCTGCGCACATGGGCATATAGTATCTCAATCATATGGTTCCATCCATTGAAAATAACTCTATTGGACCGGGGTTACCGCGGATTTCATCCTGGTCCAATGGTCAAGTTTGGGCCGGGTGATGAAGCTCCCAAGTGAATCTCATCCTTCCAACCCTCCTCACGAGTGCACGCGAAGCGCCTCGCCACTTCTCTCGATCCAGAGGTGCTACAAGAGACTTATTGAGGTGGTTAAATTTTAATGTGTTTGTACACTTTGATTGTAGCATTGACCTATCTCGCGGAATTGGTCTTTGTTACCGTATATTTAGTTTTATGTAAGGTCTTCTGCTATGGAAATATAGCTGTAATGTAAGGTCTTTGTTATGGAAATATATGTAATCAAATTTCTTTCATCTGTTGTATTTCTCTAATAAAGACTGGCTAAGGCCAATGAAATATGCGCGCATATTGGAGGAAAAATCAATAGATATCCAAATCTAATGTGACTGAAATAAAGTTATATATGTAACAAAAACAAAGAATGTATAATGAATTTTATTCACATCCATAACCCCTTAATATCACTAAAATCATTCAAAACAATATGCCGCATAGAACGGATATGGTATCCGACTATGCGTGGAAGCATCTACT
>JADLZK010004971.1:0-10719 GCA_015847255.1 Hyparrhenia diplandra | reverse complement strand
ACTGAATAAGGACTATATGTCGTAGACTATACTGTATATATTAACAACATTTTTCCTTTTTAATAATCCTGAAATGGGCTGCAAATGATAATACAAGATCAACAGATTTGCATTCACACTTTGACATGGTTTCTAACAAGTAGAATCAAACAACTAAAATTAGGTTTGACTTTTACTACATATATAAGGCTTTACTTGACCTCATATAAAAAGGTAAATTCTCAAACATGCTTACAGTTTCAGTTATTATAATTAATTAACAATTTATGACCACTGACCCAAATCTCTTGAATGCTTACAACCGCCATCTTAATCCGTCCTCAAGCACAAGGCAGCACAGTGTGAATTCAAGAAACAAACTTCAAAGTTTCTGATCTGAGGAGGTGTGCTAGATGTGGTTTGCACTTGGAGCTTGTTGGTTCCTTTGGCCTCCTATTCCTACGTTTGCAAACCAAACTTTGTCTAGCGATTCCACGGCTCATCATACCCACATGCTATTCAGCTAGTTTCTCCTGTGTGTGTAATGGCTAGAAAGAAGCATACATAACACCGAGAATTTCTTCTGTACTTCTCTTCTCAATAAAGTACAAATCCTAAAGCGATGTCGACATGATGCACGTTATACTTTGGTCCCATTACAAACAAAAAAATCAATGAGAACCACATTTATGTCGTTGTGCTAAATATAAATTGTCACCAAACTACTGTCGGTAGTCAAGTTTTTTTGCATTACTACAGTCATAGTTTGTGCAGATGGCAGAACTCGTTTCTACGAGCCAAAGTGTAATTAATGAAACTAGGATAACTGACCCAGTCATTAATTATCAAACATGTCCAATGTAGAGCTTCAGCCACTACTACAAAAAAACTTACCTCAAAGAACGCCCTCGCTTGTATTAGGGGCGGTTCGCTTTACCAGCCCCTACAGCCGTACCAAACGAGCTTTATATAGTGACTACATTATTAGCGTTGGTGTTACGAGCCGCCTCCTACTATTATTAGGGGCGTTCAATCACCACCGCCTTAATGTAGTCCGCAGAGGGGCGCTCTATATTGAGGCGCCTTACAAAGGAGATCCCTAATTTTGAAACTTGACACTAAAAATTAAAAATTCAAACCACTGGATGGAAAAAATCTTTGTACATATGAAATGTAGATCTTAAAAAAGTTAAAAACTTTTAGAAGTTGACTACTTTTTATTTTTAAATCATCTAGTCAGTGCAAAAGTCGGTTCAAATGTCTCAAATTTGAAATTCAAATTCGTGAAATCGACCCTCGATGGAAAACTTTGTACATATGAAATGTAGATCTCGAAAAGTTATGAAATTTTTGTAGTTGACGAATTTTTATTTTGAAATCATCTAGGCATTCAAAAGTTGTGTTGAAATGTCTCAAATTTGAAATTCAAATTTCGTAAAACGACCTCTGATGAAAAAAACTTTGTACATATGAAATGTAGATCTCGAAAAGTTATGAACTTTGTAGTTGATTTAATTTTTAGTTTGAATCCATTTAGGGCCTCAAATAGTCAATTTACACCGGATTTGTATAATACGTGGGGACGCGAATGGAACATGGACACATGTGAGTGTGTAGTGCAATGGTAGGGAGGGTCGCCAAGCACGCGGTTGTGTTCGAACCCGCCCGTCACAGAGCGCCACTTTTACACGAAAAAAATGCGCGACTTTACTTATGGAATTATTCGCCACGCTTAAGAAGTACCAACAACCACCTTCAATCGGTGCTGTATTTTTTGCCGAAAACTAAAAAAGGGCCGCCGCAAAGATCCCGCGGCCGAATTCCGCCCTCGGCAAAGTAATCCCCTCGGTTCACCGAAAGCACAATGTTCTCTTCAAAGCGATACCCTCGGCGAAAATCATCTTTGCCGAGGGCCAATTTTTGGCGAACCCACAACTCGCATAGTACAGACCCTTCAAAGTGGCGCTTTGTCGGTTACATTTACTTTTACTTTGCCGATGTTAGCCTCGGCAAAGCATGTCGTGATTTGTCGAGAGCGCCATGTGACGGCCGTCGCCAAAGCTTTATTTTTTTTTTATTCTACCATCGCAACTTTTTGTGTCAGAATCGAAGTTTTTTTATTTTGCCATCACAACTTTTTAATTCTATTATCTCATGTTCGAGATCTTCTAGATTGTGTGATAATTTTTTTAGTTTTTTTGATTTCTCATTCCACCTTGACAAGCACAATTGAAAACAAATCACATATATATCACATCCATACAAACTTGCAAAATTTAAAACATGCATAATTTAAAAACAAGTCACTACAATCAAAATATGTTCTATTACAACTACTGGGTTTTAAATAACTGGTGAAGTGTAGGTCACCGATGTTGAAAGCATAGATCTCCGTGAGGACTAACAACGCTCTAACTAATACATCCTCCTTTGTTTTCACAACTACGACAACATGGTGTGCTCAACACGCTTAACCGAGCTAGACGGTCAATGGGTCTCTAATTTTACGGGCAACCACCTTTGCCTTATATTCATCTGTAGTGAGTGTTGGCATTGGATTGGCCCAGGTCCAAAACATAACCCAATCTCTCGACATTGCTTTGGGTTAGAATTGATGCATAGCTACACCCAAATAGGTTAAGTCATACTCTTTGAACTCGTAATTATTGGGAAAAAATTATAAGAGCATATCGGGATTACCATATAATTTCTAGATATAAGCCGAGTGATAAATTAACATATCAAAAATTACCACATTATTTTGGTTCATCCGAGCCAGTTTTGTAGCCAATCATGTAACATCATCCCTCATGTTCTATCTATTAGCTGTCATCAATAATGAGAAGAATGTGGGAAAACTATACCCAGTTTCTTCAAGCTTATGTACATATCCCATGACAACATATTTTTGTGCAACCGGCGGCTGGTCCGCAGGTGCTTTCATTCCAGCGTCTGAGATATGTATAGGAATTCTAGTTCTCCTCCTCGGGCATATGGAAAAGGTAATTTGACATTGGATTTGTCGACCCAATTGACTACTAAGATCATGATAGTGTTGGATGCCCACTTGCTGAACCCCAAAGTACGAGAGACAGTATTTAAGCCAAGTGATTTGGTTAATTGGCTGCAATACATTTAAATTTATATAAATGGTAAATATACATCTACAAATATATTTGAAAAATGCGCGACTTTAGGCGACTTCGACGGAGACGGGCGGGCGGCGGTGGGGTGGTTCCCCGGTTTGATAAAAATGTTTCGTATTTGTTTTTGATTTTTGAAATCGCGATTCTCGACGCTCACCGTAGGGCGGCTCATACAGTAGGGGCGGTTGCATCACCAACCCCCTAATACGCAAATCAATTGTAGGAACGGTAAGTTAGTGGCGGTTACGAAAACCGCCCCTACTGTACCTTACGAGCCGCCCCTACAGCAGCTTTATGTAGTAGTGAGCGTTCATCCAGTTATATATACTAAAGTGTACATGTATTTGTAGGAGCCAAATGCTACATGTAGCGCCCACAAATAAGGATCAAATTGGTCATGCATGTACCTATGTTAGTTTTAGGGATTGGAGGTATTAGGAAGCACATCCCTACACACAGACTTCGACATTGATATCCCTCACTCTGATGGCTGCAAATGGCTGGGGTGTAGAAGCGCATACACATGTCAAAAACTAGTTGCAGGTGGAACAAAAGCATAGGACTCGAGAACTTGATCAGAATCAAGTTGATCAAAAATCCTGATATAGCCCCAATCTGGGCATTTTTGTAATGTAGAGTGTCAACTGCATTCTCATTGGATAAGACTGATGACTGATTATCTTCAGGCATGAAATTTGGATTTTGCATTTTTCCTTCAAGAAAAGAACAATCCATTTGGGATGCACTAGATCAAAAACTGGACTCTGATCATATAGGAATGTAAGTGCCATTAGGGAGATTCAAGATATGCTGCTTAATACCTTCAGCAGGTAGCATTTGTTCTTCACCAGGAAGGTCATTCACTTGTGCATGGGTGATCCTACAGACGGAGTCTTGCTACACTACACTATGACACTAGGTGACTGCCGAAAACACAGAGACCACTCCTGTCCTTCTTAAGCCAATTCATAACATGAGAGCAAATGCCGGAACTCGGGTCAATTTTACCATAGAAATAGTGTTAGCACTGGGCAAAGAGGCTCATTTGCCTAGTGTGCCAAGCTTTGCCGAGAAGGTTTTAAATAGCCGGCTATAGCTAGACCTGCTATAGCTGCTAGGAAGGGCAGGCACTATGCATTTAGCCGGATATAGCCCGCTAGCCCGCTAAATTGCGGCTATAGCCCGTAATGACATCCCTGCCGCTAAACGCCATAGCCGTCGCTTTAAAACTATGCGAGTGCCTGAGTTTTATCCTTTGCCGAGCGCGACACATGGCAAAGCGGGTTGGCACTCGGCAAAGCCCCTGACACTCGGCAATGGTGGTGCTCTTTCCAGTAGTAAGCACTGCTTGCCAAGGCAAAACAAAACCTTGGACTGTGGAGAAATAAAGAGGCGACTGCATGAAATATGTACCCACCTGTTGCACGCCTTACCGACGGTAAGGCTGGAGAGACAACTGCTGCAAAGTTGTTGTGCATGGTTGGGCCTTCAAGTAAGGATGTTGAGACACCTTTAATTCCCCAAATATATAATTATATGCTATTCGAAAAAAGAGTGTATAGTCCATAGCGCTTTTGCAAGGTGTCACAGTGTCCTGCCTATCTTCCACTATCAGAAGTTCCTAGTCACCGGGTGTTATTTGCAGCCACTAGTTTGAGAGGTTTCACCACAGTAGAGCAACAGATTGAGCAGGCCGGCAGCCAAGCATGTAGAGAATGAGGTCACCCAATTTGGTATATTGTGTGAGGCCGACCAATTTAGAAGACGAATCATCTTGGAATTGCTGTCTGGTTCTCTTCTTCTGCTTTGTTTTATGTCACATTGTTGGTGCAGTGTGAAATTACTGGTAGAATGACCAGTGCCATCACTCTTAGATGTCATTGCCAGAGCAGTGACTACCATAAAGAATAGATGATACATGTTCGGTAAAAATTAAGATGCATTATTGGTGTGCACAGCACTACTATGTCCAATGAAAGCAATTCATAAACATGTGCTCACTACTAGAAATCTCCTTTCATCTGTGAAGATTTTGGAATGACGATTCAATTTTTGGTCACTGAACAAGGTTAATTCGTGATGATTCTACCTTGATCGTCATGTATGTCGGGCGTGGGTTATATGAGCACATGTCTATGCATTGCTTTCATTGGACAGTAAAAACATTTGTACAAATGTTCAGCCCCTTTGTACTACTATGACAAAGTAAAAACATTTGTCACAAAAATGAGCAGAGCTTTGTCATTAACCAATGACTACGGCTGACATGTGGGGCCTGAATGACTTCTATGACAAAGCTCTCTTTTTTGAGCTTTGTCATAGAAGTGTTGAGGCACCACGTGTCAGCCATAGTCATTGATTAATGGCTCAAAAAAAATTGCAGCCTTGGGGCAGTGAAGTGAACCCATGATCGACTTGTGGGTTTAGAACCAATTTTAATATAAAAATGTCTTCATCCAACTTTATGTGCAAAAATTATGAATCAATTTTTATGCTTTTTGTTTTAAAATGTAGATTACATTAATTTGTGTGCCATGACCTCTCATACGTGATTATGCACTATGCAATTCATGGTTAGTTGAGGCAGTGACAGACTGTCTATGAGAGCTTGGTAGGTTCAACTGAGACTCAGACAACGAATTATATATACTGGCAGAGTGTCAGTAACTTCTCTATTTATGGCATGTGCTCCTCATCTATAAATAATATAACCTCCTGTTCCAGTGTCAATAGATCAGGGGTGGCAGAAACAAATGCATGCATGTTATAGAGTGAAGAGTGAGATCTCACTGGGTATGAGAGGCATCGTGAGGACCCAGCTTTCTTTCTACCATCAGTCTAGTGGAGTGATACAGATTATGATCACCAGATGTAGCGCGTCCACTGTGGCTTGAGTCAGTCAGGTTCCATGCACAGTTGTCTTAACCATCAGATGGCTCCAACCCATTGGTGATCATGAGGCGCTAGATGTGACACGAGGAGCAGGTTGATGAGTCATAGTGCGAAGTTGCTATGCTAGCAAAAAAAATTGTTTGATCATCAAATGGAGGCATATATATATATATGCATCTGCTGGGAATCATGAATGTTCTTCAGTCTCATAAAATTGTGAACATCCAGGAGATATTTTTTTCATGTAGACAGTGTGAGAGCATTTTATATCCGCATGCCATTCTGTGCCGCCTAAGTGGTGCTTTCCAAAGTAAACTATGTGTTTTTATGCCAGTCGATTGATAAGTTAAATTTGAATGGATAGGTAACACAAGGAGCATTATAGAGCATACCTCAGCTTTACAAAGAGCCAATCCTAGTAGTACTAGCAACTTATGTTTTTTTTTCTTTTTGACACCATGGACTCATCAAAACGAGAAACACACGATGCACATGAGCATCAGAATGTGTGACCTATATTGTCGTAGTGTGACATTACTGGTAGAGCACCATGACTAGCCTCATCACTCTCAGATGTCATTGCCGGAGCAGTGATTAACATAAAGAATAGATGATACATGTTCTGTAAAAAGTAAGGTGCATTTAAGTAACAATATAATGTTGTGCACAGGCCTGACCACTGTCCAATGAAAGCAATGCACAAACATGTGCTGCATTATGCGATTCGTGGCTAATAAGTGGGGGTAGTGGTAGACTGTCTATGAGCTTGGTAGGTTCAGCTGAGACTCAGACAATGGATTATATATATGGGCAGAGTGTCACAGACTTCTTTACTTATGGCGTGTGCTCGTCATCTACAAAGGATGAGTGTTCTTCAGTCCCAAAAAATGGTGAACATCCAGGAGATTGTTTTTTATGTAGACGGTGTGAGAGCATCGGCATGCAATTTCGTGCAAGTTTTTCGCGTGAGTCTTGCTTTCCAAAGTAATCCATGTGTTTTATGTCAGTCGATAACTTAAATCTGAATGGATAGGTAACACAAGGAGCATTACTAATAGAGCGCAGCTCAGCTTTACAAAGAGCCAATCCTAGTAGTACTAGCAACTTATGTTTTTTTTTGACACCATGCACTCAAAACAATAAACACACGATGCACATGAGCATCAGAATGTGTGACCAATGTTGTCGTAGTGTGATATTACTAATAGAGCATAGCTCAGCTTTACAAAGAGCCAATCCTTAAGTCATATTTTCTGATTTTTCTATAGAAAATAGATATTCATGTGCACATGTTTTATCCTGTCTTATGTAGGGGAACAAAGCATAGATTGATCTCAGCTCCACGCAATTGTTGGCCTCACTTGATACTGATTGCGGGCAAATGATATGAACGACAACATGTTGATCTTTGTCTGCCATTGTTCCCCGCGCATACATGGTATGTTGGAGACCAAGCAAGGCAATAGTTCTCTATGAAGCCATCGAGGCCTAACAAGGGATGCAGAATATGTCTTACTCAAACCCCATTTGTAGCAACGGATTCAAGAATCAATGTATGTGGATGATCAAGTTGTTGTGGTACGGCAACCATGGTTCATACTAGCTATAAGCTGATTCCATTTTTGGAATCCTATTCCCAAGTTACCACCAAATCTTTTCCTAGCCATTTGATCACTAATACAGTGATTGTGCTCACTTCTTCGGCAATATTGTTGTGGAATGGGGAGAAAGGCATTATATATAAAGTAAAGTTTGTTGTTGTGCTCGCAAAACTTGTTGCTGAACTAAAAAGAAAAAAAAACTGGCCTCGCACATACATGACATAGGACGGGTAAAATAAATTCATGACTTTTCAAATGAAGTCAAAAAAAGATAAAAATTTATATCAAATTAGAGCTTGACGAGATCTAAAACTTTGTGGTTGATAAATTTTTGTTTGAGATCGTGTAGGGTTCCAGGTATATAAATTAAGCTCTCAGATTTTTGAATTTTTAAAATGAACTTGAAACAATTCTGTCATCTGTGTAATCACAAGTGATGATGTGGTGTGGGTCCCCATGGCTGCACTTATGTGAAAAGAACTGAAAATTAAATCTTGAGATCGTGATCGGTCTTCTAGGCCTCTTATTAGCAGAGAGTATGAAGATCCATTTTTGCATGTCTAGCCCATGCCAATCCGAATATGGGCCAGAAAAGAGGGTTCTAGGGATTTAACATTAGCAGGCCTAGCCCGGCCCATGCCAATCCCAGCATGCAATGCCTGTGTCTCCCTAGTTGTGTATTTCAAATCAAAATAAGGGATCGCTTTGGTTTTTCTGAAACAACTGGGTTGTTTTGCTAATGCACCTAATGATATTTTTTTTCTCACTATTTCAATTACTGTAACTTCGGCAGAGAGAATTTTTCTACAGCAGCATTTTGCTATAACATTATGAAAAAGGTTTCTTATAAAGATCTCAGTGATTATTTTGTAACAAAGAATACTTAATAAATGGATGTCACATTACATTATAAATATAGTATTAGTTTACGAAAGCAACTCCAACAGTTTGCCATTTGTGTTTGCATTCTCAAATTTTTGTTAAAAAGCTCCAAAAACTCTCTCCAACAGTTTGGTATTTGGAGTTGGGAATTTAGTGAGTGTTGACAAATCGGGGGCCGTTCTTACGCTTTTTATGCTTTGCCGCTTAGAACGTTTTTAAGCATTCTCACGCACATCCGCAAAGATAGAAGAGGTGGAAGGCACAAACATAATTTTGTTTCTACCTCACAGGGTTTCTGAGGTAAGTTTTCAAGAGGTGGAAGGAGAAAAAACATAATTTTGTTTCTCTTCTAGGGTTTTCGATGTGAATTAGATCCGAAGTTTGGCAAATGAATTATGCCAAAATGTTGGAGATGAGCTCTTTTTGATTTGGCATTTGCATTTCACATTTGGCAAATAGGAAATTGCCAAACTATTTTGCCAAAGTTCTTGAGATGCTCTTAATAGTAATTACATGCCTTTTGCAAATGATATAAGCAAAAACATTTACTCCCTCCATCCCTAAATAGATGTCATTCTCGCTTCCCGAGAAGTCAACGTTTTCAAACTACCCGACAATTATATATTAAAATATATAAATATTTATGGTAAGTAATTAGTATCATTGAAAAGATCTTTAAGTCTAGTTTTTTAATAAATTTATCTAGAGATATAAATGTTGCACATATTTTCTATAAACCTAGTTAAAGTTGAGAAAGTTTGAACCGCATGCACCCCATAGTGACATCTAAAAAGGGACGGAGGGAGTATGGTTTAAAGGCATAAAAATAATGTTTATAGATAATTGTTGTTGGGCGTGTTTGATTTGGGGCTCTACAAGGCTCTAGAGGGTCAAATGTCTTTGTTTGATTCAATTGTACCAAATAATGCGGGCTCGAGAGAACATGTTTGATTTGCTTTACGATTAATATGGCTACCTTGCACCTGGGAACATGTAGCCTTTGCCATCGTTTCCACCTCTTTCCTATGAGTCATTTCGTCAACACTTCAAGGGAGCCTTACCAGCGGCATGCTCCTCGGCACGCTGCGGACCTCCGACGCTGCCTCACCTCGCGGGGAATGAAATGAAACACTTCGCTGCCACGGGCGATGCTCGCCTCTCTCCTCCCTGTCCTCCAGCGGCGCCTGTCCCGCCGGACGGTGGTGGAAGTGAAGTCGTGCCGTCGTGTCCGGGCGGCGGCAGATCGGCGACTACACCGATGGGGAGGGTCACGATCTTCTGCGCGCGCCGCGCCGCCGGGGCTCGCGCGGCCAGCGGAGGAGACGGCGGCGCTCCCGACTAGCGTGTCGGTGGGCTTTTGGATGCCGCGTGGGGAGGCTCCATCGACGCGGATGGGCGGATGGGCTTTTGAACGCAGCGGCCGCGTGCCGCGGCGGCGAGCGACTCGTCGCCAAAGTCGTGCCACGCGACGCGAGTACGCCCGTCCGTGCTGCTGCGCCCGCGTCGGCGCCCGCAAGTCGCGGCGTGGCGCGCACGCTGACCGGCAGCGTCCGCGCAAGTCCTGCGCGTGCGCGCCTCTGCGGCGGCTCCAGCGCTCCGCCACAAGAAGATGGGCGCTGCTGCAGGGAAGGGCAGCGCCCGTCGTCGGCTTCCGGTCCGTCTTGCGGCGCCGACCGCGAGAACTCGGGCGGACAGCGCTGGCCACCCTGCACGAGATCGACGCAGATGGGCTTTGGATGCCGCATCGGGGTGGCGGCGTCGCGGTGCCAACGTCGTCGTGGCCGCCTCCGCCCGGCGCCCTCCCTCGCGGTGTGCGTGAGGGGCTCCTCCTTGCGACGCCCGGTCGTGGCGCCTCCATTGGGCCAAGCGTCGACCCGTCGCCGTTCCCCCAACGCTTCGACACCGGCCGCCACCACACTCGAGAGGAGGAAGAGGGCTGCTCCGGCGTGAAGGAGGAAGAAGGCTTGCCGGAGGGGGGAGGTGAGGCTGTGGTTGTCGCGGAAGGTGACGGGATGCATCGTGCGAGGAAGCACGGCGCGAGCAGCTGAAGAAACGAACCGGAGAGCCTTCGGTCGGGGCCAAGAGAGAGAAGAGATTTTGCATCTCGGGTTGGTGAGGAACAGTGCAAACCATAATAAACAAGCCCACACGGCTCTCACGGACTCGGCACACTCTTTTTGGCCCATATCAAAACACGCCCGTTATGTTCCCCGTGGAGC
>JADLZK010004970.1:0-12798 GCA_015847255.1 Hyparrhenia diplandra | reverse complement strand
ATCTTGCTCGTTTTGTTGGCAGATGGCCACATGGCAATGCAAGCAAGCATTGAAACATGACAAAAAGGCACCCATCTCCATTTCCTTTTCCTCGTTCTTTCCTTGGCTCCTTGCAGCAGCTGCAGCTGCAGCTGGGAGAAACGCCACGAGGACGGACGGACACCTGCATCTGCATGCAGTGCAGTGCAGTGCAGTGCAGCAGGCGCGTATGATTGTGCTTCTGAAAACAGCAACATGCACTCAAACAAACTCCCCACCGGCACCGCGCCGCCCGCAAGGCCCGCAACAAACATAACAAAACTGGTCAAACCGGCGTGCGCGAGCGGCGGCGGCCCTGCGGCCTGCGGTGTGGGCCGTGTGGCCAACGGCCATGGCCCTGGTGTTTTTTGAACGGACCGCATGGCGCGGGGAGGACGACACGACACGACCGGCGTGGCCGCCGCGTGGGAAGGAATTATGGCTAATAACTCGGCACCTACGCGGAGGACGGAGACCAGAGGCAAGGCAACAACCGACCGCGCTGGTGCTCTCATCTGATCACTCCCTGTGCAGCATGCAGTGCTCTACCACCCCCAGTAGTACTACCCCCTGCTCCGGCGGCCGGGCCGCCGCCGTACGGGTACAGTGTGTGGTGAGGATCACGTGGAGAGGGCAGGTCGGCAGGGACGACGGGGTGGAGACCCCGGTTTGACGCGGCGCGGCAACTGTGCTTGGCCGTGGGAATATTTTACTGCTCCGTCCGACTCGGCCGCGGGGGAGCCGTTAGATGTGGCCGTGGCAGTGGCAGCCGGTGCGTGTGCGTGCGTGAGGAGTCACCGCGGAGTCATCAGTGCCCTGGCCTGCCGTGCCGTGCCGTTGGTGCGCTGCCTCGTGCCTGCGCCTGCGCCTGCGCCTCCCCACCCACGAGCCTGCCACGACGCCTGCGGCCGCACCGCACCACCGCCACCGCCTGCTGCTTCAAATCGCGCGTCGCCACGAGGGGAGGCCGCCCTGCACCTCGCACTCGCACTCCTCCGCGGCTCACTCGCTACTACTAGCAGCAGTAGCAGCTCCCCCCGTTGGCGTCCCACGAAAAGCGGAGAGAACAGAGGGAGAAGGAGCAACAAGAACAACAGCTCCTGAAAGAGATGGCGGCGCCGGCGCCGAAGCAGGAGGAGTTGCAGCCGCACGCCGTCAGGGACCAGCTTCCGTCCGTATCCTACTGCCTCACAAGCCCACCCCCATGGCGTACGCCCTTCCTTCCTTCCTTCTTTCCTTCCTTCCCCCCGTCCTCGCCGCCGCCGCCGCCACCTGCGCGCAAGCGTTGACGCGACCTCTCGACTGACGTCGTCTCCCTTGTTTGCAATGCAGCGGAGGCCGTCCTCCTCGGCTTCCAGCACTACCTCGTCATGCTCGGCACCACCGTCATCATCCCCACCGCGCTCGTCCCCCAGATGGGCGGCGGCAATGTACGTCTCTCCCCCGACTCTCTCCTCTCTGTTGTGGTTGTTGTTGCCGCGCGCCGCCGCCGCCGCCGGTGCCTGACACGAAATCTCGCCGCTCGCGCAGGAGGAGAAGGCGCGGGTGGTGCAGACGCTGCTGTTCGTGGCCGGGATCAACACGCTGATCCAGAGCTTCCTCGGCACGCGCCTCCCCGCCGTCATGGGGGCCTCCTACACCTTCGTCGCGCCCACCATCTCCATCGTCCTCGCCGGCCGCTACAGCGCCATTGCCGATCCCCACGAGGTGAGCCTCCCCTCCCCTCGCCTTCCGATCCTTTTCCTGTTCCCGGTTCCAATTCCAACAGAGGTTGCCTGACATACAGTACAGTTAGTAGCACTGACAATGATTCATCGTTTTGCTGCTGCACCTGTGGTTGCAGAAATTCGTACGCATCATGCGGGGGACGCAAGGCGCGCTCATAGTGGCCTCCACCTTCCAAATCATCGTAGGCTTCAGTGGCCTTTGGCGCATTGTCGTCAGGTTCGTCTCCTGCTCTATTCTCGCACCCCGTACCCTCGTGTGTTGTAGTTGTAGTGTACCTCCTCTGATCCCATCTGTCGTTGCTAACTCCTGTTGCCTTAATCTTGCAGGCTGCTGAGCCCGCTGTCGGCTGCTCCCTTGGTTGCCCTCGTCGGATTCGGGCTCTATGAACTGGGATTTCCAAGTGTATGTCTTTGTACACGCAGTACTACTACATTTTCTCTATACTATACCTGCATGATGTATTAGCAACAGTGAGAGTAACATGAATTTATTATACCCTGCAGGTTGCCAAATGTATAGAGATTGGTCTTCCACAGATTTTACTGCTGGTGGCACTTTCTCAGGTAGTAGGATGCATCAGGAATTCCTGTTGTGTGATTTCAACCAAGACGGTTGCTGGATCATTGACAACAATGTGCAATTTCTGTTTCTCTTCTGCAGTACATACCACATCTGGTCCCCTTGCTGAGTACTGCCTTTGAGCGGTTTGCTGTCATAATGTCCGTTGCCCTCATCTGGCTTTACGCCTTCTTCCTCACGGTTGGCGGTGCCTATAAGAATGCTGCTCCGAAAACCCAATTCCACTGCCGCACTGATCGATCTGGGCTTGTTGCGGGCGCTCCATGGTAATATAATGCATCCTCTTGCATGTTCCTTCCTAGTTAAAAGTTTTTTATGTAATATCCTACAAAGAGCCTACTTGGCTACTAGATTGATAGATTATTGATCTACAATTTGCAGGATAAGTGTACCCTATCCATTTCAGTGGGGAGCGCCGACCTTTGATGCTGGTGAAGCTTTTGCTATGATGGCAGCTTCTTTTGTTGCTCTTGTGGAGGTATGTTTGATATTTTAGGAGCTTTGTTATCCTACATGGGACTGCATATCATCTTCAACCTAATACTTCTTACTGCATGATGCAGTCCACTGGTGCATTTATTGCTGTTTCACGGTATGCCAGTGCAACACCATGCCCTCCTTCCATCATGAGTCGTGGCATTGGGTGGCAGGTATGTTCAAATTCCTTTGTTTTGAAATTAGTGTATCCGAAATTTTGAATGAAATGTGATCATGCTTAACCAACTAATTTGTCTATGTGCCAATTCCAGGGAGTTGGCATTTTGCTGAGTGGCTTATTTGGAACAGCTAATGGAACCTCTGTATCTGTGTAAGTATATTCTAGATGGCTGCTGCAACAACTTTTTATAGTGTGATCATGTGATCTGAATACTATTCAACATTTGTCTGATTTTGAATATTGTTATTGAACAGAGAAAATGCTGGGCTGCTTTCGGTTTTGACACGCGTTGGTAGTAGGCGTGTTGTGCAGATTTCTGCTGGATTTATGATATTCTTCTCGATCCTTGGTAAGGCTCATGCTTTTATCTGCCATGTATTCAACAACTTTTGGCTGTAATACTTTGTGTTAAGTAGTCAAGGTTAACTTTAAGGCTGGCTTGTTTAAGCTTGTTATCTGGACAGATAACAATTGAGCAATTCATATTTTTGTGATGGTAATGTTTTTTGTGATGCCTTTATAGGGAAATTTGGAGCTGTTTTTGCATCAATTCCTGGCCCAATTATTGCAGCTATATTTTGTCTTCTCTTCTCATATGTTGGTATGTAGCACAAAGCAAATTTTAAACATTGCATCTTTTTTATATATATATAGAATTGTTGAATTATGAAAAGGCTAATGCGTTCTCCTGTACAAACAGGTATGGCGGGTGTTGGCTTCCTACAGTTCTGCAACCTGAATAGCTTCCGAACAAAATTCATCCTGGGATTCTCTTTGTTTATGGGTTTGTCAGTGCCACAGTATTTCAATGAATACACTTCCGTCGCAGGCTTTGGTCCAGTACACACGCATGCAAGATGGGTAAGATCCAGCTCGAAACACATTTTTGGTCTTTATACGACAAGAGACAACATGCTGAAACACATATAATCCTATACTTCTGGCTCCACCAAATGTTCATTTGGCATGCCACCTTTGCACAGTGAAGTTCGATATTACTGCATCGCATAATGGTTTAAACTATATAGACATTATGGTTCGGTGACATTGTTTTCTGGTGTTGTGAGCTTCTGCAATCACCTTCTAGTTAGTTTTACTACTCATTTGGTATGCTGAAGAGCTGCAAACTAAGAGATGTTTTTTCCTTTTGTGCAAAAACGTCCAGTTCAATGATATGATCAACGTGGTATTCTCCTCGAAGGCGTTTGTTGCCGGGGCTGTGGCTTATTTTCTGGACAACACCCTGCACAGGCGGGACGGCACCGTGAGGAAGGACCGGGGGCACCATTTCTGGGACAGGTTCAGGTCCTTCAAGACTGACCCGCGCAGCGAGGAGTTTTACTCCCTCCCATTCAACCTCAACAAGTTCTTCCCATCCTTCTGATCCTGCTGCTGCTGCTAACTGAAAACAGAAAATGCCGTTCGGTTAGGTTGTTGTGAATTATGTGATTTTGGCAATGCCCCACGCCCTAGCGGCTGTTTCTCCTACTTCTGTTGTACCACTCATTGAGTTCTGAATCTTGTAGAGCTCAACGTAAACTATTCGGAAGGAGTGGAGAAATTGCCTGGTATTTTTGGATGTAAATTGGGTTGGGTTCTCGGGTAGATCAAGAAAATCAAAAGAGAACTGCTCGAGTACTCTTTCTATAAATTACACTCCAGTGCCATTTCAAAGTAAACTAATGCTTGTGCATGTGCAATAGTTGCAGATTTGCAGTGAGATGCTGATACTGAGCATTGTTAATTTCCAGAATCGGAACAGATCACTACGTGTCCGGTAATGGCTGGACTGCCAGCCCATAGTCGCTGTTGTCCATCATAATTTTCCCTAATTTTCTATATAATAGCTAGTGTGTTGTCCTGCATTATGCTACGGGTTAGCAGTCGTAAATTGCACATCTTATTGTATCGATTTGTCCTAGCCATGTACAAATTGACTTTGCAACTCCATTCGTAATGATGTATGTAAAAAATTTGCTGTGTGCGTAGTACAAAATTTTAACTCAAAAGTTACCTCGAAGACTACTGGATCCAACTTCTGTTATGATATTTTCTGTCAAGTTGCTGACTTGCAACAAATATACGGGTTGCTCGGCTGAAGGTTTCGATAAGCTAGCTAATGCCGTTTTGTACTTTTGTTATGAGAGAAAAATATTGTATCATCACTGATAAAGCCGGGAGGTGTGGTGGAGCAGGTGTGGTAGAGAAAGGATGGGGATAAATCTACTAAACGAAATTAAAAAAAATTTAAACATCATTGCAAATTAAGTTTCATAAACATAACTTGCACACTGGACTTTACTGCTGACGCACAACACTCTTCTTCACTTTTGTTTCTACTGTCAATGGATACTAAACACATTAGTGGAATTCCACTTCAGATCCCACTAGGGCCGACATTGTCTTTTTGTGAATGAAAGTGTTTCTTCAATATTAGGATGATGATGAACAGAAATGATATATGCAGCATTTTTTTTTTTTGACAAGAGATATTTGCAGCATTGTGCAAGGCAAATCACATCAATCTTATATCTATCTACTACTAAAAAGAACGAAAGGGAATCGTCCACCCGGGCAGATTCACCCCGCCTCCGCGTGAAAGACTGCCCGCTCCTCGGTTCACCTCGCTCGGCAAATCGTCCACCCGGCGTGCAAAACAACCGCCCGCTCCTCGGTTCACCCGCGACAATTTCGCACGCACGCTCGTACCCAGCCCCGTCCCGCGTTTCCACTCGAGTTTGCTCCCACGGCAGCCCGACGGTTCCTGTGCGTGCTCGCAAGCAGGCCGCACGGCGTTCCCCACTCGTGCTCGCTCGCCCACGCCTCAGCCTCCTCTTCTCCCCGTCGCAAAAGTGCCATCGTCGCCCCCGTCATCGTCGGTCGCCTCCCGCTCAGCCGGAACCCTAGGCGGAGCCCGTCCAGGGGCGGCTGCAGCCCGGCCAACCCATCAGCTAGCCCTCGCCCTCTGCATCTGCTGGTCCGGGGACTACGTCGCGGCGTACGGCAACTTCCCGTGCCATCGCTGTCAACGTCGACCCCTGGCTGAGCCTTGCTGCCTGCGATGGAGGGGAGGCAGCTGGTGAGAGCGCTGAGCATACGGCAGCATCTTCCCTCCCGCCAGGGCTCCCACGTCTCGGCCGGCGCGGCCAGGCTGCCGATCCATCGACCGGCGCGGCCAGGCTGCGGATCCATCGACCGGAGCGGCCAGGCGGCGGATCCATGGGCCGGCGCGGCTGGAGGCTGCAGCGGCGCGCTCGATCCCCCTCCCGGCCGACGGTCAGATGGAGCTGTGGTTGGTGGCAACTTGTAAGGTCCGTCGGCTAAATCCCCTCCCGGCCTCATGTTTTATGTGCACTGGACTCGATATCCTATGAATGCAGCAACTCCCTGTCTAGAAGCATGCTGCTGGGATAATGAGAATCACTCTGTTCAGCACCTGTAAGTTTCGTTTGTAGAACTCATATTCCAATTCCTGCACATGTACATGGTATTATTATATGGATGGGTTGTAGACGCATGCTAAGCAGAGATTGTGTGCGAGGGTCGCTTACCTGCTCTAAATCACGAGAGTACAGGCAAAGGACAAACAAATTTCATAGATGTTCCTAAATGCTGCAGGGACAAGTTTGTGAACTTGACTCCTCTTCAGGCTCCTCTTCAGGTTTATTAACGAAAGAAGGTATGGTATTCTTCCAATTCTATAGTGTTCGTTGTTCTATACACATGTTGGCATGACATGGTTTTAATAAGAGTTAAAATTATTAATGTTGCAAAACAAAGCAACTATCAGATGACCAATGTTTGCACAGGAATTATATACACATTAGGATATATATATATACCTTAAAAACACGCTCCTAAAATTGAAATGCACAAAATTGTACACTGCCATGCTCATGACGCATGGCAAGAAGCAGATATGAGTAGCTGGGGAGCTAGAGTTCGTATCCCCAGCTAAAATTGTTCTAAATTTCATTGACAATATATATGTCTGAAACTCAGTCTAACCTCAGAAACTTAGTCCCTCAGCCAATGTTCCATATCGTTTCCTTGGGTGCCATGTGGTATTTTGTCTAACCTCAGATTCAATAATTATTTTTCGTTCCCTTTCAGCTGAGCAAAAAGGAGCATTTTTTCAAAATGGAAAAGATAATCAGGCCATTTTATTCCAGTACTGCCCGTTTTCATGAAATTAAATGAGCCAACATGTTGTTTAGCTTTTCAGATATCAACAAAACAACAATTTATTTATGTTTCTCATTTACAGACTGCAGTGGGGTTTTTCTAGGGCGATTTGGCAGGAGTAGGACCTTCAGCCTAGCCTTTTTTAGTATCAAATTAATTATGCATCATTGTTAAAAAAAGGTTCAGTACGTAGTGCATCTTTGTTTTGTTTCATATTTTGGGTTAATCACTTATGTGGTCTATAACCTCTCCATATTTACTTTTTGAAATAAGCACTAACCAAGGTAGGTTTCACCTATAAATCTATATTTGTGGTGCAGCTGCAGCAAGGGAAGAATCAAGGTAAGATGCTGCATCTTTTGTTGATAATAACTACGTAACATGAGGTATTGGAGACGATCCTAATGTGAGTTTTACTGAACAACTGTATATTTAGTTCCATATAATTTATTTTCTTTTATGGGTATGATGCAATAGTTTAATTTACAGCAACAATCTAGCTGGACAGAGACTTGCTGAAGGATGTTGCTGTTAAGATCTTGGAAGGTAAATGATTGGTCATAGTTATTTTCATTAGCAATCTCCATTATGAAACAATTGAATTATCAATGTTACTATTATAACAAATAGAGTCAACTATATAGAATTCAACAAGCTTTCCTCGATCCATGTTACAAGATAGATTTCTTGTTAGAGAAAAGGTAGCAAGCCTATGGGTACCTCAATATATGAATTTGTACTTGGGAATTATCATCTTCCCAAGTTGTTCCATAAATTTTTATGTCAGTAACTCTTCTTGGATCTTGCATGCAGTTCAGATTCTGAAAAGTGTTAAATCTTTGAAACGCAGTGGTGTATCGTTAGTTTGTTGAATCACTCAACCTTTAGAACTATGAGTTAGTGATTCCATGCATTTTTAGATGCAGAAGCATAAACATGGCCTTCATATGGTGGTTTGTATACAAGTGACATGCCAAAATATTCAGAACTTGAGGAAAGTCAACACCACTGTTTTTTTTTTTTTGGCTCGTCCTCACATTTTTAGCAACAATAATAACCAATTTGGGCAATTTTTGTTGCTTGTTTTGAGTTCTGAACTTTCAACTTGTTGCAGATGCTATACATGCTAAAGTTGGTTGGCTGTTGCACATGGGATGCCTATTTTAAGTTCACACGAAAGGGAACAGTTAGTTTAACAATGCGGCGTTTCTCTATCTGATTGATATATTGATAATTGGCTCTGATTGATATATTGATAATTGGCTCTGAACTGTGATTATTTGAGTAGGTGAATGACTCAAGAAGCTGCCTCGTCCGACATTCAGATCCAAGTGCCACTGCCGTCATCGGCTCCTAGCTGCCTTGCCTGCTCCGGAGACGGACCCATGCCATGAGATACATCAAGGTTCCTGCGTGGCTGCGCCTCTGTTGCAAAGCGCCACCATACCAGACGCCTCCTTGCTTGTTAGTTGGGAAAGAAAATATTGTATGCAGTTCTGCACTGTCATTGTAGGCTTGTAGCAGAAAATATATATAGTTTGAAACTGTCATCTATGGTTGTCTTTTGAATTGAGAAGAAGCCGCTGATCAAATTAACCGTGAGTCAAGGTTTTTTAGAAAAGGTAGCATCGAGAATAGTTTGTTCCAGTTAGATGCTTTGTGCAATTTTACTTACTAACAAATGCTTATACTTATGTTATCGTGGTATTATGTGTTCCCCTTGCAGAATTCATTTTGGCGTTTTAACAAGTACTACTAAAAAGCCTCAAAAGCTATCGTCACATTACCATAATCAACGCTTCACCCCGGCGCTCCTAATCCTACCGCGCTAATCGCCTCACCCGGCTCCCTCGGCCATGCGTCCGTGAAACCGCCGCTCACCACGAGTCCACGACGCACTGCTCCTCCGCGGCCCACCCACGACCTACCTCCTTCCCTTCCGCCCGCACAGCACTTCCTTGGCTCGATCCATAGTCGCCGCTGCAGCTGCCGCCGGGCACTTGAAGGCCTCGACATACTCACACCCACCCTCGGCCGTCGCATGCGGAAGGACGCCGCCCCTACTACCCGAGCCCTCGCCGTCGGAAGCGCCGCGGCACCAGCCCAGCCTCACGAGCCCTCGCCCGGCGGCCTCGCGCCCGCCATTCACTCCCGCGGCGAGCTGCACGCACGCGCGCCGGCGACGACGCGACGGAGCTGCAAGCACGCGTGCCCGGAAGGACGCGGCGGAGCTGCGCGCTCGTGCGCCTGCGAGGACGCGGCGAGCTGCACGCACGCATTGGTCAAGCCCTCACCGCCTTCCTCTTCGTCCGCCACATCGGTCACGTCGAGCCAGCAAAAGGGAATCCGGGCGACCTAAAGGAGATCAACAACGAAAACTTCTGGTGCCGCCGGTGACTGAAGGAGTGGCCACGTCTCAGGTATGTGTATCAAAACGATTTTCAGTCATCTCGGAGATAAATTGACTGTCCCATGACATGCTTGTCTCAATGGTTGTCTCAATGCTTGGAGCAGTTTACAATTGATTGATTCAGTTCTTCGTCTGTTGTGGGATGGCAAGAAATAATTCCAATATACAAATGGCTTTAGCTTTAGGCGGGTCTGAACAATTTGCAGTCTGAATCATCTTTTGCTTTAGGTGTTGTCGATTTGCAGGTTATTGAAGCAGACTAACAAAGAAAACAAGAATGCTCGTGTCTACAGTAGAAGTGTCATGTTTTAAGGTTATTTTCGTTTTCTGGTACTCTGCTTTCATTTGTTCCTGTTGAAAGGATCCTGAGGTGTGAAACGGAGCACCCACCTGAAACTAATTGGCACCCACCTGAAAATAATTGGCTATTTGTCTTTTGATCTGATGTAATTACATGTTCCTACATGTATTATGTTGCATACTAACTTGGATCCCTTCAAAGACGCTACACGGCCACCACGACACCTGATATGCGGCACCAATGTATTAAGAGGGGCTGCTTGTGTTGCTGCAGGTCCACGACGCTCATCAGAGGCCAGAGCTGCAGGCCTGTAGTCTGCAGAGTCAGTCAGTCACTTGTTCTGCTGCGTGAGGCTTGGTAATTCCGAATTATCAAATCTAAGCTCTAATCTTCTATTTTATTGTGGAGCTCTTTCCGATTTAGAAACTCGATGCATGATAATTGACTGCATTGATTTTTGTACTTCCATGCCTCAAGAGTAACCATGGCATATAAGGTAACAGATTTGCTTTGCTTATCTTCCATTCTTGTGTTGATGGTTTCTATTTTGTCAGCAAGTCCTCTTCTGATTTTAAATGAAACAGATTCAATTAAATTTGAGTCCATTTAGGAAATCCTTATTCCTTGCATTGGATCTCTGTCTATTTCACCATGTTTCAGGCCATATATTCATAATTTGGAGTATTATGCCTATCTCTATGTGCAAATAAAGGAATCAGCTTGAATAAGTTGCACTCATTTAGACTTTATTCTGTACTTTTTAAACACCACCACTGAAATGCATTCTTATGGCTAAGGGTCTCATGGAGATGGAGCCTTCGCCACCTTCCCCATCTGTCAACCTTCCCTTGATGTCTGATGGTGGTGGTGAAGACCCACTCACTAATTATGATCTGGTGCTCTCCTACATCTCAGGCTTGCTCATGGAGGAAGAAATTGATGACAAGCTGTTGGGCCAATACTCTGATCACCCTGCACTACTCTAGACACAGCAGCCCTTTGCTGAACTGCTCTCCTCCCCTTTCGTCAATGCAAACAGTGACAGTACTCCCAACAGCAGCAACATGGAGGGGGCTAATAATTCATTGTAGGGTTGCAGTGGTGACCAATTCACACTCAACTCAGCCTTCGGCAAATGCTAACCATTAGCTCACAGATCTGTAGGTTTGGAGGCCAAAGTATGCTCACAAAAATTCAGAATTTTAGGAACGTTCATACTCCCTCCGTTCCATTTCATTTTAACTATGGGAACCGTTCGACTACGTTTGTAGAAAAATACGTGCAACATTTATATCTCCAAATAAATTTGTTAAAAAACTAGACTTAAAGATCTTTCCAATGATACTAATTACTTAGTATAAAATTTTTATATATTTTAATAAATAATTGCCGGCTTTTGTCTTTTTTCAAGCGAGAATTGCAAGTTTTCTTCGAACAGAGGGAGTAGTTAGCATTTGTGACAAGAAAGTTTTTGTTTTCTGTCTTTTTCAGAAAATTAGTTAGACATTCAAGATTTTGTTTCCCCAAATCTATGTCTTTTTCATAAACAGGGTTCATGTACAGCCTGAGTACAGCCTGAGCAAGTTTCCTAGCTAAGCAGGGTTCAATATTCCTCTATCCTAATAAATTAAACAAGCAGATGAGAAAAAAAAGGATTTGCATGTTTTACAAATTGTGTTGATTGAATACGTAGATTTTGAAACCCTAAACCGTAATGAAACATGTTTTGCAGTTTTGTAGATTTTCATTAAATGGAGGATAGTGGTTCATGTACACCACTCGGAGACATTTCCAACACTACAAATAATAAAATAATCGGTGCCTCGATACGGATGTCGCACCTTTGGAATTCGATTCGACATCTCAAACTGGTGCGCAATATGAGGGCAAAGACCGACCCATGGTTTGCAGCATACTTGCTACGCATCGGGGGAGGCACTGAGGAGGCTAATGATGACGATGAAATCCTCCTTCCTAATGATACATGCATACCGCAGACCGGGGAAGACAGTGATCTTGACAAACTAATTGACTCCATATTCCCTGACCTTAATGCCAATATGTCAAACAAGAGCTACATCACCTCACGAGCAATATTATCACCAAAGAACGACTGGGTTGATAAGATTAACATGGAGATGATAAGCCATTTCCAAGGGAATGAGATGGTGTACCATAGCTTTGACAGTGCGGTGGATGATCCATACAACTACTACCCATCTGAGTTCCTCAACACTTTAATGCCTAGCGGTATGCCTCCACACGTGTTAAAGCTCAAGATTGGGTGCCCGATCATGTTGCTAAGAAACATCGACCCTTCGGCTGGACTTTGTAATGGAACCAGGGCTGGTGGTTCGAGGGTTCCAAAGAAATGCCATCGATCACGGAAATTATGGTCTGAGACCATGCTTGCAGGAAACGGAGTCTTCCTACCACGGATGCCCATATGCCCATCGGATGACGAGATGTTCCCCTTCAAGTTCAAGAGGAAGCGGTTTCTGTGAGACTCGGTTTTGCCATGACGATTAACAAGTCTCGAGGCGGACTATCCCCAATGTTGGTGTGTATTTGCCCGAGCGGTGTTCTCCCATGGTCGCTTGTATGTTGCGTTATCTAGAGCCACCGGTAGGTCAAATATTAGGGTCCTTGCTATCCCACCCAATGATATGAAGGATAAGAAAAGAAGAAAGCGGTAAATGGTAGATACACGAAAAAAATATTGTCTACAAAGAGGTCTTATTTCGATGAAAATGTATTGTCTTCTATTTTTGCACAACTGTTATATTCTTGCATTTGTGTCACTTGTCTTCTTTTTGATTGTGTTACTTTCTCAAAACTTGTTTGGATTAAATGTCATTTTAATATCATTGTTTAATCTTTTATAGTATTACTATTTTTATCATGCGATTCATGTGTTTT